>OY292394.1:59577157-59860391 GCA_958496205.1 Idaea biselata | reverse complement strand
AGTGGGCGTGTGGCGGTGGCTGCGCAGACGGCGCAGGCGAGCGCACGCACCGCACCGCCCAGCGCACGCCGCGCCCGCTCGCCGCGCGCTCCGCCGCCACCGCTCCACAGCAGCTGCGGCATTATAAGCATAATATCAATATTATAACATTTATCTATAATCTACCATTATTTAGAAATCTTGATTTTCTGTCCAATCAAATTAAATAAACACCACCACCACGTAGTCTTGTCTGGAAGAGATGGCCCTTAGGCAATCAGGCCACCCATTGTGCCATTTTATTTTAAGATATTTTCTGTTAGGTACCTATAAAATTTTATTTGTGTTTTAGTACAATAAAGTGTTAATCAATGAATCAATATCAACCTCAGGGTCATCGCTGGGGTCGACGCCACAGTTCCACATGAGCAGAGCGATCTCCCCGCCACCACCGTCGCCTCTGATCAAACCTGCTACCTGCGATACCTGGAAACATGAAAAACTAGTGTTACGAGGCAAATACCCGAAACGTAGGTGTGGTGTGTTTTAGGTGAAGTGTAAGTGTAAGTGTCGTCGTGTACTTTGAGCTTCATGTCCACTTGGCATTCAGGATTACGAAGCTATCCCTAATTACTCACAGGCATCCCCAATAGATCCTTCCCATCAGCCTGCAGGATACAGTCTCCAGTCTTCAAGCCAGCCACGTCGGCTCTCGAGTCTGGACTCACTTCATGAACCTAAGAGAAACAGACTTTTTATATTTTTTTTTATTTTTCCGTAAATAGTTTCAAAACTATTGTAGGCACGTTCGGAAATCATTTATGTACGCCCTTAGATTGCCTAGATGGTGGGTATTCTAACAACGACGACGTTCAAATTTTGATTCATCTTATTTAAAGGTGCGTGAGTAATTTCCCGAATAGTTTGACGTTCGGAACTGGCTCGTCTCGTCCGCCAGACACGAATTTGAAATGGATTACTATCAGGTGACCTTTCTGATCTTTCTCCTTCTAGTCTCTAATAGAAACTCCAGTTCTGTAACATGTGTAGGTACGTCATTATTTCCTAGAACGTTCCTCGCAGAATTTCAGCCTATATCTTCCCAGCATCGCTAATTAATTAATTACATAATAATATTATAAATATAAAATATCTTTTTAAAACTACTGATCTAAATATATTCCCACTGCATTATCTCTATGTCTACGAGTACCCAAGGGTATGGATCCCACAATGTTCTGGTCAGCCTAAATCCCAGGCCTTCTCCTTCATCTTCAGGAAGATTCAACTGAAAACACAAAAGATAAACGTTTTAAGCAAAATCACTTCTAGAAAATAAGACAGCCTACACCAACTATAGCTCGTTTGGAGTGCGATCTAGCATACGCGAGTCAGCCTGTCAAGTTGCTACACTGCAACGAGTTATACGTACAAAGTCAAAGTCAAATTCATTTATTCAATGGAGCAATGTATTTTGTATACCTACATTTCTCTCATTGCAAAATGATCATTCACGTTGACTTATGGCTATGATTTTAGTGTGGTTTCGAAACGCGCCCTCCGATGAGAAGAAACCACAAGAAACTCATGGAGGTACGTGCGAGTGCTATATGTTACATGACAGAATCAAATGTATTAATATTATAATCATCTTATTTTTAACCGACTTTCATAAAATAGGACGAGTATTTTGTGTTATTTTATAATAGTTTTGCTTACCATAATCATTCTGACTCCATCAGTATATGCATTTTCCAGAGATGATTCCGTCATATTTGTATTATCTATGAAATATACAAAATAAAATGTTATTAGGGCATATTTATTTTTGAGTGCCACCATACGTAAATTATGGAGGTTTTATAGACATGAGTTTTGAGTTTATTAAAGTCTTTCATAATATTTTCGTATGTTTTTTGAACTAAAAATTATATTTTGTTTCCTACAAATACCTAAATTTCTATGTAAAAATCAATTTTTAAGTGGACACTATAGAAAAATAACGGTCAGTTTGGTGACATTGAAAAACGACTGTAACATTTAAAACAAAGGGTTTTAAACGTAATTGTTACCTTTAATTAATGCAGATTAATTAAATTTATCAAAAAACAATACACACTAATGAGTTACTTATTTTAAATTTCTTAAAATTAAGATTTAAATTCGGTTTGGTGACGAGTGACTCCATTGCAATCATAATTTTCTTTTTAATTTATAAGTTTAGTGACCTATTTCTTAATTTATAAGTTGCATAGGTAAAATAAATTATTTGAAACAATAAAAGAAAAATATATATTATGCAAACTTCAAAACAAAACTGATAAAAGTAAAATAAACCACATAAAAATTGGGACAGTCACCAAACTGACACACCTAAAATCCTTAGGGTGAGGCTACATGATGTACAATACTAAATTAGAACTAAAAGTCGATGTTTTTTCATAGTAACATTTAATCACATAATTTGAAGTATGGTATTAATAATATTAATTTTATTAATTAAAGCAAACATGTCAAACATGCGAATAGGTAATATAAAGTTATCTATTATTTTTACTTAAACTAACTTATAGCTTAACTATAATGGCACAATAATTGGCAAAAAAAACAAAAATGTAAGGCTAATTAAATAAATTATGATTTAAATGAAATTTAAGAAGTATTTCTTAAATTTCATTTAATTGAGTACATGTATGTACACCTAGCCTTATGAGTCAGTTTGGTGACTTTGGTGGTCCGCCCTATATGTGACGGCATAAAACGTCACTGAACTGACCGTCACATTATACACGTAGCTAATGAGAAAAATGCATTCTAGCCTAATTGAATGACATTTTTTTAAATGAACTCCTAAAAACACTTGCTAAATAACACCAAAAACAGATAGTAAATAGTTGGATAGTGTGAGACAAATATAATAATTAAGAAAAAGGCTTCAAATCTGACCTACCAAATCGTGACCAACCGCCAACACCTGCAAGACACCCTATTTTTTCCGCGGATTGAACAGACTGACTGATTTCGCTAAGCTAAAATGATCCCTTGTGGTTAGTGTCACTATTTTTTTAAAATAAAACGGCTTTAAATAAAACGGAATATCCCTTTAGACCCGTCACTTTGCTGACATGTCAGATGACACCGAGTTTTGAGGACTTTACATAAATGTATTTTTCCACTGTAATATTACAATTGCATTTACAGTTTTAGATAAATGTGACGGAAGAATAGATCCACTATCATGGTAACCAAAACTTGATTATGTTTTTGTAGGAAATTTTACCAGTAAGTTCAATACTTTGAAGCTGACAAGGACTGGGACAAGTCAGAAACGGCTCCCCTGAGTATTTGAATTAACCATAATTGAATTAATTAATCTTAATTACATAAAAATTGATGCTCAGACACATAGTTTAATTTACTCTGCATCGATTGATATACTTATTATAATAACACTCATTATTATTAATATGCAATAAATTTTTAAAGACGTGGGACAGCGTAAAAGTGGGGGTGGCACCCAAAAGTGAAAATGCCCATTAATACAAATTAGAAAAATATTCTGACGATATACCAAGTCACACACAGTATGGTATGATTTGGTAGAATTATGATTTATTTTATGATCACATCACAGGATACAAATTTCAATACTAAGTAGGTAATATAAAGTAAGTAATAAGAAATAAAAAAAAAACTCTTTTCTACTCCATGACATTATTCGATTGGCGATGTTTTTGAGTCCGCCGCCTAAAAAATCTAAAATGCAAAAAATGTTTGGACATAAACACCAAAAAAATCACTGCAATCGTATGGAAAAGGGGTAGAAAAGAGGTTTTTCATTTTGTATGGAAAGTCACATGACCAATTTTATGAGAAAGCTAGCTATAGAGTCACACAACATAGGAAAAAATAGTCATTTCAAAAGAAAATCTTTTACTCTCTCTATCTGGTAGGACTCCGCATATAATATAATATTAGGTCGAAGTTTTATTATAAATCAATTTTATTATACATAGGGTGTCCCAGGACCATAAAGCCTGAACTACGAAAAATCGCGAAAAAACCATACATTGAGGGTGATTCGGATTCCCAAAGGGTCCTCTACTTCTGGACTTTCGCTTGGCACTATTTCCTGGGACAACCCAATAAATATTAATTTTAAGTTGAACGAACACGGAAGCATAAACGCTGCGTTTTATTTTTTTACAAACAAATTATCGAATAAACAAACTTAAAAAACTTAATATTCTAAATTAAATATTATAAACTCACCTGGATTTTAATTACCTACCTATTAGAAAACATGACACTTACCTTAGTAAAATATAGGTATTTTTTAAGGAAAACTTTAGTAATATTTGATGTTTAATAACTAAATAATCGATGCACGTACGCTGTGATAGCTAATAGATTTTAAACTGCTTGGACATTAATGTGGGCTAGTGATGTGCAAATAAACTTAGGTATCGATTGTTATTAATAAAATTAATATTAAAGTTAGGGTAAATAAAAAGATTGAAATAGACAACACAAATAAAAAAAAACCGCCCAAGTGCCAGTCGAAGTCGCTCGCCGCTTCCGTATCTACCCAGTATGCTGCTATAATAAAAAAAACATATTTATTGTTTGGGAGCCCTACATAAATAAATAGTTACTTTAATTTCTGTTTTAAGTATTATATTATTTTAAGTACCGAGTTGTTATAGCGACAACAAAACTACATCTTTTATGAAAATTTCAAATGTCTATGCTAGACATGGCTAACTCAATTCAACATTTTCGTTAACTTCACATGTTCTGAGGAACTCAGAACTAAAAAGACAAAAAGACTCGACCTGTGGTCTTGACAGACAGACGGACGATCATAAAAGCGATCCTTCTTTTTTTTTGCAAAGGGTTACTTTTTTAACTTTGAAGTACGGAACCCTAAAAATACGATACCGGTAGATTACTTGTTCTATCGACATCCCCCATCACTATCAAAACCAGTTCACCTCATTGAATCGAAGGTCTATTACACAACACAAAATACAAGAGAATGAACAAGCTTTCGCCCGCGGCTTTTGTCAAGGTCAAGCTCCACCATCGACTGCGGCTGATCATTGGCACAGCCAATCGTTTCTGAGCTCTTAATTAGTCGAAGGAGAGGTACTAGCTTGTGTTACAGTGACTAGACAACGGACAAATATTTATTTTTAAGCATTGATACTTGCACCCGACGGAAATCGAACTTGCAACCTTTGCATTGCAGTCGGGCATTCGCACGAAGTTTCGGTTTTGGCCGAATATTTGGTTTTGGTTTCGGCCGGAAAACCAGTTTCGGTCGGACTCGGAATTATTATATTTGTCGTTTTTTATGAATCATCGTCCATACCTACTTACATTTATTTTGGGAAATAATACCTTAGGAAGGTGGGTACTGTTACCATTTCCATACAAACATAATACCAAAAATGATTTATGAAAAATTTTGTTTTCTACTAATTTAAATTACTAGTTTACATCTCATTTGTTTTATATTATTCCCAATAAAAAGTAATTTACCTACGCTATAAAAATGAACGAAATGTACCTATCTCCGTTATATTTCATTTTGAATGAATATTTTGGAATACCTTGTGGTGGGGGCCCTGTAAAAGTAAAATCTTAATCCGAATAATAGCGATATTAGGGTAGAAAACAAAATTTTTCTTAATTCAATTTTCGTATTATGTTTGTATGGAAATGGTAACAGTACCCACCTTCTAAAGGTCATAGCTCATTAGAGCCACCCGACACCAACTCCGCACCGCCTCGCCTCGTGGGGTTAGTATTCTTTATATGAACTTGTATGGGTATGCGCTCACTACATCAACTCCGTAGCATCACCGCATCGCCTCAGTCGCATGCCCTCCACGTGCGGACGGCGGGTGGACCGCTCGGTGAAAACATGCTGCTCGCACGCTTGCCTTGCGTTGAATGCGCGCTGCCCGCGAGTGGTTCACGTGAGGACGGTACGTTGGCGATTATGAAGCACACGTGTAGACGTAGTGCCAATTGTTAACAGACTACACGAAAATTCCTGGACAGTCGTAGATCACGCGGCGTCCACCAGCGGCCAGCGCGGGGTCCACTGGTTTTTTTTTTTTTTTTTTTTTTTTTTTTCGGTCTGAGACCGATATGGCCAATTTGGAATACCCAGGGTCAAGTTTTAGAATATTTCAAGTTTCTTCAATATAGTTTTGGCGTCGTACATCTTGTACATCTTGCCAGTATCAAGTATTTTGCATGAAATTAGCCCGATCGGGCCTATAGTTCAAGTCAGGGGCTATGGTAAAGCGGTGGCAACTTTACTATAACCTTCAAGGATCTTCGGCGCGAACGACGGAAAGTTCATGTTTAACACTCAATTTTGTTTTCACTACACTTGTGCACATTCACGGAACTAAATTGAATAAGATTCCACCAAAATTACACAATTTAACCGAGTTTACAACATATTATAACGAAAATAAAATTGGAGCACAACATGTTGTCTCCGCTTTCCCGCCGAAAGTCGTCCACTGGTTGACCGCGCGACGTTTATTAATGATAACACGGTGTCCACCCGTGGACCACCTGTCGACAACGAGTGGAAGTCGTGCGACGAGGCGGTGCCGGGTGGGTGCCGGGTGGCTCTAATGAGCTATGACCTTTAACCTTTCAATAGCTAGTTGATACTGTAAAAATGTTGCAAATGTCATTTGGATTGAAACAAAACTATAGTATAAGTGTACCTATTTTGTATTAGTAGGTACCTATAGGACGGCTACGAATTTACACAATGCTGCGGTAATGCGTCCCACCCAAGTCACGAGGGACTTTATCGCATGTGATATTATCGGTCGAATGCGGTCATGTCGGGTAGTCTCAAACTAGGTACCTACCTACATACTGAATTCTAAAAAAATGGAAGCTTCACTAAAGATGGCGGATTCGAGGCGGATTCGCCTCGAATCCGCCTTTTGACTATGTGATTGTGTGCGACACGCCTAAGTTTCCTACACGAAACTCCCAATTCTTTAGAAAAATTAGGAATAAGACGATCGATGATTAATTAACGATTGACGATGTTTAATTTTATTTTGCTATTTGATACGAGATGTCGCTACTACCGTGACAATGTTTAGTCGATTAATCGACGACACGATGGTAACCATAACGTGCGGCCCTCCCTATAAACGTCAATAAATTTTAAGAAAAAAAAAACATAGGCACAGACAAAAAAAAACCAGGCAACCTTTGTCTGTTGTGTCGCTCGCAAGGGCCGCTTGCTGTGGTCGCAGTGGTGGTCGCTCGTTCGTCGGCCATTTTGTTGCCTTTGTAAAATTTTGTGTAGTCTGTGAGATTATTAGAAGTAATCTGTGTTTTTTCGAAAATGACGGCGGAAAAAGAAAAAGATAGTACATATTATTGTTCGTTTGTGAGCATACACTATATTATCTGTGAGTGCGGCGAAACCTTCCCAACTGAAAATGCCTTGAAACTTCACCTGGAAAAGGAGCACCCTCATAAACGCGAAAGGAAAGAATACAAGTGTGGTGTGGTATGTATTAATTGTATTATTTGGGCATTTTCACTTTTGGGTGCCACCCCCACTTTTACGCTGTCCCACGTCTTTAAAAATTTATTGCATATTAATAATAATGAGTGTTAATATGATAAGTATATCAATCGATGCAGAGTAAATTAAACTATGTGTCTGAGCATCAATTTTTATGTAATTAAGATTAATTAATTCAATTATGGTTAATTCAAATACTCAGGGGAGCCGTTTCTGACTTGTCCCAGTCCTTGTCAGCTTCAAAGTATTGAACTTACTGGTAAAATTTCCTACAAAAACATAATCAAGTTTTGGTTACCATGATAGTGGATCTATTCTTCCGTCACATTTATCTAAGACTGTAAATGCAATTGTGATATTACAGTGGAAAAATACATTTATGTAAAGTCCTCAAAACTCGGTGTCATCTGACATGTCAGCAAAGTGACGGGTCTAAAGGGATATTCCGTTTTATTTAAAGCCGTTTTATTTTAAAAAAATAGTGACACTAACCACAAGGGATCATTTTAGCTTAGCGAAATCAGTCAGTCTGTTCAATCCGCGGAAAAAAGAGGGTGTCTTGCTGGTGTTGGCGGTTGGTCACGATTTGAAGCCTTTTTCTTAATTATTATATTTGTCTCACACTATCCAACTATTTACTATCTGTTTTTGGTGTTATTTAGCGAGTGTTTTTAGCAGTTCATTTAAAAAAATGTCATTCAATTAGGTTAGAATGCATTTTTCTCATTAGCTACGTGTATAATGTGACGGTCAGTTCAGTGACGTTTTATGCCGTCACATATAGGGCGGACCACCAAAGTCACCAAACTGACTCATAAGGCTAGGTGTACATACGTGTACTCAATCAAATGAAATTTAAGAAATACTTCTTAAATTTCATTTAAATCATAATTTATTTAATTAGCCTTCCATTTTTGTTTTTTTTTGCCAATTATTGTGCCATTATAGTTAAGCTATAAGTTAGTTTAAGTAAAAATAATAGATAACTTTCTATTACCTATTCGCATGTTTGACATGTTTGCTTTAATTAATAAAATTAATATTATTAATACCATACTTCAAATTATGTGATTAAATGTTACTATGAAAAAACATCGACTTTTAGTTCTAATTTAGTATTGTACATCATGTAGCCTCACCCTAAGGATTTTAGGTGTGTCAGTTTGGTGACTGTCCCAATTTTTACGTGGTTTATTTTACTTTTATCAGTTTTGTTTTGAAGTTTGCATAATATATATTTTTCTTTTATTGTTTCAAATAATATATTTTACCTATGCAACTTATAAATTAAGAAATAGGTCACTAAACTTATATATTAAAAAGAAAATTATGATTGCAATGGAGTCACTCGTCACCAAACCGAATTTAAATCTTAATTTTAAGAAATTTAAAATAAGTAACTCATTAGTGTGTATTGTTTTTTGATAAATTTAATTAATCTGCATTAATTAAAGGTAACAATTACGTTTAAAACCCTTTGTTTTAAATGTTACAGTCGTTTTTCAATGTCACCAAACTGACCGTTATTTTTCTATAGTGTCCACTTAAAAATTGATTTTTACATAGAAATTTAGGTATTTGTAGGAAACAAAATATAATTTTTAGTTCAAAAAACATACGAAAATATTATGAAAGACTTTAATAAACTCAAAACTCATGTCTATAAAACCTCCATAATTTACGTATGGTGGCACTCAAAAGTAAATATGCCCATTTATTAATGTTCATAATTGCAAAAAAAGGTAGACAAGTGATATATATGTGTTAGGGCTCCTTTACTTCTACAGTTTCTAAACTTGAGGGCCTAGATATTAGTTTAAATTTAAAGAAAACCTCAAACAGCTTCAAATCTAGGTGGCACAATGGGTTGACCATTTAACACTTTATTCGGGAAATTAAGACATTTATTAAAATTAAACTCATTTTTCGGTTTTAATAGCGTGGTATTCAAAACTTTTACCATTTTTTTAAACAGGGTTCTGCATTAGGATCGTCTGACTGTCATCTCTTCATCAATACTGACCGAGATGACAACTGGTCAATCTTGATGAAGAGACCTGTAAAGGTCTAGAAACTCTATTCTATGCCAGGGCTACACTGCCGCCAAGTGGCTCTCCTATTGAATACTTTACTTTACCTACTTAAAACTGACAATTATTTGTGAAATGTTTGAACCGCAGTGTGGCAGTATATTCAATACAGAAGAACAATGTATAATCCACTACGAAGAGGGTCATTTGAAGCTGGAGTATCACCCGGAAGAAAATGTCTCCGATTCAGAGCTGGTCGATGAATCTCAGCTCACGGAGGAGGTAATTTTGGTATCACACTAATATTATAAATCAGAAAGTTTGTTTGTTGTTTTATGGTCAAATGGCTCTACCGATTTGGATGAAAATTTGCATAGGGATAGTTTAAGTAATGGAAAGTAATGATACATTTAAGCCCGAAAATCCCACAGGATTGGGATTTATACATATTAAAAATAAATATTTGTTTCTGGTTCTGGGCATTTTCTATGTAGATGTATCATTTGTATGTATTTACAAAAAAAAGTGTAAAATGTAGTACATTCGTTGTCTAGAACGCAGCTAGTGCTTAGTTGTGGTGTGTGTAATATTTACGTATAATTACATAAAATTGTGATTCTAATGCAACCCATTAGTCTCCATGTCTAAACCGATAAATTGTACACCTTTCCTTATTCTTCTTTACATATAGTGGTGTGGCTTACTGAGTGTAGTTGTCAGATCGCCCTAGGACCTCTACCTCGACCTAACGACAAAGATAACAAACAGGACCAACTGCAACCCTTTGACTGCTGAAAACACACATATTGTGTTTGCGATTTTGATTCAGCAATTGCGATTTCTAAAAGTTAATGTGCCTTCTTAACTGTGTCCTAGTCAGTCTCCTCGCGACCAAGACCATTGTAAAATGGTTGAAACGCGAGGTAAGAGAATTAAAAAGTAAAAACCATGCGATACGGACCTGGGAGAATATTAAATTACGTGTCCCAACTGTTGTAGCTTAAAAAGTTTGATAGTAAATGTATGCTTGTGATTGATTAGGTGTATGAAGAGGTTCCATCGACGGAGTACCATGAGGGCGAGACCTTCGAGGAGCAGCACCCAACGTCTCTGGTCACCATACCTGATGGTTTGTACAAAGTTATACTCTTCTTTGATGTCTTTTTGACCAGTCCCAGTTACATCCCTCACAGGAGCACCCTCCCAAATTATTTGAGGTTGACACAGTAGGTAAATCATAGACCTGCATAGATCTGCAGACCCACGGGAAGAAATGGGATAACCCTATTCTTTGCTGGGGCTATATGCGAAATTCATAGGATTTTCGGGAAAATTCTAACCATATTATATTTAAACCTGACCTCACATTGCAGGCACTACCGTCCAATTGTCTGACATCCCGATGGAGCAACGTGACATGTTGCAAGTGACCGCGGATGGACAACTGGTCTTCTACATTCAGGGAGATAACCAACTTCTCGAGAAGAAGATCCGGAAGAAGAAGTCCATCAGGGACAAGGTCAAAGATAGAGTATGTGAGGTTTGCGGAAAATACTATGCTGTGAGTATGACTATTCAAATTGATCATTGAATAAACATATTTTTCAATTAGATTTGATTCAACGCCCTACGTTTCTAGTTATACCGTAAAAGTCTTGTGAGGTATGGAAATGTCAGCCTTGGAAAATACTTAAGAGAAAAGGATTTCTCCATACAAACATGGTTGACTGTTTCCTCCCTGGATAAAGACATTAGAGCGAATATGTTTTTAATATTTTCTATTTAACAATAGAAATAAAATTTAGAAAGGTATCCTTACAGCCGAATACAGAAACGCCACTTAAAATTTGAGGCGTACTTAAATAATTGGGCAGCTTCTAAATTTAAAAAGAGTGTGGGAACTTTTGAATTTGAGAGGTGCTTAGTTGTTTAAGTAGAACTCAAATTGTGAGTTGAGTTTCTGTATTCGGCCGTTAATATAATAATAGTAACGTGGTAACACTATTTGCTAGACAAATGTGTCAAAAATACGTCAAATATGACAAATAATGACAATGACTATGCTATCGACTCTATCGAGACGAGATTGTGAGACCTGACCCTGGTGTAACCTAAGTTATTGCGTATTCCAGTCCAACGCAGCCCTCCGCTACCACCAACGCGTCCACACCGGAGAGAAGCCCTACCAATGTTCGCTGTGCCCTAAGAGCTTCACCATGCCTCTGTTTCTACAAGTAAGCATAAGCCAACTTACCTACTGGTTCTCGCAGTTCGATCCACATTTGTTCTGACCCTGTGGGAATTTTCAAAAACCCTTTCTAATTCTTCATCAAATAAAGAACACACTGCGAGTCAGTCAGTCAGTCAATGAGTCAGGACAAAGTATCAACCCCTAAGGGGAAATGAGGGGTGTTATAAGTTTGACGTGCCGGTCTGTGTGTATGTGGCATCCTAATGGGTGAACCAATTTCAATTTAGTTTTTTTTGGTTCGTAGGTGTCTTTGGGTACGGAACCCTAAAATTGATTATTTTTGTTTGTTTACAGATCCACATCCGCACGCACACCGGCGAGCGGCCCTTCCCGTGCGCGCTCTGCCCCAAGAGGTTCAGCAACCGGGCCGCGCTCATGAGACATGACCGGGTCAGTACATACATACATACATACATCTACACCAGCGGTTCTCAAACTTTTTTGGTGACGGAACCCCTTTGCAAAGCCAAATATTTCACGGGACTCAAAACAAAACAAAAACTAATTTATGTGCATTATTTTTATCAATAATGATGTTATAAGTCTACCAGAATCTCATGGCATGAGAAAATAAAAAGAATTGTCCTGTCGAAACAAATGTCCAATTAAATTTAAAAATGAATAAACTGCCAAAAATCCGGGGCTCCATAGCCCCGTGATACTGGACGTATAAAAAATGTCAAATACCTACTCATTACATTACTAACAAAATCCAAATAATTATAAATCAAATAAAAAAAAATTACAAACCTATCGATTTGAGGACTGATTGATGAAACGCATTCGTGTGGGATCATGTGAGAGACATTACCCCATAACCTAAGCTGTCTTTAAAGAGACAGTTCTTTGTTTACATTTATGTTTAAAGTTTCTTAAACGGTATAGTTTTGATATGTTTTTCATACATTATTTACAAATATTAAAGTATTAAAATGGTATATGGCATCAATTACCAAAGAGTTGCCGTATAAAAAAAATATTACTCTATTTTCCATCAAATTCTGGTACTTACACCTATATACTTCTTAGGTATACTTTTTTTTCTCGCACTTTCGCGGAGCCCCGGCATAAGTTTTGCAAAACCCCAGGGTTCCACGGAGCACAGTTTGAGAATGGCTGTACTAGACTGATAGATTAATTTATTTATTGTTACACCAAAAAATAAAAAAATACTATAAAAAGGAAAACATGAACAACTTAAATCTAGATGGCACAATGCCTTACCGCTTTCGCAACAACCGCCTTATCGCTTAAAGCGATCTCTTCCAGGATCTTTCCTTTTAATGTATTTTTCTTTTGTTACAGGTACATACAGGTGAAAAGCCTTATCCATGTCCGATGTGTGACAAAGCATTCACTCAGTCCAATTCAATGAAACTACACGTAACTACCGTACATTTAAAACAACCCGCCCCTTATAAATCAAGGAATCGTAGACTAAAAGCGGAATCGCGGCTTCATACGCAAAAAAATCCGCCAAAATCCGCGAAAAATTCTTCAAATTCGTCTCGAAATTTTGAGGTTATAGACGGGGATGAGGTCATAAAGCATGGATTGGAAAAGTACGTTTTGGGACCTTTAAAAAATGATATTAACCATCTGAAGTCTGAAAGATTTGAAAGCGGAAAGTTTGAAGTCGCACAACCTGAGAGAGAAAACGTAAAGTTTGAAGTCGTTGAATATGATGATGTCATTTATGAATGAGGGGTAAAATTATAAATGCATTCTTTGGATTTAAAAATGTAATGATTTTTTGGAAAAAAATGGTTTCAAAAACTTTAATGGCCGGCGGGACTCGAACCCGCGGTATTTCCTAAGTGTGGTAAACACTAAGAAATAACGTTGCGATTTTAAAGTGTAGTTTAGCAAATTTTGCAAGAAATTCTTGACAATAAAAAAACATTTTTTGGGTCGAATTGAGAACCTCTTCCTTTTTTTGAGGTCGGTTAAAAACCAATCTTAAAAATTAGTAAATGAATACTGATCCAAAGTTACAGCTCCTTAGTACTGAGCGCGGACTAGTTGACTACGGACCAACATTTTAATGGTGTCTAGTCGACTACGGGCCAAATGTTTAAGGGGTTCTAGTTGACTACGGACCAAAACTTTAAGGGTTTCTTGTTGACTACGGGCCAAATCTTTAATGGTTTCAAGTTGACTACGGACCAAAACTTTAAAGGTTTCTAGTTGGCTACGGACCAAAACTTTGAGGGTTTCTTATTGAGGATCCTTAAAACGCCCGTTGTGTCTCATGAGCGTAGTCTGAGTTGTTCCCTTTTTGGGGCAGAGTCGACATTTTCACAAATGTCTAACGCTTTGACCTTTTGATCTGAACGAAATTATAGTTTTACACCGGATGCGCGCGGAAATTGAAAAATAAGTATAGGTTAATAAACTTTTTGAATTCACTCTATTTGTTATCATATTTACATTTTCCCGGGTCTTTCTCGCGTATTATTTATTTTCTAAATATAGGTTATTTTTTAGATCATTTACCGCGTTTATTATTGTTTTTTTTTCTGTGATGCCGCACTGAAAAGTCTTCTAAACGGTATTACTTAAAATGCAATTAATCTGTTAAAATTGTCTGTATGAAATCTATTGTTTTAAACTAACATAATATAAACAAAAAAAATGTATTCATGTCGCATGCGATTAATATGATTCCACCGCTTACATACGGCGGCGGTTTACAAACGTTCGGCAATTTGTATTATGTAAATGGAAGCAAAATATTGTGATTTTGAAAAATATTACCCTAGCCAGAAATCGAACCTTGTCTTTTGCAAAAAATAAACACCCTCTATTATTGTATCGTTCGATAGTGTTGTTGATAAAGACCAAATCCCGGAAACAAACGTAGTACATGGTCAATCAAAACAAAATTTATGTTTGCATGATTTCCGTATTTCTATGACAAAGATTTTATTTTTAAAGTGTTTCCTACACTTGGATGATTGATTTATTTGGAGAAATATTTTTCAAAAAACATGTTCATGTTTTTTGTTTTTTTTTTGTTTTCCTATGACAAATATACGAAGAGTTAAAAAAAATAACAATTTCGCGCGCATCTGGTTAACACTCTTCTTCATTTGTTCAAATTAAGAGATCATAGTGTAAATGTAAATATAATTAAAACTATTTATTATGCAGTTCATCCGGAATAATCCGATTAAAAATAAACTACAATACACTAATATTTTTTGCTCTGGCAACATTTATCTTGAAGAACTCAGTAGTCCTACTATGAGTTTGTTGTAAAACGTATACTGTGACGTGATCAGTTTGATGTTGTGCATAGGGCTGCCACTTTTTTTTTTTTTAAATAGAGTATTTGTTGGTGAAAAATAAAGAACGAACCAAAAAATATAGTATTTTTAGATATAGTAAAAAATTGAGCTTTGTAATTTTGTAGAAAATGTTTTGTAGAATATTTCGAAGATAACACGTAATTTTTGCAAAAAAAAAAAACCCGACACATTTAATTTCTTAATGAGCACTGATTTTTATTTTGGCTTTTTTTGTTTTTCCTCTCCACATAGAAAACAGTCCTCAGTAAATAAAGACGTGGCTGGGATAATAGAAATATTTTTTTTTACAAATTATGCCAGAAATATAGTATTTTTGTATATTTTATGTGCTTTCAAAAGTATAAAGTACGCAGAGCTGAAATGTGTTTTCTAGAATCACCCTCCGCTACATCCACTTTTCATGAAAGAGAGGTTTTGATCTCTATGGATTTATTTTAAAGTTATAACGAACTCAACAGACTATTTATGTATGAACTGAGTTCCATCTTGAATTATTTGAAGCAAATATCGTGATTTTTTATGAATCCTTTACTAATGAATATCAATTGCCGCCACATCAAAATTGACCAATCAGAGAATCTGATTCTGGATGTAGCGGAGATTGATTCTAGCTAGACGACACAAATATAGTTACAATACTATAGTATAGTACGGTTGGCAACCCTAGCTCCATCTAGAACGATTACTTAGTTTTTGTTACCATGTGTTTTTATCCTAATAAACAATTTTCATTTTTTTTTTCATTTTCATCTGTATCCCGCCGCACAGGTCGAGACTTGTCGGCTGCGCGACTGGTTGTAACGGCAAAATAAATGTTGCCAGAAGTAAAACATATACCTATATTCGCATTTGTAAGGTAGAACTTTATTATCTAAGTAGGTACCTATTAAAAATTTCGAATTATGAAAGCAAGGTTTTATGTAAAAAGTAGTTAAATTGAAGTCGTTATTAATAAATATACTACATTACTCTAGTAGCCTGTTTTATTACTAGTTTTACACCTACTTTTCCCCCCTTGTCTTAAGAAGGTAGGTACTGTTACCATTTCCATACAAACATAAGACCAAAATAGAATTATGAAAAATTTAGTTTTCTACCCTAATATCGGTATTATTCGGATTAAGATTTTACTTTTACAAGGGCCCTGTAAAAGTAAATGAAATAAAACGGAGATACATTTCGTTCATTTTTACAGCGTAAATTACTTTTTATTAGAATAATATAAAACAAATGAGATGTAAACGGTAATTTACGCTGGAAAAATCAACGAAATGTAGCTCCGTTTTATTTCATTTCGAATGAATATTTTGGAAAACCTTGTGGTGGGGGCCCTAGAAAAATAAATCTTAATCCGAATAATACCGATATTAAGGTACAAAACTAAATTTTTCATAATTCTATTTTGGTATTATGTTTGTATGGAAATGGCAACAGTACCCACACCCCCTTAAGGGGAAAGGACGCCTACTTTTTTCTCCATACAAACGTAGTCTACTGTTTCCTCCCGGAATAAACGAATAGGTATCCTTTCCTCTTAAGTCAACGAACTTAAAAATCTTCATTGTAACCTAAGTATAGTTTAGAACGCACTGCGATTAAATGCAAGTGGTTTACGAATAGCTGAAAATGCAGAATCGCGTATCAACACGCAAAATCAGTCATTGAAAAAAAAAACGCTAATGCGTAAATCGAAAATATAATTTGCTTTAAGAGGACAGTCTCCATTCTCTTTCTCCATACAAACGTAGTCGACGTTTTCCTCCCTGGATAAAGACATTAGAGCAAATATGTTTATGCAATTAAACCTATATCTGTCATGACAATGCTTCTACCTTTGGATTTTTTCATTTTCTAATTAGAATAAAAATAAAAAAGAAAATAAAAAAAAATCAAAAGGTAGATGCATAGTCAAGACAGATATAGGTTTTATGGCATAAACATATTTGCTCTAATGTCTTTATCCAGGGAGAAAAACGTCGACTACGTTTGTATGGAGAAAGAGAAGTCTCCATTCTCCTCTTAAAAGTTTATAATTCATAGCTTTCCACCGTTTCCGATGCTTCACGTCTGTTGGGATTGGATAGATCCTTTTATTTTTGCAATCTGAGGCATTTTATTTAAATATAAACGTTAACGTAAATGAAAACGCCGAGAGTTGTAATAAAATACTTACTATTTGACAGTTCTTAGTTCAGGTTAGGTGCAGTCGATTAGCGCGCTCTACAGGGTTAAAAAGTTAGAGTTCCTCCCCATTGCAGAACCGTTTTCGAAAAAAACCGATTATCTACTCTCGGAATAGTGGAGACATTTCCTTGAAATGATTGATAGGTAAGTGACATCGTAGATAGTCTAAAACGTAGCACGCTAAAGCTTATCTAGCAATGGGTGTGAAATAAAACGAGTTATATATTAAACTTATTACATTTAATTCTACTTACAGGGTAAGTTAAATAAAGGCGTTCCGTTCCTTTTCTACAGCCGATCACATTTTTACAATTTTTCTTCCAAATTCTCTAATAATGGATTTTTTTTCTAAAAATTACGCTAAGTTAGGATCGTACTCAGAAACTCTCCGAAGGGTAATTTTAGTTACCTATTTACTATCTGTGTCCCGCGGTATATTACCCGGAAAAATCGAGATCCCGTGAGAATTTTGAAAAATCATTTCTTATCGGATGCATCATATTATTATAAAGAAGACACTCCAAATTTCAGGCCTCTATTATCAGTGGTTTAGGCTGTGCGTTGATCAGTCAGTCATTCTTATGGGATGCCTACATCATACAAAGAACATATTGTCCAAATTTCAGCTCTCTTTTATCATGGCTGTGTTTAGGCTGTGCGTTGATCAGTCAGTCAGTCAAGACACTGCCTTTAATAGATATAGATATTATAGAAGCATTTAGGGTACAAGTCTGTTCGTAGGTTTGTCTGTGGGCAATCGAGCATTCCCATTTATCTCCAAGACTGCTCGACCGATTAAGATGTGGTTTCAGTTATTATTGTGATAATAGGGGATGGTTGTTACGGTGATTACTCGCCAGGGTTCACTGCAATAGATATTTTGTGCTCAACCCGTTATTTCTATTTATCTCCAAAAATGACTCGACAGATTTAAACGCAGTTTTCGGTAAATTGATCGTGATTAGTTAGTCTTATAACTTATAATGTTTCAACAATGCAGCGTTGTACAAAGTGCCATCTGTTTTTTGTAAGAGTGTACTAAACTTACCACTGTCTCACCAAGGCTCCTACCGAGTGGGTACTACTTTAGCATCACACAGAGATCAAGATATGCCATGTCAAACGAAAGGTAGGCAACTAAAGTCCCACTTAGGAGCGTTTTTGAATACATCCCTAAGTAATGTTATGAAAGTTTCAATACAATGATAATTTCAGCGGTTCTTGCTAAGTCAAAACTTATAAAAACTGGAAATTTTACTTCCTATATACCTCGAGTACCTATATCCATACTTACATTCAAACAAACAAAACGTCCGAATCGTACATCTCCTTTTGAAAGTCGGTTAACATTAAAAAAGATTTTGTTTCGCAAGGAATCAAACGCACTACCTTCATGTTCGGCTCCGCCGCGTCTGGAGGTAGTGGGTTCGAGTCCTGCTGAGGGCATTTAATTATACAAAAACAAACAATTTTTCAAAATAAAAAAAAATCCGCACTTTACAGTAACACTTTTAAATTGGGTTTCTATATTCATAATACGATTCGTTTTAGTTACGGATAGTAGGTAGCGAAACGTAGTGCAACAGTCTATACCTACGTTTTATAAAGTTGTACAATTCAGGTTTGGAACAGATTTGTCTGGTAAACAATATTAAGCCTACTTCTGTAGGTAACTAAAACTATTTCCGTCCTACTACTGCTCGTAACTAGAACGAACTACACTTTTAATATAGAAACACAGGCCAAATGTTTCTCAATTATCCAAAAAAAATAGGTTCATTCCCTAGTAGGTGATAGGTACTACACGCTTTATCGTAGTCGTAGCGTAGCTCCTCTACACGCTATAAAGTAGCCGTAGCGTAGCTCCTCTACACGCTACATCGTAGCCGTAGCGTAGCTCCTCTACACGCTACGTAGTAACCGTAGCGTAGCTCCTCTACACGCTACATAGTAGCCGTAGCGTAGCTCCTCTACACGCTACGTAGTAGCCGTAGCGTAGCTCCTCTACACGCTACATCGTAGCCGTAGCGTAGCTCCTCTACACGCTACATCGTAACCGTAGCGTAGCTCCTCTACCCGCTACGTAGTAGCCGTAGCGTAGCTCCTCTACACGCTACATCGTAGCCGTAGCGTAGCTCCTCGACACGCTACATTTTAATTCATCACCTCTAATTTAATAAAATTAATAGTTTTTACATCCAATAATATTAAAAAAGAACATGGTTTTCCAAAATCTCTAAATAAAAAACCTCTTGCTATCTATGATAATCATTTTGTCAATATAAATAAATATTTTTATTCTTAGAAACCTAATTTTAATGATGTGTTTTAAATATTGCTTTAATTTACTCAAATAATAATATAATATTGCACTAAAATTTTAGAAGATACAGGATCTTTGGCTCAAATATGCAAAACTGAAGGTTTTCAAAGGTTCACTTTCAAAGAATCAAAACGTCAGATTTCAGTCTGAAATTAAGATCCTAGACTGTTCCTTACGATGGCTTCCCACCCCCCATACAAACGTACAGTACCCGGCAAACAAGTTGAAAAATTTTGACGTGGAAGAGGAAAGTTCGCGCAGTACATTTTACATGCGACTTCTATGAAAAATCGACCTCTACGCATCCGCCATTTTATTTCTAAATATTTGCCGGTAGCTGTATCAAGGTTTGCTGGACGCATGTCGACCGTTTCCCTATTTATTGTTTTGATATTATAGAAATTTGGAATTTCGCGTTACGCGAGTGGTCGTCTAACCTCTTAATTGTATCTGTCTGTATTTATACAAATTTCAACTTCTCTGTCTGATTGGATTAAGCAGTGCGTCTAAATGGTAAATGCTGATGTGGTCTAAGATTTATCACGCTAAAATACCACTGATATTTAACTAAATATAAAATTAGAATAATATTTACGTATAATAATAAATACTAATAAATGCTACCAGCGTATCACTAACACAACTTATTGCTTACAAATAGTATTAATTCTACTTATATAGTAAATTCATTTAAATGGATGTGATATATAATAATTATTAATATACAAAAAGCTGATATAAATGCGAAAAATGAGTATATCATTTCCGATTTAGAAAACTCCATCGGTAACAGTTTCTCGGCTAAAAAAGAATGAAAAATAATAAAAACTGTACAGAGGAAAAAGTACCTACAAATACTTTGATAAAAGAACTTAGTAGTTACTATACCTACTCTATTTCAGAATCTTAGATAAAAAATGTAAACAAAAAACTCATACATTATTTGAAAGTGACAGCTCTTTATTTGGTTTTTTCCTGTGAAATTGGCAGTTCTTTTTGATATAATATTCTGAAATAGACTATAGTATTACCGCAGTTTACTTAGTAGTAGTGCGCCTCGGCGCTTGTTATCCCACTATGGTATTAGCTAGTACAAAGCCTACTTACAAATCTTGGCGCAGATAATAAAAATGAAGGACAGACTTTTTGTATGAAAAGTTATGTTTGAACTCTGTAGGTAGAGTAATGTACAATTCATAGAGGACGGCGCGGGCGATGCGGCGCGGCGATGCCAGTTTCATTGCATTAAAATGACCTAAAGTGGAAAGGAGATCTACTTACTCTTTGTCCATACAAAACGTAGTCGACTGTTTCCTTCCTGGATAAACACATATGTTTATGGCATAAAATCTATATATCTGCCATGACCATTCCCCTACGTTTTTTTTACAATTTTCTATTAGAATTGAAATAAAATTTAGAAAAATTGGAATATGAGAAAACGAATGTAGGTCATAACTGATATAGGTTTTTTAAGGCATAAACATATTTCCTCTAATCTCTTTATCCAGGGAGGAAACAGAAGACTACGTTTGTAAAGTTTGTATGAAGAAATGAGTACCTAGGTATCGTTTCCCGTAACTATTTTACAAAAAGTTCAGTTTCCTTTAGCAATTTGTAGCCAGTCGCGGCGTCCGAAAGCAGTCGGATAGTTTTATAATTGCATGCAAGTAAGGATCTAAACCATTTTACAAAGGGTCTTAACTTCCTTTTAGCTCATTGTGAAATACGCCGCGCCGCGTCGCGCCGTCTGGTGAGAATTGTATCTACATTAAGATTAAATTACACAAAACATACAAAGAAAAATAGAAATTTTATAAAACTATTAAAACATACAACTGGTAATTTGGAAAATCTGCGATAAAAATAACAATTTCGAAGGCTGCCACTAAGTTGGCTTACCACGATCGATAATATTACGGATGCGGATCATGCGGATTCCGTGGTATCACAGACGAACAACGCGTGGTCCTCCGCGTCCGTGATATAAACGAATCTCCCGAATCTGTGAAACAACCTTTATATACCACTGATAACCTTAGAGATACCCTACTATAGAGTTGCCAGTTTTTCACGAAAACTAATAAAATGGTAGATTTTAAATTATTTCATTACTTGTAGGTACACTTATAAATAGTTATAAGCTCCATAATATGAATTAAGTTTTGACAGTAAGTGGAATACAATTATTCTTATATTTTGTATTGAAATACAATCCGTCATTTATCAACGAATGTTAAAAATTTTTTTTTTTTCGTTGGAAACTTTCGAAAAACTGAATATGCGATTATGAAGCACGATTACTAATAATGTGTTTGTCAAATCACATGATGGAACATTTTTATTAAAAAAGTATATTTGTATTCCGATCACCGCATAAACATACATATAATATAGTAGGTAGGTACATATTTTATAATCAAGTAGGTACCTAAGGATCTATATAAGTTTTATAGTGGGATTCGTTTGATTTGTATTTTAAACCGGTGCCTACCAATGTTAAAATCAAAATTATTTCTCGAAAAATATTTTACATTTTTCAAAACATTTTTCATGAAATATTCACATCAATGCCGGGTAATTCAAATTTGAATATAATACATAAAACTTAACATAAAAACACAAACAAAAAAATCGAGACAATAAGAATATTTTACAAAAACATATTGAAATAAGTTATTAGGTACAAAACATAATAAAAAATTAGATCGACAACTAAATTAGTTCTTTACATTATCAATACAATTTTCATACAAAATTTAGGCCATTTTAATAGGATAAATATGTTTTGTGTAAGCGTGGCTTAATGTTTTCAAAATAAGCCCTTTGTTTATTAAAATAAATAACAAGACAATTAAATATTGAATTCTGCATTTTTATTCTGTTTTCACGACGTTGGATTGAAATTAAACTCATTTTTCAGATCTATCAGTTGAGATGATGAAGAGACTTGTGAAGGCCTCAAAACGTTGAGCATTGAAACAATGCTAAAAGTATCAAACATCACGCGATTAAAACCGAAAAATAACTTTAATTTTACTTACCTCCGCATTAGTTGATATTACCTCCGGACATATCAAATAACGCTATAAAAAAAAAAAAAAAAAACTAACTAGTCATTTGAGTCGTGTAGTTTCTTTGCATCCTAAACTTAAGTAATACCTCAACCAAATCCCACATAAAATAACAGCAGAGTTCCAATCGAAAAAAACGAATCACAACACTTCGAAGCTTAAACATTCTAAAAATATACAAAAAGAATCTTTGGTGTTGTCGTTTGACGATCATAAAAATTGGTAGAAAACGAAATGGCAGTGTTGGCAACACCGCTATTGTGTGAACCGCGCGGCAGTATAAAAGGCGAGCGTTAGAGTCGCGAGCGTCAGTCGTGGCGCGGCCGCAGCGGAGAACAGAGGTATCAGTTCGTCGGCGTGCGCCGGGTGGCCTCCCAGCGTGTGGAACTGGAATATGTCGCTTACCTACAATGGAACAAAATAAACTTAGAATAATGGATTTTAATTATTTGAATGAATTATGATGGTGTATTGTAGGTTTTTTTTTCAATGGTATTTAACAAATAATATTAAAATAGGGAAAAATACAATAAATGGAAATTCTTGATTGATTGATTGATTAATTCTTTATTGCAACACCAAAAACAAAAAATACTACTTATACTATATTGATACTTTTCAAGAAGGTCATTTATGTTAAGGCTGAACCAGACATGGCGAGGCGTGCGTTGCGAATGGTACGCCTCGGGGTGTGTTGACGTGTGTGCTCACAGAGTGAGCATTCGCGTCATACGATGGTTGCGAACGCATGATTTAGGCATGCGTGCCATTGAGAGAACCATTCGCGACGCACGCCTCGCGATGTCTGGTTTTAAGAATCCGCCTTTAAGAATCCGATTCAAACTTTATTTACAAAATTAACTATAGGTTTTTTTTTTATTTTTTCTTTTATTAAAGAGCATCTCACTGCTCCGGGGAGAGCAGCGGGGATGTGTGGGGCTCCCTCTGGCCTGATATGATGGGCGGCCGAAGGTTTACCACTAAAACTCCCCGGTGTTACCTCTCCGCGTGTCAGGGTCGCAGGAGCATTGAGATGAGAAAAATGAGAGTGTGCCTAAATTCATGTTCTTTGACGAGAAGTCTCGGCGAAACTTCTTGCCGTGAGTCTGGAGGGAGCTTAACATACCTCGTTCCACCCGTATCTGTTCTTGGCCTGCACGATGGCCTCGTAGACGGCGGCGGGCTGCAGCCCGGTGAGGTGGTGCGTGACGGCGTGCGCGAGCGAGGCGCGCGGCGCCGGCGCGGGCAGAACCACGTCGTGCCAGCGACCCGGTTGTTGGAACGACTCGTTTATCTATATCATAAATAATAATCATTAATATTATTAACGGACAGGGATAATCGCCGGTTTGGTGTACATTTCATACTTTGCGATTAAAATTGTAACTAAAACGGGCCTCTACGTGTTGGCTTCGGCCCCACGCACGCCTTCCAAAGGTCCGGGGCTCCATAGCCCCGTGAAACGGAAACGTTACAAATAATAATAATTTATTTACCAAAAAGTGTACAGTCCAAGTAAACAATTTATCGGATCCACCACACTAGGCTGAGCCTGTCCTGTGGGTAACAACAGTGATAGGTACATTTATCGAAAAAGGAACAAATTAATATTTGATTCAAAGATTTATTTGCTTAAAGTATTGGTGATATAGTATACAAATCGTGGAAAGGAACAAGGGATTGGAGCTTAATTAAGGGGAGGGAGGAAGGTAGTGTATATGTAATAAGTGAATGTGTGAGATTGAGACTGTTATGTGATTTATTATGCGTGTGTGTGGGATTGAGTGAGTGAGTGTTAGTGACGTGATCTGACATGTTAGACAGATACTTCAGGATATTTTTGTTACAAAGAACCTAGCTGTGTAGCCCCGGCATAGAATAGGTTTACCCCATATAACTAAAACTGAGAGTACTTAACTACTACTCTCAGTCTCTCTGTACCACTCCTACAGCAAGAATTTCTTTATTTTGCGTGCTGTAGGTGTGATCTGTTTTAGGTAAAGTGTCAGTGTATGTGTTGTCGTGTATTTGAAAATTTATATTTACCGCCCACATATACAGGTTGTTCCGTAATGAGTGGATAATCCTACACGTGCGTATGCGGGGGCAAGACGTGGTTCCACCCCCTGAATTCCAATTTTCTATTCCAAGCCGTTTGAACACTGCGCCATTTTTTGTGAAATATTTGAAAATTCCTACCTTTTTCCACATTCATGGGTATCACGTCCACAGTTTTAAGTCATAACACCAACTTTTTTCTTTCAATATTTTCCCTAATAATGGTGTTTTTAAAATTAAAATTATTTCGATAGCAGGGCGTAATAAAGTACTAGACGTCTCTAAACCGAAATTATAGTTGAATGTTTTTTTATCTGCCAACTTTGAGCACCTGTGGTGTAAAAACAAAGGTATGTGGCCAACCACTTTAAAAACTAGCTGAATTTATGAGGATTCTAAAACAGTAGGCAATTGTATGTACCTTAAATCATGAAATTTCAGAGATATAGCCATTTGTGTATCGAAACAGGCAATTTTAGACAAAATGTCAATAGAAATTTTGTTGAAAACAGTATCATTTTTTAATAAAATTCTTTATTGAAGTTTGCGGGAGATTGAATTCAATAACAAACACAAAGAAGTCTTGCACATGCGTATGCGCATGGGCACTCTCATCTAATCCACTCATTACGGAACATCCTGTATAATACTTCACAACAGAAGCCAATAACTAAGAAGAAGAAGAAGTAATTTACCGCCAACTGTCGGTACAAGAGCCTGAGCTCGTCGAGCGGCGGGTAGGAGTCGACTATGAAGGCGAGCGTGTAGCCGCCGGCCGAGCTCGCCAGCGGCGGCGACGTGAACCGCGCGGGGCCCGGCCGCCCCGACACCTCCACGTGTTGCCGCGCGCGCCCCAGGCTGTTGTCTGCCACGCAGCTGTGTAGAACAAACGATAATATGTTAACGATAGGGGAAAGAAGGGTAGACACCTACTCTTTCACCATACAAACGTAGTCGACTGTTTTCTCCCTGGATAAAGACATTAGATCAAATATGTTTATACCATAAAACCTATATCTGCCATGACTATGCCCCACGTTTTGTTTTAGAAATATTAGGAAATAGAAAAAAAATAGAATATGCAAAAAATCAAAACGTACCCCGATATAGGTACTCAAGGTATAAACGTATCTCTATCCAGGGAGGAAACATTCAATAAATTGATAAAGTTTGTATGGAGACAGCGGGAACGAGTTCTATAGTATCTATAACATTAGACCTGTAGTTCCCGAAGTCTTCAGGCTGCACGTTCGCAATGAGCAGCGTGTGGTTGTTCCCGCGAGCGGACATCGAGACCCGCTCCGACGCGGACAGCGGGAACGAGTTCTATAGTATCTATAACATTAGACCTGTAGTTCCCGAAGTCTTCAGGCTGCACGTTCGCAATGAGCAGCGTGTGGTTGTTCCCGCGAGCGGACATCGAGACCCGCTCCGACGCGGACAGCGGGAACGAGTTCTATAGTATCCATATAAGATTAGACCTGTAGTTCCCGAAGTCTTCAGGCTGCACGTTCGCAATGAGCAGCGTGTGGTTGTTCCCGCGAGCGGACATCGAGACCCGCTCCGACGCGGACAGCGGGAACGAGTTCTATAGTATCTATATAAGATTAGACCTGTAGTTCCCGAAGTCTTCAGGCTGCACGTTCGCAATGAGCAGCGTGTGGTTGTTCCCGCGAGCGGACATCGAGACCCGCTCCGACGCGGATAGCGGGAACGAGTTCTATAGTATCTATAACATTAGACCTGTAGTTCCCGAAGTCTTCAGGCTGCACGTTCGCAATGAGCAGCGTGTGGTTGTTCCCGCGAGCGGACATCGAGACCCGCTCCGACGCGGACAGCGGGAACGAGTTCTGGTACCACGACACCTGGAGACACACAATATACTTACTCTTTAAGGCTGGTGGTCTCCGGGAAATTGCCAACCTATAGTCACATTCACACATGCCTAGATAACACACCTAACTAACCTAATACAAGGCCCAATAATGCAAAATAATATTGTACAGCAATCATTTTGGATTTGAGGGGGGGCCAGGAGACTCATAGCACAGGTCTAACCTAGTTTGAGCTCCTGTCTCCCAATTGTAGTTTAATTAGCTATAAGTAAATATTGCTTAATTATCTATGTATCTGTACTACGTTGGGAGAAATAAATATATTTTTGTTTTTTTTTTTTTTTGATTTAAAGCTTAAAAAACATGACGCACTGACACTTGTGTGCTGTAGGTGTGGTCTGTTTTAGGTAAAGTGTCGTGTATACTAAGCCGATTCTATGGTTAGAAGTTCAAAGTTAGTAGGTATAGTTTACTGCATTCTAGAATGCTATTCTGATCATGACTTCGAAGGTTCGCTTCTGAACTTTAAGTGACACTAACTGCAAGCTATGTGTACCCAAAAGAAATAATAAGTCAATGAATACGTGTGGATGGAGCCAATTAAGTCGCCGCCGGTTTAATCAGGAATTTGCCATCTACCTATACTAATACTAATCTATACTAATATTATAAAGAGGTAACGTTGGTAACAATTATGTATGTATGTATGTATTTTCCGGATAATCTCTGAACTTAACCAATTACCAAAATTCAAAAAAGCTTCATTATCCAGAAATAACATAGGCTACTTTTGGTCCCGATATTCCCACGGTATCGGGACTCACTCGAGTGAAACGCGGGACTCTGGTAGTCGTAGATAAAAGACCTTTTCTTGAACGTACCTCAGCCGGCGGATCAGCCAGCACTGTGCAGAGCAGTTCCGCCCTGAAACCTTCTCCAGTGTGGACCCAGGACCTCTCCACTGTGATCTCTGGGGGATCTGGAATGTAATAATTTTTTCAAACATTATTAATAAGATTATCTTTAGATTTTTCTTCTGGTTTCGCGATGTTCTATTGAAACCTTTACAGGTCCCTTCTTCAGGATTGATCAGTCAACCCTGAAGAAGGGACCTGTCTCGAAACGTTAAGCGTTGAAACAATCTTAAAAGAAATAAACACCACGCGATTAGAACCGAAAAATTTTAGCTGTGTATCCCTGGCATAGAATACGGTTACCCCATCTCTTCCCGTGGGTGTCGTAAAAGGCGACTAAGGGGTTTAGGGGGGACTAGCAAAACTTAAGTTATCCCCGCGCGGTGGCGTATAAACTGCTTGGTCCCTAGAAGGGTTGGTGTCAGGCAGGCGGCCGGCCGTAAAAATATTGCCAAATCTATTAGCAGAAGGTATGGTCAATGATGACCTACCTACTGCACCAACCCCAAATATTTGGGGTTAAGCGGACCCCGGGCTCCTGAGAGGGATGCAACCGGGAACATCGCTCGGATGAGAGAGAGAGAGAGATTAAAACCGAAAAATGTCTTTAATTTCAAGATTATCCTTCTGTTATCACGATGTTGAATTTTTGTTGTTATAATATGTTTATATACAATAAGACATTCACATGATCGTTTTAAATCGTCACAAATCTAGTGTGTCTTCGGAACGCGACCTCCAGAAGACACAAGAAACTAATTAGGGCTTTTTTTTGCCGTAATCCTATACTAATATTAAAAGCGCGAAAGTAACTCTGTATATCTGTCTGTCAAAATAAGCACATACTTACACAAGACTTGTAAACTGAACTCCGTCAATAGAGGAGCTCCGACGCCGTTGTCGACGGTGCAAGCATACCGGCCGCTGTGACGACGCTCCAGCCGCGAGAGCTGCAGCTGAGGGCCTTCGCCGATGCGGGTGTTCGACGCGTTCTGGAAAGGAGACGCCTGCGCAAGGCATCCAGAAAAAAAAGTTTATATAAAGTTTTCGAATTTCCGGTCTTGTTAGAATTTAAAATTTTTAGAAAACTTATGAAATCCTGTGAAAAATATGGCTTATTCCCAGTCATCTTATGCCCCAACGTGGCAAAAGTATAATGAATTAAGTACATGATTTGAATTACTAAATGTCAATAATTAAAACGAATGAAATTCAGTAGACATCATAGCGCTCGTTTCAAAAAAAATAAAAAAATAAATCTGTTTCGCGAAATGGGAAATCGCGATCAAAGTTTTACAGCTTTGCACTATGCAATTTAAAGGCTAATTTTAGGAAACTAAATAAGATAGGCTTATTTTAGAAAACTGATTTCGAAAACTTGATTATGCAGAAGTGCACCAACTATAAGGTAAACTGTGGTTTATCTGAGACCCCAGAAACTGTCTATTCTAAAACTGACCAGCTTCTGCCACGTGACACTGGGCACGGGGTTCCCGGAGGCCCGGCACTCGAGCACGACGGCACCAGCGCGGCGCGCGGCCGCGTGCTTGCTCTCCGGAGACACGCGCACGCTGGGCGGCACCAGCACCTCCACCGTGTGGACCTGGTCGCGCGCTACGCGGTCCGATATCTGGCACACGTAGTCGCCCGCGTCCTGGAAACGTTTGAGAACTATTATTAGTCCCGTGGTATCACTCACGTAGGGCAGAAGACCCGGTTGTAGCCACTGACCCCTTTGTGGTCTTCTGGGATTTTAAAGCGCTGTAGTTAAAATATAGACACCTACGATATCCGGTCCGGATGAAATAATTTAAATATTGCATAATTTACTTATTTAAATTTAAGATTAATCAAAAAAATATTTTTATTGGATTTCTACATCATACAAAGAACACACTCTCCAAACTTCAGCTCTCTACTATCAGCGGTTTAGGCTGTGCGTTGATCACCAGTCAGGACAAAGCATTTTGTAGATATACATGGATAGATATAGAAGACAATTTTACTAATAGAAATTGCACCTAAATCCGAATTAATCGTATACCTATACGTAAGTAGGTACCTACCTTCTGAATGCTGATACAAGAAATTTAAAATTGGTCAGTGTCAAATTATAAAGATAAAATCCAAAGCCATTATAACCCACACCCAAGGAGGCAATAATTCAAAAGATTCCGAACTTTAATTTCATCCGGTCGCAGGTGGAGGACCGTTTTCCCGTACATTTTTCTTCCGACTAATCTCTACTTTAAAAAAGCAATTTTTCCTAATTAAAACCATTAGATTCAAGAGAAAACGTGACGTTTACACAAAGAAATTTAAATTTAATTAAGTGGTGTAGAGGCACCACCGTTTATTTTTTTAATAGTTGCGCCCCGTGGTTTTACTCGCCTAAGTTCCGATCCTGTGGGAATATCGGGATTAAAAGTAGGGTAGGAATATATTACCCAGGTGAACAAAGTGGAATGACATGTTATTTCTTTATAACTTTGTTCACCTGGGGTGAAAGATGTGGAAATTTTAGTGTTTTCATATCACCTCGGAACCATTTCACCCGCGTGATATCACAGAGGGCAAATATAAAGTCGACATAAGCGGAGCCTTTTGTTCCCCTTAGAATTGATTCATTCACGTGAACATAGGCGATTTTGTTTTTCATCTTGTAGGCTTTTATCTTATACTTATCTATCACCCAGATAAACCATGTTTTCACCAACAATTTTAAATTAACAGACAATTTAATATTTACATATTTAGAGCCACAAGAAACGTAGAAGAGTGTAAATCGTAACAAGGTACGATCTACACTCTTTTTCGTTTCTTATTTTTTTTTAATCATTCGAGGTTTTTTGTAATAGAATTGTTCAAAATTTCATTTTCAACATCATAGCAATTACAAATAGTAATACCTACGTACCTATACTTAAAAAAAAAGAATTATCCAAATCGGTCCAGGCATCTTCGAGTAATCGGGGAACATAAATAAAAAAAAAAATAAAAAAAAAAAAATATCCTGACGAATTGAGAACCTCCTCCTTTTTTTGGAAGTCGGTTAATGAATCTATAGTTGCAAATGGACTGGACTCCAATAGAAAGTTTATTGATTCAAAGAAGATACTTATTTTCGTTTATAAGTTTCGGTTCGGCGACTTTTTAATAAAAGAATACTGTATGTAAAAACGATGTCCTTTCTACCCTAGAGAAGGGCTGTACCTAATAAATATCATTGTTTGCACCCAAATCATGGTTATCGCACGATCTTGGCAAACGAAGTAGAAACACTTGCCTGATAATAAAAACGAAAAGATAATACCTACTCTGCTACTTCAACGAGAGATAGAAGGCAGTTTTCAAGTTAGAAGGGAAAACCTGCAGCTCGATTTCCTATGAGGCATCACTGCTAAACCGCTGATACTAGGGAGATGAAATCTGGGAGTGAGTTCTTCATATGATGTAGGCAACCGATAAGTAGGGGTTTTTCAAAATTCCCAGGGGATTGGGACTTAGGCGAGTGAAACCGCGGCGGCCTGCGCCGTTGTACCGAAAGGTGGGTAACTGGGTAACATGAGCATGATGATTAAATGAAGATGTTCCTATAAGCTAAAAGAGGGGTGTTTTGGAAGTCTAGCTAAGTAGACAAATAACTTTCAGGCATTGCGTGACTAGGTATTTTAAATCTTTTTGGAGTAAATGTTTACAAAATCTACTTAAAAATGATTTGTAACTCAAAAAGACATCAACCTTATTGCTTTATTTTTATCCGACTGCTGAAGGAGGGTGTTATTTATTAGTTTGGACTCCGTTAAACTGGTAGTGTCTGTGCCTCGGTGCTCTACCTACAATATTTTAGTACGTATTAAGCGCTCAACACGGGGTTTGGTACCCGAAACTATAAATAATTATGACTTAGGGACTTTGTTGGGCAGATAAGGAGACAAACATACCTACATATTTTACATTCTTTTGTGAATATACATATACATCTTATATAGAAAATACCCAGAACAAATACAATTTAAATGTTTTTTGCACCCGGCGGGAATCGAATCCGAGACCTTTTGCATTGCAGTCGGGCCTTCCCCCGATGCGCCACAGAGGCCGTCAAAGTTTTACAGGGATGTTGCAGACTTTACAGATGTCTGATTAAATATCAAACAAATGAAATGGCGCTACACTAACAACTGCCATTTCAAGAAATAGGATGTGCTGCCTTTGCTTTTATATGACTTTATGAAGAGCGATATAAATCATATAAAGTCATGTAAACCTACATACCTACACCCATGAACAATAGTTGTTTCTTTTTGAAGTCGGCTAAAACAAACGCCTACCCACTCTATATAAAGCTTCAGCTCACCCAAAACAAAACTAAAACAGGTGAGTAAGCACCTAGATAAACCCCGAAAATCATAATTCCGCGAAAAAAATAACCCGCCAAATTACGCGAAACCCCGCCACAGATAAAAAATAACGAGCGGACAACACCACAAAGGTTTATTCTACTTTTTATGTAGCAATTATCATATTTTTAGAGCCCAATTACCGTTTAGGGCACTCTTTACCATTCTTTTTTGGCGGCGAAAAAATTATGCGTCAATTTAGTAGTGGCGTTGGGCGAATTGGTGGGTAGGTAGGTACGGATTAGGTAGGTATTTATTTTTGTTTGTTTTTTAAGTGGATGTTTAAAATTCTTTCTGTCCGACAACAAGCGAGTTCTACTTACAAAAAACTACTTACCAAATGGAAATGTATCGTATTTCTATTGGTAAATGGATCATGTAGGTATCTGGATTAGGAGCGCACCTTTACTATTTGGAGGTGTATCTAGGCTGCCGCTTGTGTCACCCACCCAAGTCGTAGAGTCGAGAGGGCACGTATAAAAAAACATTATACATACTGAAGAATTGAGAACCTCCTCCTTTTTTGAAGTCGGTTAAAAAGAACGGGTCAGATCGTCTGTTACGGCTATTAGACTCTTTTTGCCTTCTCTTTTTTACTATAAAAGTACCTTTATAGAAAGTGAAGAAGATAAATGTAGAAAGAAGATAAAGAATACAAATCTATACTAATAATATTATAAAGCGGAAGAGTTTGTTTGTTTGAACGCGCTAATCTCAGGAACCACTGGTCCGATCTGAAAAATTCTTTCGGTGTTGGATAGTCCATTTATTGAGGAAGGCTATAGGCTATTTTTGATCCCGATATTCCCACGGGATCGGGACTTATGCTGGTGAAACCGCGGGGAGCTGCTAGTCCATAGATATATGAACAAACGAATTTATAAGCATAAAAAATAGAATTGGTAGCTGTTAGTGCATAGGATTGTTAAATGTTGTTGTTGTAATTATTGTATTGAAATTAGTAGGTACCTGAGGTCCAACGTCTGTTATCTGCAAGTTATAACCATCGACGAGCCGGAACCTCTCGTCTCTGGTCACCATCAGACTGGCTGCCGTCAGCACTGCTGGCCCGCGCCGCCAGAGCAGCACCAACGACCCTGGACATAAATAGTTTTTTTTTTAATTTTTTTTTAAGCTGTTCGCTAGAATACCAAGAAAGGCGTAAAATTCCAGGCGAACTTGTAGAAGCTACACAGCATCTACAAGGTTTAGTTGGTTGAATAGCTTGGCTGACCAGATGTGACCGTGTCTGCACGTTGGTAAATCTTGCGCAAGACAACTGGTACAAAATTTAAGTCGGTTTAAGCCGACAAAGGGTAACAGCCTGGGAATGGCTAAGCGGAAACTATAACATAAAATAAGATTATGTTCTCACCAAGAAATAGTGCGAGCGGAGGGGAGTCATAATAAGAGTGTCAGTTCCCACCAGAAAAGAATAATGAGCGAGCTCATTTTAACTCTTTCTGCCCTTTTTGGCATTTCCGCTCAACTTTTTGGTGGTGGAACACGTCATGTATCTAAAGCTTGAAATACACGATGACACTTACACTGCAACTTAACCTATAGAGCCCACACCTACAGCACACATGCAAGAATTACTTTACATGTGAGCTGTTTTAGGTAAAGTGTCATCGTGTAGTCTGACTTCAATGCAGTTTTTTATTGAAAGGAAAAGCTGTAATCGATGACTTTTATTTTTTACCCCTTTTCCCAAAATGTTTTGCACAGTTGGGTGAACTTACCCAGATTCTGGACCTGGCAAGGCAGCAGCAACGTGTCTCCGACGACGGTCCTGAACGAGTGACCCCGGGACAGGAAACGGGGACCATCATCTGGGACAATTAAAAAAATAATAATTGTAATCTATGAAGTGAAAAAAATCTATAAGGTCAGGTGGGGTAAGAGAAACACCGGGTAAAGAGAAACGAAATGTAATAAATATTAAACGATAAGGTTTAAGTGAAGAATAGCTCTGTCGATAGAACAGACTTAGTTTATTAGTTCTACCGTTCCCTCAAATATGTCGCTACGTTGACCCAACGCCGAGAAAAATTCAAAACAAATTTGAAAGTTCTTCACCGTCAAAACACGAGTTGGACACCTTTTGTATGCGATGGTAAAAAATAGTGACAGAAGTATTTTTTTTTTAGTTTGTTAACACACAAATAACTAGAAAAAGGTAAATTTTACTCCGTAATAATCATTTGCAATTAATTAACACAGATAATACTAATTTTGTTGCAATCAAAATCAAAACCTATAAAATTATTGTTGGGGTAAGTGGATCAGCTAAATACGAGGTAAGAGAAACATACGTTTCTCTTACCCCATGTCAGGGATTGTAAACATTTACGCCCTAATAATGCGTAGCATGTGTTCAGTAAATTACTGTTGATATTCTATTACATACTATTTTTTATTAAAATCTGAGAGGGCATTTCTTCCCTGACCTGCAAAATTGTCTAAATAGGTACCTACACGAAGGTACATGTAATTTGGTGCATATTTATTTGACGTACATTATTAGCGCGGTTTCATTTAGATCCATATTCAAATAATAAAACAAATTAAAATTAATTGACTTTTGAATTAATTGAATTTCATTCCAGATAGATGCAGATGTAGGTGAATCTTTAAACTAAAACTTTATGGTGATGGGGAAGTATCAGCAATCGATTTTTTTTTGTCATAAATACGACTATCCGAAATTCGCAAAACACTGTACCTAATTCAATAATTGATGGTTAATTTAAAATGTTACAAATGTTTGCGAATTTTGGATTGTTGTAAAAACTAATTTAATTTAGGTTTTAGTATTGGTGAAAACTTATGTTTAATTGGCGCGAATCACAAAGTAACATTTCGGTTTTTAACTAGGTGGTTCTTACCAAAAACTTCGCGGGCAGATACTTTCCCATCACCTTAATGTAAAAAAAAAAAAAATATCTACTTAGTTATTCATAGCGTATTTGTTCACGTTTTTGTGTTGAATATAATGGATAAAATGTTTACTATCTCTGTTTTGGTGTATGTGTTTCTCTTACCCCAAATTTCATTTTTTCTACTTTTAATGTAATTTAAACTCTATTAAAACGAAATACGATTCATACTTGATTGCGACCGGGTTTGCTGATCTAACACACTGTTTAAGGTGCTTATAGCTACCATATTTACAGAGATATTAAAAGTGTTTCTCTTACCCCAAACCATGGGGTAAGTGAAACATTAAAACTACGAAAGTATTTTGCCATTTATTTTTGAAGATAGCAGTAGCAGCAGATTATGTACCAATGTCATTAATAGATAATAAACCAAGTATTTATTTGAAAATATCAATATGCGTTTAGCAGATTTAGTTTAGGTGCTAGGTCGCGTTGAACTCGGAATAAAATAAAGTATGTTTCTCTTACCCCACCTGACCTTATTTTGTTTTTTAATTGTAGGTATACTATGATTTGACACACGATCATAGTATAGGTACATTTGATTTGATTTGTATTTGATGTTTTTTCTTTACTTATATAAAGCAAAAATGACAAATACAAAGAACATAAACGCCATATCGTAGTCTGAAATTAAAACTAGACCGCCTTATCCAATAATGGGTTTTATTTTCTCTTCAGTTTTAATTATATCTTTTAAGGTTTTGCATGCGGATTTATTTTGAAACTCATATTTTATAGACCTCCCTTCTTTTCTAACAAAAATAGCACAACCCCGATAAAGTTAATACAAGATTAAACAATTAGCGGCCGGAATCGCAATAGCGGTCGGAAGGTAGCCTTCCGTTACAGCCGCTGACTTATTACATCCTGTTTGGTACTGCAACTAAATGGACCATGGTGTTTTGACGTGTCGTTGCTGGGGACTACAAATTGCCATGGTTGCGAAAGATTAAGTTCAAAATACACGGGTGACAAAGACACTGCAACTTTACCAGATAGAGCCGACATCTACACGAATTTCTTTACAATGTGTGCTGTAGGTGTGGGCTCTAGCAAAGTTGTAGTGTTAGTGTCGCCCGTGTATTGTGAGCTTTAGGTATATTATGTAGGTAGTTATAGTATGGTGGCATGCCCGACTAAAATCGACTGCACCATCCTTCAGGATATATTTCCGATAATTGTTCGTCATCATCACTGAAATGAAACTATACAAGTACCTACGCTGGAATTGGTTTACCATACAAAATGACATTAGATCTTTGTGTCGATTTCATTAGCGCCATGTTTGATTAAATAGGCACAAATTCAGTGCGCTTTGACCTGTCCAGCGACTTGTACCATGGAGGTCAGTGGTCATCATTCCCTCGTTGGCAATTGCACGGACCAAACCTTCGATTACCTCAAAGAGGTCACCAAAACGTAGCCAAATAGGTCTACATCAGGGTCCGTAAGGGCCCGATAAAACCACCCATTCAGCTCCTTGCTGTTCCATATGTCTTTGCGGTCGATAAGTCGCGTATAGCCTTAAACTCAAACCCAACATTTCGAGAGAAAGAAAATTATAATAAAATAAAGAATAGCATTGAATTATCTCGAAATACCTATCGCAATATATTTCCTGTCCAACTCCTGTCTAGACCAGGCGGCCATTTTTTATCCGCAAGACTCCGCGGTGTGCGAATACGATCTTAAGTTTTCGCCGTTTTCCTTTATTATTTTACAGTTTTCTAGTCTTAAGAGGACAGTCTGCCTACTCTTTTCTCCATACAAACTTTACAAACGTAGTCGACTGTTTCCTCCCTGGATAAAGTTATAAGAAAAAATATGTTTATGCCATAAGTCCTATATCAGCCATGACCACCCCCCTACGTTTTGATTTTTTTCATTTTCAAATTTTTCTGATTTTTATTTCTATTTTAATGAAAAAATGTAGGGGCATAGTCATAGCAGATATAGTTTATGGCATAAACATATTTGCTCTAATGTATTTATCCAGGGAAGAAACAGTCGACTACGTTTGTATGGAAAAAGAGTAGGTAGCTAGACTGTCCTCTTAAGCCTCCTGTTGCACTTTATTCTCGATTCAGTTTCATTCTTTTTCTTAATTTTGTGGTGAGCGGCTTCATTCCGGTACCTGTCTGGACAACAGGTAGTGTAACTTGGGCACAAGGCAGCTCTCCTTTATAGAGAACCGTGCACACTAGCGTTTGGGGACACGATCTGTCTACAATTATTATTGTTTCCGGACGGTTACTCCTGGGAGTCGCCTGACGTTACAGCGGACTCCTTCTGGATGCCCAAAGGTTAGCTATATAATAGTTGGGGATGCTATAACATATATACTTATGTAGATCAGTTATAAAGTCTGTTACTGTTTTACAACTTATTATAATTAACACCTTCTATCATCCCCCAATACAGTATACAAAACAAAATAAGAAACCTTTCCCAAATTTTCCCGCCATCCGCCACCACTAATCGAGTATAAACAAAATGGCGTCTCGACAGGAAATGGCGGTGCGCGCCAAAACACACCGACTTCCGGCCCCTGCCGGGTTTTCTTTGAGATATTAGGTATGGATGAATTACTTACACGACGCCGAATTTCAAGCCATTTCAGTAAGTTAGTAAAAAAACCGGCCAAGTGCGAGTCGGACTCGCGCAAGTTTGGTTCCGTGCCATTTTCACAAAAATTATCCCGGAGTCCTACTGATATATCTATCTTATTATGTTGTGGGTTTAGTATTTTCGTCTATAACATTTTTAAATTCCAAATTAAAATAAGTAAATTCGTTTAGTTTTGCATAGTAGAGACAGTTTTTGAAAAACTGGCGAGCTAAGCTGAACAAACTTAGTTTAGTTCGCGGTGTAACCAAACTTCGTTGCTCGATACGTGGACCGGCGCAGCCACTAAAGACTATTTAAGCAATAACTTACTTCTGTTATTCTGTGCGTGCGTGAGATGCAGAGCTAAGAACAGCAGGAGCCAGCTGGTCGTCATCCTGACTATCTACCGGGGCGCCACGCAGCGTTGGTCATCTGGAAACAACGACGTACATTACATGACAATATCCCATGACGCGTTCAAACAAACAAACAAACAAACTCTTCAGCTTTGTAATATTAGTATATATGTTACAGTCAAAACTCATAACCAGTCAAAACCACTTTTGACTGCAAAAAATAGGCAAAAGTGGTTTTGACCGATGCCCTTAGTTAATAACGTTTTTGACTAATTTTCGCAGTCAAAAGTGGTTTTAACTGATTTAAAATTTAGATTGTCAGTCAAAACTTATAAAAAGTTGAGGTGGGAAAATCATCAAAATAGTGTTATGAAACAATTTTAAAGTTTAAAGTTTACGTGTTTTGAAATTCCATGATTCCAGGTCTAATGATAGTTTTAGAGACCTGCTCCTTCAGTTTAACCGGCATTTTAGGGTCACAGATGACACCAGTTACCTCTCGTCACTTAGCCCAAGCTGCCGAAATGAGGGGCTTGACGCCGCAATCGAAGTCGCCGGACGCATGAAGCACAGATCCCAAGTACTTAAACTGGTCTGTCAGCTCGACCACGTGACCATCTACGCAGACAGGTGTGGGATCTATGGTATTGCTAGCAAGTATTCGGTCTTCGCTTCGTTGACTTGCAAACCATTCTCAAGCGACTCTTTCCACGCATTCACACGTCTTCCAAGCCGTCCCTTATCCGAATCCGCTAGCGCAATATCATCAGCATACATGAGCATTTACGGAGGCTGCTCGTGTGCGTTTCGGATGATTACGGACAGTGCGTCCAGTATTACGCTAAACAGGAACGGACTGAGGACGGATCCTTGGTGGACTCCGACTGTAATGTGGAAAGATTTAGTGTTACCAACAGCAGTTCGCACCATAGAATCGGAATTTCGGTACATGGCTCTGATGGTTTCAATATAAGTTTCTGGTACCCCTTTGGACCGCAGCGCCTACCAGATCATCACGCGAGGGACACAGTCGAAGGCAAGTTCAGGAACAGAAAATGCAGAGGCGTATTCTTCGTTCTGTATTTCTCCATAACGATCCTTAGGGCGAAAACAGGGTCTATGGTACCATGACCGGGGCGGAAACCTTATTTCATGTAAACATTATTTCTTAGTGTTAATCCACACTGAGGAAATACTGCTTTTGAAAAAATGCTTTCAAAAACTTTAGTTCCCGGCGGGATTCGAACACGCGACTTTTTTAATTTATTTAATTTTGTTTTGTATTATTTGGTACAAGCATTAATCAATCAATCAATCAATCTCAGGAACCGCTGGTCAGATTTGAATAATTCTTTCATTGAGAAAGGCTATTTATAGGCTATATTATATATTTTTTTTTAAATTGGCGGAGGAAGTCGCGGGCATTGCTAGTAACCTATAATTTCAAAGTCTTCACTAGAAGTACAGTAAACCAGAAAAAGCTATATGTTCCTGCCAGTTCTCATTCCCACCAAAACACTGTTTAAATCCGAGCAGTTGTTCAAATTAACAACATAAGCACGAGAGTCCTTGACAATCTGTCAACAAACTAGCTCACGTCCCCGGCTCCACTCGCACGGAATAAACAGTTCAGGGGTTGTTCTTGTTGATTTATAAATGAGACGGGCTTTTTCAAGATATGTAAGTATAGTATATTATTTTCTACACTAATATTGACGACCTCTGTGGCGCGTTGTGCGAATGCAGAAGGTTGCGGGTTCGATTCCCGCCGGGTGCAAGTATTTATGCTTAAAAAATAAATATTTGTGTCTGGTCTGGGTGTCCCTCTATGTATAATATGTATGTATTTACAAAAAATAAATAAATATAAGTAATATATCCGTTGTCTAGTCACCGTAACACAAGCTTAGTCGCTTACTACGTGGCTAGATGGCGCTGTGTGTTGTTCAGAGAATTTATTTATTATTTATTTATTTATTAATATTATAAAGAGGAAAAATTTGTATTTTTGTATGTGTGTTTGTATGTTTGTAATGAAAAAACTCAAAAACTACTGAACTGTTTTCAAAAAATCAATATTCTATTGATAAATATTCGTCCCTTAGGTAGGTACTAGGGAATAGAACCGGGAAATCCCGATACCGAAAATCCCGGGATTTCCCGGTTCTTTTGCTGTTTTAGAGAACCGGGAAATCCCGGGAATAAAAATCTGAGAACCGGGATTTTCGGGACTTTCGGGAAAAATATATTTCGTGTGATGGAAAGCAAAAATAATGTATTTTTTTTAAATTAATTCTTATTTCCTAACTTGTTTTTATATTTAAACCATATCTTAAGTACTAATTGATTTACTTCATTTAAATGATTAGTCTGATTTTAACTAGATTTTATGCCAGATACTACTACATGATGAGAGACTACGCAAATATGTGATTTTAGAATTTGATTTTGTCTAGCTAATGTTAATAGAGACTTAACATTTGTTAAATTATAATTTGTGATTAAATTATTGATTTATGACGTAAAAAACCAGCCAAGTACGAGTTCTACTCGCGCACAAAGGGTTCCGTACCATTATCACAATTGGGTACGGAACTCTAAAATGAACACCGGACCAATCGAAATTCGTGAACGCAATGTTATTAATTTTTACTACTGGCGCGAGTATATTATTAGATGGCGCTAGTGGTATTTTTTTTTTTTTCTCATTATGGTGTAACTGAATGGTTACCTCATAACAATTACAATCTAGCCTTGAGGCTAATAAGTAATTTAACTATAACTTAATTTGCTAAAAACTTTTAAAGTAAAGAATGTGTCCATTGGCACTTTTCTTATGGTCTATATTATAATGGAAGTACACTTTGTTTTTGTGTTCTATAATGGCAGCACTCACACTAACACTAATTTCACTCCGTAACACTAATTTCACTAAACTAACTCAAAAGGCTTAGTCCTTTTCAGTCTCCTTACTATGTCCGTGGTGTCAAGGAGCTGGATAGCCTCGACATTCACATGTTGAAGAAGTCTTTTTTCGTGAGCTTCGGCGTATTTTTTTATAACCTTAGCTACAAGGTCCACTCCTAAGTCCCGGTGGATGTCCTCATTTCTAATGTACCAGGGAGCGTTTACTATATTCCGAAGTACTTTGCTTTGAAATCTTTGAATTATATCAACATTGGTGCGTTTTGTACAGCCCCAAAGCTGAATACCGTATGCCCATACAGGCATAAGTACTTGTTTGTACAAGAGTACTTTGTTGTATACTGACAATGATGAATGCCTGCCAAGTAGCCAGTGCATATTCTTGTAGCGAAGATCTAACTCCTGGCGTTTCTTTTTGATATGAGCCTTCCAGCGAAGCTTTGTGTCAAGCGTCATACCGAGGTATTTTGCAGTATTTTCATATGGTATTATGCGACTGTTAATATATACCGGTGCATAATTAGGTCTTCGATTTGTGAAGTCTATATAAATCGATTTGGACTCATTTAACTTAATTCGCCATATTTTTGTCCAGTTGGTGATAGAGTTGACGGCAGTTTGTACTTTCTCTACGGCTTCTTTGTGAGTGACACCTGTAGCCATGATGGCTGTGTCATCTGCGAAGGTTGCAATAATGTTATTTTTTATTTCTGGGATATCACAGGTGTACAATAGGTACAAGACAGGTCCAAGAACACTTCCCTGTGGTACTCCAGCTTTTATTTGCTTGAGTTCTGAATAGGCATCTTCATGTCTGACTCTAAATGTCCTCTCTGCTAAGTAGGATTCTAAAATGTCTGCAAATTGCTTTGGAAGCATTTTTCTTAACTTATATAAAAGACCTTGATGCCAAACTTTATCAAATGCCTGAGCTACATCCAGGAATACCGTAGAACAGACTTTCTTTTCTTCTAGTGCCTTTTCTATAACGTTGGTAATTCTATGTATTTGGTCTATAGTGGAATGTTTTTCTCTGAAGCCGAATTGGTAATTAGGGATCAGTTTTTTTTCTTCAATTATAGGTTTTAAACGTCTCATAAGTAGTTTTTCAAATAACTTTGAAATAATTGGTAGAAGTGATATTGGCCTGTATGATGTTACTTCTCGAGGGGGTTTTCCGGGTTTGGGGATCATTATTACCTCAGCAACTTTCCAGATACTAGGCACGTATTTCAGTCGAAATGTGGCATTGATAAGGGTTGTAAGTTTTACCATGGCTTTGCGTGGGAAATTTTGGAGGAGTTCACCAGTGATAAGGTCGTATCCAGGCGATTTCTTTTTAGCCAAGTTATTGATCATATTTTTGACTTCTTTTGGGGTAACTAGTTGTATTTCCAAATCATCATGGTAAGTGACATCAATTGGTATATTTTCCGTGCTTTCCTCACCGCTGGTTTGAAAAATTTGTTCTAAATGATCTGCAAATATAATTGCTTTCTGTTCATTACTCATGGCCCATTTGCCATCTATTTTTTTGATGGGTGAAGCATAAACAATAGGCTTCTTTAAACTGTTAGTGGCTTTCCACTAAGAGAGAGTGGAGTATTCTGTTTTTTTGCAACTAGTTAATTGACTAAGGTAGTCTTTTGTAGCATCATCATTAAAGTTCTGTATTGCTTTAGATAATTTTTTTGTAAGTTGGTTTAGTACTGTTTTGTCAGGCGGATATCTGGACTGTTGCCACTTTTGTCTCTGAGCCCTCTTTATGGCTATAAGATTTCTTATTTCCAAAGGGTACCTGTGACTTGCGTTTTTTCTTTTTAAGAGAGGTGTGTTTCTCCAAGCGCAGCTTTGGATGTCTGTCACAAATTGTGACACTTCTTTATCTAACTGCTGTTTATTTTTCAGTGGTACTTTGAGGTCAATAATATTGTCTAAATCGAATTTGAAGCTATCCCAATCAGTATTTTTGTTTACTAGAATTGGATTGCTTTCGTTCTGAATTATGGTCTCACTTAAGGTTAATATAATGGGGGAATGGTCAGAATTCATATCAAATCCCTCCTGTATGTTAAGATATGTAGCCGACAGATTCTTATATATGAAGAAGTCTATCAGATCTGGAGTTTTTTTAATATCAGTGAGCCAGTAAGTAGGTTTTCCTGTTGAAATTGCATTGCACTTGGTTTCTCTGATAGCACAAAGCAATTCTTTTCCTTTAGTGTTGATTAGTCTAGATCCCCAATATGTGTTTTTTGCATTGAAGTCACCTCCTAATATAAATGTGTTACCAAGAAGTTGTAAAAGGCTTCTGTACTGCTCTATTTTCAAAGCATACTTTGGTGGACAGTATATAGCTGCTACTGTAATGTGATGAAGTTTGGTTCTGACCCTGACGGCTACAGTTTGTATGAATTCTTCTTCGTATTTATGTTCTAGATAATGGTGGATGTTCTCTCTTATTATAAGGGTGCTTCCCCCTCTCGCAGTATTGACAGGATGCAGCGCATGATATATTGTATACCCGTTTATGTGAATATGTGATTCTCTTGTAAAGTGAGACTCCGATATGAGGCACACATCAATTTCTTCTGTTGCAAGGACAGCCTGTAGCTCGTTTCGATGCTGTAGGAGTCCGTTTGCGTTCCACGCTATAATTTTTAGAGTGTTCTTCATTTTTGCATCTTGTAAGGTAGCTCTGTAGCACTACTTTCTAGGTTTTTCAACCTTTGATCAAAAGATGTTAAAATACTTAAAATTTTGTTAATATTATCGTTAATATCGGAGTCTCCTAGCTTAGACGATTGTGGAACTGGCTGAAGAGATTTCGTTACTTGCGCATAAGATACATTATTTGTTACGCTTTGTTGTGTAAAACGTAACGAGTGGTAAAAATAAATCTCACTAATGTTGTTGTTGATACAGCGGCAACGGGAAAACATCATGTATAAAAACTTTAACTGTCTAGCTATCACGGTTCATGAGATACAGCCTGGTGACAGACAGACGGACAGTGGAGTCTTAGTAAGAGTCCCGTGTTTACCCTTGGGATACGGAAACCTATAAAAGGTTTTTATAAAAAATGAAGCTAAATATAGCATCGTACAGATGTTACAAAGCAAATCTTAAAGCGTCTTACAGAGGTTAACACAAAATCCCTAAAGTACCGAAAATCCCGGGAAATCCCGGTTCTTTCTTAGGCTGGTACCGAAAATCCCGGTTCTCAAAAAAGTTCCCGGTTCTCGATACCCTAGTAGGTACTCACATTCGAGTATCATTCGAAAAGCATGAGCCTTTCCCAAAATATGAAACGATGACAATAGTATTTTTCGAATATTTTCATTTTCTGGCGTATGCTGCTAAATTACTACTCGTTTTTAGGGTTCCGTAGCCAAATGGCAAAAAACGGAACCCTTATAGATTCGTCATGTCTGTCTGTCTGTTTAAACTCCTATCTACTTAAACTATTCCTAAAAAGTATCAGAACCTGTAGAGTTCAGCTGCGAAAAGAATTTACATTATTTTATGATCTGCTAAATTTACAAACATTATTAATGGCATGTAGGTGCTCATAGCACAAGTGTAACATCGACAACACCGTTACTGGAAAGCTAAGGGGATTTAATACAAAAGTTCTTATTTTTTTAATTCTAAACTCCAATTAAAATACTGCGTGCAACCGCGAAACACAGCTAGTTTAGTAAACGATTGTTCTTAAAAACGCTCAACTCGTGGTCACCCTACACACTCGTCGTGGAATCAATCATTCGGATAACAGTAGGGTGGCTGTATATTGTTTATTTATCGTGGGACTTGTGTTTACTGGATTGCATAAAGTCAGAAGGGTAGTATAGTTTAGCTCAATCAGGTACCTACTTCGTTTTCAAAATACAAATTTGTTCCGTAATTTGGTTTTTGTTATAATAATGAATTTATTATATAAAATTATAACAATTACTTAACAAGTATTTTTAGGGAAAAATACGCATTTAAAAAGGCGGAAGCAAGCGTATTTTTTCTTTAAAATATTTCTACAAATCTGTTTTTAGGGTCCTGTAGTCAACAACGAAACCCTGATTTCGTCATACTCGTCGTCAGTCTGTCCATTATCATATCATTATCACCTATAAATTATACCTATAGTCTGTTATACGTCCGTATTACGGGGCTAAGGAGCCCCGGACCTTTGAAAGGCGTGCGTGGAGCCGAAGCCAACACGTAGAGGCCCTTTTCAAATCAATAACAATTTTATCGCAAACTATGAAGTGGACACCAAGCCGGCGATTCTCCCTGTCTGCACTTTTTATTATTATTATATTACCTATTTAAAAAAACAAATCTAAATTAAAATCCTTTTAAAACCTTTTTTTCCTAACAACAATTTTCGAATTCAATTATACAATAGAGTATTGAATATGAGGGTGCTAATGCGTCTCGAAGGGCACGTGGGGGAGTCACAACTCCCCTAGTTTGATGGTTTTATGTGATTATCGTACACGTTTTAGCTTGTTTTCACCGCCCACTGTCTCAGGGCAATGACCTTAAAAGGTCATACAAAAATCACTTGGTGCGCAATTATGAGTACAAAATGAAAAGTCGTGGCGGGAGCGCGTCGTAGCGTCACTAATACCTTTAACATTAAATCTTGAAAATACATTAAAAAAACCTGCTACTAATATTATCTATTTATCTATCTTGAACGGTTGAACCGATTTGGCTGAAAATTGGTGGTAGCTTAGAACCAGAACCAATACCTCTGTGGCGCGTCAAGCGTATGCCCGACTACAATGCAGATGATTACGGGTTCGATTCCCACCGGGTGCAAGTAAGTATTTATTTATGCTTAAAAATAAATATTTGTTCTGGTCTGGGTGTCTCTCTATCTACACTAATATTATAGAGAGGAAAGATTTGTATTTGGGTGTGTATATTTTGTTATAAATAAACTCAATAACTACTGTGCGGATTTCAAAATATCTGTCACGAAATGTTTAATTATATCCTTTGTCTAGTACCCATAGTACAAGCCTAGTTTGGGGCTAAATTGCGCCGAGTGTAACGTCGTGCTATAATTATTATTTATTATTTATAAATTACTTTTTTCCCTCTTAGTAAAAGATAGGTATACCTAAATAAACTTCCAAGGTTCCCACACCAGCCTAACCAGACTTAAATAATAAATCCTGTATGTTTAACAAACAAGGGGTTGTGTGTCTGTATGTATGTTCGTATTAGTTAATTTAATCCCTTGACACGGGCAGATATTGTGGGAAAAGACTAGCTATTGTCCGCGGATTGGCACGGGCGCGGACGGGACCCTCAAATCATATTTTTTGTGCCTATTATTTGCCTAGGGGTTAGTTGTTTATGAAATTTAAACGGAAAAATGTCATTGGTTTTAATTGAATTCGTCCCAAATAAGTAATCTGATGACTTGTAATAACTTCCACAAGTAAAAAGTGTTAAAATGAGTAAAATCAACTTGTCAATCTATCTTAGTTAAACCAATGGCCCTGACTGAACAAACCGAAAAACGAAAGTAAAGAGAATCTGAGCTTCAAAACCTTCAGAAAATATTTTTTTTCGGACGGATGGATGACAGATTTTCTTTTGAAATTATTTGCGAGTGTTATATACCTACGACATCTACATTCTTTTTACTAATTCCCGGCTATTGTCGTATTAACTTATAACATGCTCATCTATATACATATAATAAAATCGTAACTCAGCGGTGTCTGTTTTTGGAAGATATAATATAATACATATAATAAAATCGTAACTCAGCGGTGTCTGTTTTTGGAAGATATAAAAAAAATATAAATTGTATGGGTATCTATGAACGCAGTAGAACCTATTTTTCTGGTTGTCTGTTTGTCTGTTTGTCTGTTTGTCTGTTTATCTGTTTGTCTGTTTGTCTGTTTGTGTGTGCCTTTGTGCCCGCTAATCTCAGAAACGGCTTATCCGATTTTAACCAAATTTGGTATGCAGATAGCTTTAGACCCCGATTAACATATAGGCTATTTTTTATCCGGATATTTTGTCCGGTTATCCGGATAAAGTGATTTTTCTGCTTTTATTTAGTTTTTGAATGTTGTATTGAAGAAGTATGTTGTGTGGAATCAATACATGACTAACCGGATATCCGGTCGAAAATAAAAAAAACCGGATATCCAGTTTTTTTTTCAGGAAATTCCTAAAATACCGTATACCTTTGTCTCTCCATATATCCGGATCCTTCGGACATACGGAAATTCTTTATAATGGTTGTTTTTAACCGACTTTAAAAAAAGAGGATCTGCTCAATTCTACCCGCATATTGTTTGTATGTGAATATGTTCAAACCGTACTCCGGCATATAAAGTCCGATTTCGATCATTCTTTTTTTATTTGGAAAGTGAGAGTCCCGAGTTGGTTCCATAAATTGTTGGTGAAGATCTGATGAGAACCTTCGGAATGATGAGCAGAATAGCATCCCGCAATGCTGTAAATTACTAATTTTTGGACTACCATCAATAGAATCGGCTTATTAAGAACAAGGTACAAATTGATGGACCACCTGAAACCACCTTCTCAAAAATTCTTCAGTGATTAAAGTTACGGTTACAATTTTGATAATTTTTAGTGGCAGTCGAAATTTCAATAAAAAGGATTAAAAAAATATAGCTGTAATGAGGCAGTTTCACTGAGTAGATGCTGATTGCATGTAGTTTACGTGGCACGATGGCAGCTGTGGATTCCGATTCGAGGGTTCCGCGTTCGAATCACAGACCGGCGCATTCCCTTTTTAAGGAACGGTGGCCTACCGAGCCGAGTGATGGCTTCCGATTAGACGGCTGCGCGTTCGAGTCACGAGTCCCGGACACGACGTTACGTTTTACCCTCCAGATGGTCGTCCACCTTGCCGTTGTGAGGGGACTCAGTAGCTGAAAGCTAAGAGGCTCACGAGGTGGGAAACCGGGCTTGCCAGGCTTCTAATCCGTAATCCCGCGTCAGCGGGCTCGGGGTCCTTTCCGCAAGAAAGGGGCCGCATGGAAGATAACCACTATAAAAAATCACCTCAGCCTCTGGTGGTGAATTCGGTGAGGGAGGGGGGGCTTTATCACCGGCTTTGGGGACCTCGAGACGGTGGCGTGACCGTGCTGAGGGAGGGGAAACGGAGAGAAATTGTCTATCGGGCAGAGGCAGAGATGATGTTGCACTTTATGTTGGAGAGCTTATTTTTATTGTTTTGTCCTTAATTCGAAGTCGGGTTTTGATTTATTTTTAATATTCGATAAAGGCTACTTATTATTATAAGTAATGCGAATAAGCATGCAACACGTTACCTACCGCTGCGCTGTGCAAAATCTACACTTAAATAGACTCTGCTATGATTCTCTTCTGTTCAGCAACAGACTTCCCTGGTCGTCCGTTCAAGTGTAGACTTTTGCTCAGCGATGGGTAGGTAGTCCGAAAAACGCTGACGAAGTCGCGGGCACAGCTAGTAAAATAATAAAATACAGTCCGTTTTCAGAATCGTGACCTTTCATTTGCTACCCTAGACGGCGACTTTGTTTTTGACGTAGTAAAATAAATATTCGTTTAATTTTAAGCTATTGCATAGCTTTTATCGCAGGCTTTGAGCGCGGCGACCGAATCAAGAAGTTCCGTAACGAAAATTAAACCTAACACTCCCCACTCCGCCTACCATGTAGCTCGGCCGAGCGTTTTATTTTTTCAAAATCAATGGTAGTACCTCATTACTTATGTATCACAATATCTTTTTGCACTAAGTATTCGTGTAAAAAACATTAACCCCGTTACTTACGAGGCATGCCTGAGTTCTGTCGTTTGAAGAAAAAAAAACTATATAACCTTATAGTACCTTTTACTGTTTTTCAAAGTATTCACCACGAAGTTTAATACACTTTTCCATTCGCTCGAACCAGTTATTATAACATTTATTCCACTCCAAAGTGGGGGTGTTCAAAATGGCTGACTTGAAAGCGTCGACCGCTTCTTCACTGCACTGGAACCTTTGACCACGAAGAGTTTTCTTAATTTTAGGAAATGTAAAGAAATCGTTAGGGCTTAGGTCAGGACTGTATGGAGGATGGTCAAGAATTTCTACGTTTTCCTGCTTCAAATACTCAATCGATTGACGAGCGGTGTGTGAGCTTGCGTTGTCATGGTGCAGGATGATGCGTCGCTTTGGGCTAGATTTCCGAAGTTCGGCGATGACTTGTGGTAAACAAACTGTGGTATACCACTCCGCATTAACCGTTCTACGATCTTCAAGTGCAATCGTCGCAACATGACCGGTTTTCGCCACGAACGTAGCCACCATCTTCTTTGAAGTGCTTCGAGAGCGAACAACTTTAGTCGGCTTTGGCTCGTTTTGGAAAACCCAGACTGTAGATTGTTGTTTGGATCAGGATCGTAGGCATAGATCCAAGATTCGTCACCACTGATGATGTCGTAGACGTGATTTGACTCTCCTCGGTTGAACCTCTGAAGAGTTTTCTTACACCATCTGACGCGGGCCGCCTTATGATCGTCGGAAAGCAAATGCGGGATCCAACGGCAAACTAGTTTTCTCACACCAAGCGCCTCATGCAATATCTTTTGAATGGTTGTCCCTGAGATGCCTAATAACGCCTCTATCTCTCGATATGTCACATGACGATCTTCGACGATTAGTTGTCTCACAGCAACGATGTTATCTTCAGTGAAGGCGGATTTTGGACGTCCTTCACGAGATTTGTCACTAAGTGTGGTATGTCCACGCTCAAATTCCAAATACCAGCGTTCGATGGTCCGCAGACATGGGACTTCATCATGGAATACAGATGTTAACTCTTCGAAACACTGAAGTCGCGTGAGGCCTCTTCGAAAGTTATAGAAAATTATTGCACGAACATTTTCCTTAGTAAGATTCATTTTCGTACGTGACCTGACAGATTCAAACCAACGCTATGACTAAACAATTGCATTAATCCTAATGCTTTCAATTGTTTTGATATTCGAAATTCTAACAAATTTGAATTTTGAAAAGTTCTAATTTTAAAATTGGCGGCAAATATACAAACGACAGAACTTAAAAGGCATGCCTAGTATAAACGATGACTTACTTTAATTAACGTTTGGCTTTTACTGTGACATGAAGTTTCAATGTTTATAGAAAGAGACAAATGTTATATTAAACTTAGTCATCGTTTGTAAGGGGGCACTGAAATAAAACTATACAAGGACGCTGGAATTGCTATACCATACAAAATAACATTAGATCTTTGTGCCGATTGTCGCGCGTTTTCTATTGAAAGTGATGGTGACCGTCTCCGGAACTATTAGTTCCATGGACGGTCACTATCACTTTCAATAGAAAACGCGCGCCAACAGCGCAACATGGCGTAGATCAAAAAGGCACAAAATTCAGTGCGGGACCTCCTGTCCATATAATTCGGGTCAGTGTAAGGGGGAAAGTGAACAAAAATAATAGAATAGAATAGAATAGAATAGAATAGAATAGAATAGAATAGAATAGAAAAAAGTTTATTTGTTCTAAAGTTACACACACATAGTTGTACAAAAACAAAACATAAAACTAAACTAAACTAATAATATCGCGAAATTTGACACTCGACTCGTCAAAACCCATTTTAAAAAACAGGTAAGCATACTTTGTAGTACCTACTATATAATATCTCAGTATACAGAGCGGCGCAGGTGCCCACAACGACTTCAGATCCAGATTATAAATTGGATGGAATTTACGGGGTGAGATTATGTCCCGACATGACGAGCTTTTAATGCGTACTTCACTTGTTTTATTACGGGTTTTTTACAAGGACCAGTAAGGCGTCGCGCGGTTTCACTCGTGTACCTAAATGTACCTACTATTAAAAAAACAAGTTTTATTCGATTGTAAAATAATGAACTAGGTACTCTTCTCATCCTCACGATGTTCTCGGTTGCCCGGGGTCCGCTAAACCCCCAATTTATTTATTGTCGGCAGTGTCGGCACAGTGTAACTCTTAAATTGACCTTAGGTACCTACTGTAAAATAGATTTGGCATTTTTTTTACGGCCGCCGTTTATCCGCCACCGCCCGGGGAGAACTCAAAGTTGGCTACTCCCGCCAGATCGCTTAGTCGCCTTTTACGACACCTACGGGAAGATATATGGTAACCTTATTATATGCCGGGACTACACGGTCAATTTATTTCCGTTTTCGGAAATAATCAGTGTACGTAATATCGCATAAATTAGGAACATTTCGGACTTTGTTAAAATTATTGTCACACTACTCAAGTAAATGGGCCATGCTCAAAAAAATAATCTGTCTCTTTTTTATACTTAAACACACAAATCCACACTAATATTATAAAGGAAAGAATTGTATTTGTGTGTGTGTGTGTGTGTAAACTCAAAAACTACGGGACCCATTTCAAAAATTCTTTCACCAAAAGAAAGCTACATGATCGAAGAGTAACATAGGCTGCTTTTGATCCCGATATTCCTACGGGATCCGGCAATACGCGGGTGAAACCGCAGGACGCAGCTAATATGTTAAAATAAATGTAAATGTCTATAGGCATACATAGATAAAGAGAGCAAAAAAGTGGTCCGAATGAAAACATCAAACATGAAAAACAAAAAATAGCCACAACAGACCTTCTCCTTTTTTGAAGTCGGTTAAAAAGTTGTCGAGTTCAAACGATTTGGTTCGAAGAAATAGAGGTAAGTACTTACCTTTTATTTTATTATCTACACCTACTAATAGTATATAGAGGTGGTAACGTTGGTAACGTGTATTGTGTACGTTTGTATGAATATATGTATAAGTATTATGGGTAATCTCCGAAACTACTGGACCGATTTTTAAAATTATTTCACCAATGGAAAGCTACATTATCGAGGAGTAACATAGGCTACTTTTATCCCGTTATTTCCACGGAATCGGGACTTATGCGGGTTAAACCGCGGGACTCTTCTCGTGTTTAACAATTTTAAAATAACAGACGAAGAGGCTTTGCTGCGTATCGTGTATCCCCGGCATAGAATAGGGTTACCCAATCTCTTCCCGTGGGTGTCGTAAAAATCGATTAGGGGATCTGAGAGAGACTAGCGTGCATGGAGTTCTCCCCGTGCGGTGATGGGTAAGCTAGTTATTCACAAGGAGGTTTGTTGTCAGGCAGGCGGTCGCCCGAAAACAACTAGATAAAAACTTAATAGCACCAAACCTTTACAAAACACATTACATAAAAAAACTAACAGCTAATTTTAAGAAAGGTACAATGGGCACCCTAATCTCTAAAAGCGATCTCTACCAGGCAACCTTTGCCATGCAATGCCAAATCTATTGCAGGGAGTAAGTATTTGCAATGAGGTTTACTGACAGTGGACTTCGAGTTGAGAGGGACGAGGGATGAAGGATGGGGGATGGGGGATGAGGGCCCCCTCATCCTCACGATGTTCTAGAGATGGAGACAAAGTCACGCAACTCGGCTAGTATAGAGCAATTTAACATCCACTTAATATGCAAGAGATCACAAGGACGAGTGCAAAGGAGATTTTATGAGATTCACAAGCACATTAAAACAGCTATTTAGCCGCCAGTGTCTGCGGATTGAAGATTTTAATCCAGTTATAAGCATATTTTGGTTGGAATTGAAGTGTTTTTGTTTGCCAGTATAAAGCCGTACCTATACATACATTGAGAGAGCGGGTTGCCGGAGCCAAAATACCCGCGTGTATAAAGTTGCCACTATAATGGTAGAAGGCTACTTTATTGAAAAACAAAAAAAATGCAAAAGTGAGCAATTTACTGATTTCTATTCTACTCATCAATCCAAAGATCCTTACCATTGCCCTATTTTCTTTCCAACAAAAAAAAAGAATCATTACAATGGGGTTGAAAACTGCCATTCGCTCACTTCAGATGGCGCTACTAATCGATGATCTCTACTATTTGTCAAACTTCATAGTTTTTTCGTAAACAAACTAAGTTATTTTGAGATAATTTTACAAAATGACGCTTTGTATAGCTGTGGATTGCAAAAACATAACAAATTATGTACTTATTCCCCAAAGATGCTGAAAGAAAAAAAGCCCAAAGAAAAATTACTTAGTTTGTTTACGAAAAAACTATGAAGTTGACAGAAACTTTGGATCACTCCAAAGTAGCGCCAGCTGTCTCGACCTTTTAGTTTTTAACCTCATTGGCCGAGCCGTTTTTGAGTAGGTGAACACCCATAAAACATAGTCACAACCGAATTAAGAACCTTACTTAGGTACCTATTCTTAGAAAGTAAACTCATAGGATGACAAATCACATCTCAGTCAATCCTGAAGACCAGAAAGGTCTTGAAACGTTGAGCGTCGAGACAATGCGAAGTAAAAGTAATAAACACGACGCGATTAAAACCGAAAAATGAGTTTAATTTCTACCCAACATCGCGAAAACAGAAGAAAAATTTAACTGTGATTATTTTTTAAGTAGGTTAACATTAATCACGTTGATTAGGTAATTCAATTTGCTAATCTAGGTAGGCAGGTAAGATACCTAGTTAACTTAGACTCACCCGTGAGCGTGTCAAGATTTGGAGGTTAGGCTAAATTTAGTTTGCAACTAATTTACTTTGATTAGAAACTAATTTTGGAATCTTTGGAAAGAAACTAAGTTAAGTATTATTAGAGAAACTGAAGATTTTAGGTGGACTTTTCTACGGTTTTCGCAATGCTGATTTGAAACAAACGAACGGACGGGAACGCATACGGGTCGAATTGAGACCCTCCTCCTTTTTAGAAGTCGGTTATAAAAAATAGTCAAACTAGATAAAAATCCCGTTCTAAAATGTATAAAAACAAGAAAAATACAGACAGGTAATTCTTGTAGGGCGTAGGCAATCTCAAAGTGTCGTGTCGTGTCTCGTGTCGTTCAGTGGATAGCTGCCGTTGTATGCCACCGTGCCCTCTAAGAATTGCTTAGTAACCTATCGTTGCATTACAAGGTGACATACGACGACGACGGCTATCCACGGAACGACACGAGACACGAACTTTGAGATTGCCTACTGAATTGCCTCTCTGTATTTTTCTTGTTTCATAATTATTAGAGTGCGATTTTTATATAGTTTGAGTATATTTTAGTCTGGATTTAGTTTTAAAACTTTTTTATTCAGTAATTCACTAGCTTATTCTAGCTGTGTTAGTTTCGCAAATCTTATATTATTATGTCTATGTGCCGTTAGGTAATATGATATATTAGGTATAGAAAAAACCCAGAACCAGAAACACGCATTGTGGTCAGTATAAATACTGGTCCCCGACGGTAATCGAACTCACAACCTTTCAGCCGGGTATTTGCCCAACGCGCTACAGCGACCGACAAATCCATAGAGTATTCGACAATTCCCATGGCAGTAGTTTCCCCGGGCACGTGGCTGTTCGCACGCGTGCTTGGCGCGTGTCGTCATACATCAGGGTGAAATAGATAAGTATGACCCCTGTCCTGGCCACAGAATAAATAATAGTAAACTACGTATATGGATGGCTTACTAGACTAGGGTTGCCACATGCCCCATAATGTACCTGTAAGAGACTGTCACGCTTTTTTGACGACCTCAGTGGCACGGGTCGGTGTTGTGTTTTTTCTTTTAGTTTATTTTATAAGGCGCAGCTACAGAAAACAAATCAACACATCTATATACCTATTCAAAATGTTTCTGAAGTATGGGTACGGTACACTAAAATATAGAATCTTCGATATATGTATCTATAGACATATATAATAAAGGAAGAAAGAATAAAAACTTTGTACCTACATACTTAAACGGAACTAAAAAAAGAGTAACCACTTAGGATATTCTGTAGAACATGGAAATATACATACTAATTATAGATAACAGACAATAAATGTAGTTTTACCTACGCACAATAAGTTATACATAGAAATTTAACCATAAAAAATACTTTTTAGTGTTAAAATAAATAAAATCTATACCATATCTATACTAATATTATAAAGCGGAAGAGTTTGTTTGTTTGTTTGTTTGTTTGAACGCGCTAATCTCAGGAACCACTGGTCCGATTTGAAAAATTCTTTTGGTGTTAGATAGTCCATTTATTGAGGATGGCTATAGGCTATATTATATTTTCAAAAAAAATAGGGATCCTTACTAAAAGTTCAATAATGTAAACACAAGGTGTGAAAAAAATGACCAAAAAATTCCTTACGCCGCGTGCGCTGCGAAAACTATTGGATATAGAACAAAACTATGTACTACAACTTTGTAGAACATGTAATTGTCTACAAAATACATCGCGACACCATATGTCTAACTATTGTAGTTATCTCACAATAAGTGTTTTTGTAATTTTTGTAAATAATTAAAATGCCGTCGCTTTAATAACCTTTTATTTTGTACCTTGGTATTAATCCTTATCAAAATAAATTACTTCATATTCAAGACGAATTCAATACCTTTCTAGGACCTTTTGAATTATTTAATTCGGACATTTCATTCAAAAGATATCGCGATATTAAAAATGTAAGTATGTTGCAACCAAATAAGTATTCAGTATTGCGCGCGCATGTATAAGCGCGGTCGGCTCCTTGCAAAGCGGTTGTGCTCAGCGATACTTTTTAATACTTCTTTTTTAGGGTTCCGTACCCAAAGGGTAAAAACGAAACCCTATTACTGAGTCTTCGCTGTCTGTCTGTCTGTCTGTCCCTCTGTCCGTCTGTCCGTCTGTCACCAGGCTGTATCTCATGAGCCGTTATAGCTAGACGGTTGACATTTTCACAGAAGATGTATTTCGGTAGCCGCTACAACATCAAATACGAAAAACAAAATGAAACAAAAATTTAAGAGGGGCTCCCATACAACAAACGTCTTTTTTAGTTATTGTTGTCAATTTCCGTATCTAATAGCTAACCTTAAGTACTCCCCGCGCCGTGGCGGATAAACTGCTTGATCCCTAAGAGGGTTGGTGTCTGGCAGGCGGCCGGCCGTAAAAACATTGCCAAATCTAATTGCAGCAGGTATGGTCAATGATGACTTACCGTCTGCGCCGACCCCAAATAAAAAAAAACAATTTGGGGTTTATCGGACCCCGGGCTCCCGAGAGGGATGCAACCGGGAACATCGCTCAGATGAGAAGAAATAAATAAACAAATCCTGAAAGTCACTTTTCTACGCGGACGAAGTCGCGGGCACTGCTAGTTAATATTATAAAGCGGAAGAGTTTGTTTGTTTGAACGCGCTAATCTCAGGAACCACTGGCCCGACTTAAAATTCTTTCGGTGTTGGATAGTCCATTTATTGAGAAAGGCTATAGGCTATTTTTGATCCCGATATTCCCACGGGATCGGGACTTATGCGGGCGAAACCGCGGGGAGCTGCTAGTATATAATAATAAACAAAAACCATCCCAAATTGGTTTTAAAAGTTACATTATGTCAACCCTAGTATAGATTTGAGTATAGACAGGGATCGCTATCGACCCCTCGATAAACAAATTAGTACCAGTTTTAGAAGATCAAAAGTTGAGTTGTATTGGGAAATAGCTACGATTTATTTAAAGTGGAGAATTGAACCCTTATGCACCGCCGCTGGTTCTTTGTTTCCTCTACAGCGCTGAAGGGCATAGCGGCCCTCCTACGAATGACGAAATTTGTCTGGTCGGGCAGGATGCAATACCATGAACGATTCTTTGAAATGGGAACGTGACCCGACAGGCGTTATAGCTATAGCTCATAAGTGAGCCCCTCACCTTAAGGGCCCTATTCTGAAAAACTGAAAATCCATGTCGGGCGCATCGAAAATTGTTGATTATTTCATGACGGAATGTCGTAGAACTTTTTTTTGTGTACAGATTGTAGGCGACATTGTTTCCGATATTTTAGTGCAGTTTCCATACAAATATGTCGAAACGTATTGAAGCCTATCGACATTTTAGCCAAATCAGACATTTTTTGTCTAAAATTTGGATAGGCTTTGCACCAATAGGAGGTTCTTGTCTTAAAACTACACCAAAATCTAGGAAACAATGTCACCTACAATCTGTGCACAAAAAAAAGTTCTACGACATTCCGTCATGAAATAATCAACAATTTTCGATGAGCCCGACAGGGATTTTCAGTTTCAAGGTCGTTGGCGTATATACTCCTCTTAATATACAGAGGTTATACTTATATCCTTCTACCCCTGGAAGACGTACGCAAGATTCCGTCACAATTGCCTCTACAATGTTCATGTCCTAGATTATTTTTACAGTACAAAATATTTTTTGGGATCATTTTTGAGCCAATCAAAACTCAAAAATGGTTAACCAAGGGCGGTGTAATGTATCCTACTTATACAATAATGTAGGTATATTAGGTAAACATTTTAATAAAAAATAATTAAGCCCCAAATTTGGCGCCCCAAAAATCTGCCGCCTAGACTTCAGCTTACTCAGCCTGCTGGTAAATCCGCCACTGCGTGTAATAATACTCGGTGTTCCTCTCAAAAAGACTGAAGTAGGATAGTATACGTAATTTGATCGAACCTAGCTAAAGCCTTGATATTTCTGCACAAACTACATTATCGTTTTAGGCCAATACCTCGTAGATAGAGGAATTTTCAATTACTGAGCTAAGGGATGTGAAATGGGGTAAGATTTATCGATAACGTTGAACTAGACAAAATGGGAAGGTATTCAATTTTGAACTATTTACCTATACCTAGGTACCTACTCAAAGGTACTCAAGTCGTTGTGTAGGCCCAGCCTAGAATAGGGTACCCCATCTCTTTCCGTGGGTGTTGTAAAAAGCGACTAAGGGATCTGAGGGAGACAGAAATACCTTAAGGTGACCCAGCGCGGTGGCGGATAAACTGTTTGGCCCCTAGGAGGATTGGTGTCAGACAGGCGACCGGTCGTAAAAATATTGCCGAAATGTATAAATCTAATTGCAGAAGGTAAGCAAGCGCTCAAGTGAGAAGAAGACTTGAAGTCAAGACTTGAGTCACTTACAACCCGCCGACAAAACCAATCTGTCATGTCTGATATAGTGTTCTGTCTTACGCACTTTTCGGTATCACAACGGAGGCCGCTGTACCGTAAAGTGCTCAGCAGAGCGCACAAATCGATGAGTATCCCTAAACACTAGTATTTAGCTCAAAATACACGTTTGAGCGCAACTTTACCTACTACAGAGCCCATACTACAGTACACATTATAAAGACATTCGTGAATGTGTGCTCTATAGGTAAAGTTGCAGTGTCAGTGTCGCCCGTGTATTTTGAGGTTTACAATATTACGGAAAATCGACAGGCTGTTCCAAATGTATCGACATTGTCACATGCCTAGCTTTCAAATTTGAAACACCGCCAGCCATTTACCCAAACTTCACTATTATGTGGCGTTGTGACTACTATCTAAGCCAAACCATTTAATATTGAAAATATGCTTTTACAAATTCACTAAAATTCCCTAAGGGCGGGTTCGAACAGAATACTACATTATTCTGAGAATTCGCCGTTTCCCCGAGTTATGTTCCCAGTTGCATCCCTCTCGGGAGCCCGGTGTCCGCTAAACCCCAAATTGTTTTTTTTTATTTGGGGGTCGGCCCAGTAGGTACCTAAGTCACTAATTCATCATTGACCATACCTTCTGCAAATAGAATAAATCGCCGCTTTTAAAGGAGTAATACATTTACCAGTAAAAACTTAGTTTCGACTAATGTTCTCAGGCAAAAATTGATTTTGATCATTTTCCGGCTTTCTAAGAAACACGATTATAGTATTGCGGAAAAAAGTCATTATTCGCACAAAATAAATGTCGAAAATCTATTATTATCAAACCGACTGTATGCAAATACCAATTCTAACAACAGGGCAATAGAGGTTAAAAATAGTCGTAACCTCTGAGTTTCTTACATCAGTTTCGCGCCACATCTTTTCAAAATGGCTGCTCCCTCGATAAAATTCACCGGTTGAACTATTCGGCGATAAATCAGAAAGTTTAAAGTATTTGTTATTAGACTTATTAGAAATTCTGCTGTAGGCACTTTGAAGAGTTCTCTTTGAATTAAGTTTAAAGTTGTGTCTCCTGATTTTTTAATTATATTGATTGAATTTTTAATACACTCACCGGCACGGAAAGTGGTCTAAAGATGAGAATTTGGGACTTTGGCCATATCATAGTTTTTCTACGGGAACTGATCGTGTAAATGTTTGGGACATTTGTATATTAATGTACTGGCTACGTTTTGCGATATGAATGGATTTAGAAAAAAAATGTTAGAGAGTGTTGTTAGAGAGGTGCAAACATAGTTTGTTAATAAAATTTTCGTAAGAACTTCATAAGAATGCTTTAAAAAGTCGAAATTCTAATTGTCATGCAACTAATCATTATTTCTTTGATCATTTTTTATTTACTAAAATCATTTTCGGTTCCCAAAATCTAAACACAGTGCCTCTAACTGCAGTTCAAGTTGCTCAAGTTGTGGTGATTCAAAGGCAAGGGCGAATACAGCGGGAGATGGCTACATTTTTAAATGTCGTGCGCAAAACTCTTTAGTGTGCCTCAAAACGGTACCTACGACCAGACCGGCCTGTACCCGAGGAGACCATAGAAAGTGACGGAATTAAGTGTACGACAGCGCCAAAAGACCGATTTGTCGTTCTATATTATAAACCTACTGGCGATAAAAGGTTATCAGTAGGTATATATTTTATGTATTGTATCGGTATCAATTATTATAAAAACATATTTTTGTCATATCCGAGTTAAATAAATATTGATAAAAATTAATTGTCAGTTTTAATTGCAAAAACAACGATTTCGAATCATTATTATCATAAAAGCAAACATATACCTACATCTACACTAATATTATAAAGAGGAAAGCTTTGTATTTCTGTGTGTAAGTCTGTATGTTTGTAATGAATAAATAAACTCAGAACTACAGGACCAATTTCAAAAATTCTTCTACCATTATAAAGCTACATTCACCCTGAGTAACATAGACGACTTGAGATCCCGATATTCTCACGAGATCAGGACTTACGCGGGTGAAACCGCGGGACGCGGCTAGTAAAAAATATGACAAAATGACCTATTACAGTCATCGAGATATTATGTAAGTACTAGGTATAATTACCCATTAGATAAAACCTTATAACCTTTTAGCGTTATTTATAAACGTGGAGTAAGGTCGGAGTAGTGAGAACATGCTTTATCTTTTCCGTGACAGTTGACCTACAGAAACAAAAAGTGGTAAAATTACTACGACATTACACCACGTTTATTAATAAGGCTATAACACTATACAGGTTGAACCATTTAAACGGGCCTTCAAGGGGATATCCAAAACTGTAAGAGATAGCGAAAAATCCTGAAAGGAGTTGCGTCCCCGATTTTGAAAAAACATATACTTAGTTTTCTACTACAACTACAATCTGACGTTTAAGCTCTTTGTATTTTTTTTTCTACAGGAAGATGTGTCAAATCATAGTCTACAATTAAATAACTAAGATCAAGTCAGATAGTGGTCAAAGCTCATCGATCATGCATGTGTAAAAAGATAAACAAAGCAACACACACAACTTACAAATCAAGAACATCCATTCAAATTTATTCACTTCAATATTATCAATTACACACAATATGTAATTCACTTCACAATTAACTTTTTAAAAGTTTTAAACGCGATTTGTTTTTTTTTAATTGTCAATATCTATATTTTTCTACAGTACAATACCGTTTGCAATAGTTTTTATTTTAATTTACTTGCTCTTTTAGCATCTACGAATATTTTCTTTGGCTATCCTTCACTTTTTTTCCGAATTATTAACCAGGTACCTGTATTTTAATTTTGTCGTTCACAAGCACAATATTGTCGCGCAATTTTTCCGCGATCACTTCATATGATTTGTATTGCCCGTCAGCCCTAAAGCTTGCTCAATCGCATACTGAACTTTTATGAATTAGGGACGATTCATAGGGTGGCGTATGACGATTATAGCGTGTTCCTACCACAGGGATTCCTTTATAGGGTGTGTAGGGGCCTATTGGCCTTTTACAAAAGAATAAACGATAGGTACGTACCTATATTATACTAGGTGCTGTATATTTTACAAAAAAAAAAAATACGAGAATACGAAATTTAAAATTTGTTTGAAAGCGCTCGTGGTTGGTTATTATGGATCGTTCGTAAAAAGCTAGTAAGCTCCCAGATCTTGAGAGAATAGACAGGATATTTATTTTGAAATAGGAAATTTTAATTTTATTTCCAGAACAGCTTCACCGATATAATGATGTATTTAGTTAGATATGCGCCGTATATTGGTTTTATTATGAATAGCTGCGTCCCGCGGTTTCACCCGCGTAAGTTCCGATCCCGTAGGAATATCAAAAGTAGCTTATGTTACTCCTCGATAATGTAGCTTTTTTGTGGATTTTTGAAATCGGTCCAATCGTTTTTGAGTTTATTCATTACAAACACACATACTAAATACAAATCTTTCCTCTTTATAATATTAGTGTAGATGTACATCGTTAAAACATAAGAACCTTCAAATACACACTTAATCATTTCAAAAAGTTTAGAAATTAAAGTACTAAATTTTCCCTACCGCATGGTTACCCTACCAAGGGGAATGCAAAACGACTAATTATTTTTAAGTATTGTGTCCGTCCCTCCCCTTTTTATGAGACTTTTTATTGCGTTTTAATCGGTTTAAAAAATAATTGGGTTTTAGTTCAGATTTGACGACTGTCAAGCGCCGACTTAACTAAGTTAGTTTATCTTAGTTCGCCAGTTGTTCAAAACGAATGAGCATAGCTAGCATATTTTGCAGTGGATGCACGCACATGTATCTATTGTAAGTATAATAAACTGCCTCGACTTTACGAATCTAAGCTAAACTTATTTATTTTAGTCGGTGGTGGACTTTCAATGGGGTCTGCTTTTGCCGCGTAGCCCCGGCATAGTATTCTATGCCGGGGCTATGCAAAAGCAGACCCTATTGGGTTACCCTATCTCTTTCCGTGGGTGTCGTAAAAGGCGATTGAAAGATCTGGCTGAGACTAGCAAATCTTGAGTTCTTCCCGCAAGGTGGCGGGTAAACTGCTTGGTCCCTAAGAGGGTTGGTGTTAGGCAGGCGGCCGGCCGTAAAAATATTGCCAAATTTGCAGAAGCTATGGTCAATGATGACTTACCTACTGTGCCGATTTGGGATTTAGCGGACCCCGGGCTCCCGAGAGGGATGCAACCGGGAACATCGCTCGGAACTTAAAAGGATAATAATTTGTGTAGGTAGATCACTGACCTGAATTATATGGACAGGAGGTCTCGCACTGAATTTTGTACCTATTTGGTCTGCGCCATGTTGCGCTGTTGTCGCGCGTTTTCTATTAAAAGTGATGATGGTGACCGTCTCCGAAACTATTAGGTCCATTGACGGTCACTATCACTTTCAATAGAAAACGCGCGACAACAGCGCAACATGGCGCAAATCAAATCGGCACAAAGATCTAATGTAATTTTGTATCGTATAGTAATTCCAGCGTAGGTACTTGTATAGTTTCATTTCAGTGAGGTAGTCAAGCCGCGCGATGCCACTATTGAAAGTACAAAAAAATCGTTGGTAAGTTTTGTAATAACATTATAATTTCATTTGAATTAAATAGAAAACTAGTTGGTTTACCAGAACTTGAGGGTGGAGTCCTTAGGGAGGGGTGAACTAACATAAATTACATACGTTTTTTATTTGCAGTTACGCAGTTTTGTTAACCGACTTCCAAAAAAGTAGGAGGTTATCTATTAAAACGCAAGTAGGTAGGTATTTAGGGGTCTAAAGCGCAGCACACATATCGGGCCCGTGGTCTGGAATCGGATTCGTGATGGCTACGGCCGAGGCGCGACGAGGTCCGTTTATTATGTGTAGGTACACTACGATACGGTGCATATAGAGAAACTCGATTAGGTATAATATCACAAAATGTCTTGCCCCCAAAATTCTCCCGGTTTCCGATTTGTCTGCGGTTCTTAGCTCAAAGGTACGAGTTGGCCACGGGCGACATGAAGCGGCAGCGGACGACGACGTATCGAGGCGACACTACTGTGAAATTTGAAGCGAGCGTAGGGAATTTCTATGAAATTCCCGACGACGCGTCGCTAGCTTCGTGTCGCTGACCACGTAGGGAGTTTCATAGAAATATATAGAAACAGGCACAAATGTCTTTACAACGTGTGCTGTAGGTGTAGGCTCTATTAGGTGAAGTTGCAGTATCAGTGTCGACCGTGTATTATAAATAAATAAATAAATTCTGTGAACAACACACAGCGCCATCTAGCCCCGTGGTAAGCGACTAAGCTTGTGTTACGGTGACTAAACAACAGATATAATACTTATATTTATTTTTCTTTTGTAAATACATACATATTATACATAGGGGGACACCCAGACCAGACACAAATATTTATTTTGTATAAGTACTTGTACTATTTATGTATTCTGTGGTATAAGTGAGAGGGCTCTCCCACATAGCTGTGTTATTTATTACCGGCCTATAATATCGATATTATTATCGGCACAATTATTTGCGATGTGTGTTTTTAGCATATTAGGACGGTCAAAAAGTTGCTGAGATAATAAAGACGTAGAAGCAAAAAGCTTGTAAATATGTAAACAATGTATGAAAGACGTATCAAAACTATACCTACCTACTCTATTTTTAAGAAACTAGATCAAAAATGTAAACAAAGAACTGTCAATTTTAAAGGAAAAGGTAAATCCCCTCAAAAACATTTTCATGTAAAATGTAGCCAAGACGAGAGCGAGATCATGATGGGCACTGTCAAAAAGTTATCAGATGTCATGTACCTAAAGCCAAGCTTATAACTCTACACGCCTCAACTCCACAAGCACCTTACTTCACAAACTCAACATCTTAGCCAAAATATATGGCTGGCCGTTTCGCTACCATGCATGGGTTTTCTGTTAAACAATTGTTCTTGCGGTAATGAAACGGCCAAGCCCATATATTTTGGCTAAGATGTTGAGTTTGTGAAGTAAGGTGCTTGTGGAGTTGAGGCGTGTGGAGTTATAAGCTTGGCTTTAGGTACATGACATCTGATAACTTTTTGACAGTGCCCATCATGATCTCGCTCTCGTCTTGGCTACATTTTACATGAAAATGTTTTTGAGGGGATTTCATCTCTTTTTGTAGTTTGCCTAATTATTACATTTTTTTCCAATCAAACAAACTTTCAGCTTCATAATATTAGTAGGTAAAGGAAACCCAGTTCTCTAATACCTACGCATATATGTTATAGCGTCCCCAGCTATGACCAGCAAGAGTATAAAAAGAGGGATCCGCTGTACCGTCAGGACACCCCGAGAGGCAACCGTCAGAAATCAGTTATTAGTAGGTAAAGTAGGATGTATTTTTTATCAGTAAATATCTAAATTTTCTTTTTTTTAATTTCCAATAGGTCGTGAATTAACGACTTACGCGTCACGCCATAGGTACAGTGTTTAGGACGATGTTTCCAATGTTCATCACTCGTTTGGCCACCACTGGCGGATAGCGAAACAACTTTTAAAAATATTCTTGTTGTCCACCACTGTACGACAGCGGTAAACCTTTCTAATCATCAATCAATGTTCATACCTTTAGCACCTCTAATACACATTAAGTGCTGTGCGCGCGCTTAACTCCATCCCCTAATTCAAAGGGTTGAGGGTGAATTACTAAAAATCCTGATTTTCTGTATTTTATTATTTATAATAATAAGTTGTGTACCTCTAGCATCAAAATTTGCGAAAGTCTCATACAAATAGCCATCCCTTAATTTTAGGGGTTGGAGGGTGAAAGTTTCAACTTTTTGAATTTTTTAGTTGTTTGTGTACTAATACCAACCTACATACCAAATTTTAGCTTTCTAGGACTTCGGGAAGTACCATTTGAATTTTGATGATCATCAGTGAGTGAGTGAGTGAGTCAGTAACGAAATCGGGGGTTTTTAGATATCAATTAAATCTAAACTATAGGAGCTATGTAATTGAAACTGTGTATTTTTATTAAGTCCCCTATTGACATCATACCTCCTGACTTACATTCATCTGGTATAATCCAAATCTAAGTTATGAGGGTTCAAAAATCCGACGAAACCTTTCGAGAAAAGGTAGGTAGTGCCCGTACGCTTCGCTGGCTCGTCTTGGCGGAGGCACTACCGTGCCCCCAGATAAAGAGCTGTCACTTTCAAATAAATGTATAGGGTTTTCGTTTGCATTTTTGATCTAAGTTTCAGTAGGCTATAGTTAAGCTGTCTAATGACATGATCATGAGTTAAAAATTAAGTTTTTTTATATTTTAGGGTTCCGTACCCAAAGGGTAAAACGGGACCCTATTACTGAGACTTCGCTGTCTGTCCGTCCGTCCGTCTGTCTGTCACTAGGCTGTATCTCATGAACCGTAATAGCTAGACGGTTGAAATTTTTACAGATAATGTTATTTCCGTTGCCGCTATAACAACACATGATTCTTGACATGAAACTGCATCGATACCGCAATGTATTTTTACTACTAGCTCCATCTAGTAGAAATTTTATTTCAAATTTTATCTTTCGCACTGCGATTACGGATTGGTTGGTCCAGTGTTCATTTTAGGGTTCCGTACCTAATTGTGATAATGGTACGGAACCCTTCGTGCGCGAGTCAGACTCGCACTAGGCTGTTTTTTTTCTTATGCCGTGAGATTCTAGTATAGATAGAGGTACATATCTAGCACATAATGTATAATGTATATAAAAACTTACCTCTTTTTACAAGTTACCATGGAGACTGCTCTACTTCAGTTATCTGCAACAAATTATTTGTGCAATAAGAGAGCTGTGAGTAGGTACCTAACCTACCTCTGTCACGCTGCGACTGCGGTAAACCGTACAAGGTCCTGAACTAAAAATGTAATACCATCCTATTGTACCTACAGTTTATGCAAATAAAAAATTTCATTTCATTTCATTTCATATTTATTTTGACGGAACGGTAAGGCAAAAAGTTTTATTTAGTTAATATAAAGCCCCAAACGACAAATCGGCCTTCTGGGGCTGTTGTACACTTAATTCCGCCACTTCCTGGTCTCCTCGTGTACATTCTGGTCTGGTCGTATCGTTTTGTGGCATACTAAAGAGTTTTGGGCACTACATTTAAAAATTCAGACATCTCTCGCAACTTGAACTGTAGTTACTGTGTTTCGATTTCGGGAACCGAAAATGATTTTAGTTTATAAAAAATAATCAACGAAATAACGACCAGTTGTATGACAATATTTAGAATATCGACTTTTTAACTCATGTGTTTTTTTTAAGTTCTTACGAAAATTTTACTAATAAAATTCGTTTCCAGCCTACTCTCTTAAAAAAAATTGTAGACCATTAATTTACAAATGCACCAAACAGTTACACGATTAGTTCCCGAAAAAAAAACGATAATATGGCCAAAGTCCCAAATGCTCATCATTGGGCCACTTTCCGTGCCGGTGACTGTATTTCTAAATTTTCATCCCCGTTCACTCTCTGCTACGAGCTCGTGGGCTCGTTACGAGCTACGGCCTACGAGGTTCCTCCTCTACGAACCCAGTTACTACGAGATGCTACAGGAAGAGCTACGACCATCTACGACGTAGCAACTACGATTCGCACTACGACCAGCTACGTCGTAGAATACGTAGACAACTTGAGGGATAAGATTCCGGCTACTTTTATCCGGATATCGAATGCGGTAATCCGGAAATTCCAAAGCGGAAAAAGGCGCGAGCACAGCTAGTATATAAATATACATGGTGTTGGAGTTTATGTAGCAGCTGCTTATACAGGATGAACCATTTACCATCCTGAAATTTTTCAGAAATCGAAATATGCCATTTTAGTTTTTCTCAACATCGGGGACGCAACTCCTTTCAGCATTTTTCGCTATCTCTTATAGTTATACTTAAAGATCAGTTTAAATGGTTCATTCTGTATATGTATGTATGTTGTTCTACACGTCAAGGCAAACAACTTTTTGTCCTTTCTGAGAGTTGGAGGTCATTGACCTTAAGTCGTCATTTTATTTAGTTTGGACTTACCTACTGTAATCTTAACACTAATTGCCATTATTTTGAAAGACAGCTGTTTTTCAGTTAAAGATATAACTTTAGAGAAAAGTTCGAATAAAAGAATAATAATAAAATAATGTTAGGCAGATCTTGAGACGGTCATTAGGTACGTATAAAATATGTTTTATCATGGTTTTAACCGTCATTTCTTTAAAAATGTATGTCATAAAAAATGTAGGTATCTATACTATAACTATAATACCTATAACCTAAATTATTTGTACTAATTTGTAGGTCAACTTGGTCAACGCGAGCGGTGTTGGTCTAGTGGTAGATACCCCTACTTTCATTCCGAGAGTCGTGGGTGTGGGTCCGAATCCAGGCAACGTTGAAGGAAAACATCGTGAGGAAACCGACACCACGGTCCGAAAGCATGGGATTGTCGCCAATCCGGAGTAGGAAAAGACCCAGCGAAACTGACTAAACTAACTTGGTCCGCCCGTTTCTCAGCAAATCGGTGGTGGGTGATAGACCGACAAGCGAACCCTAATATTTGTGGGAAAAGTGGAAAGTTTTTATGCCTTGTTTTTGGATGGTTATTTCATTTTCACACCACAAAAGTTACTTAGTAAACATAGGGATGAAAAACAATTTAAGTTTTTCTTTTTGTATGGAAAGTATTGGTCACGTGACCAAGATAGTCCAGTTGAGCAGTTGAAAACCAACGTCTTTGTAAAAATAATATTATTTTATTTACATTTAGTTGTTCAACTTGGTTATTCTAATAAAACTTTTAAAAAATATAAATTAGATTCTTTTTCTGTTTTCGCAATGTTGTATTGAAATTAAAGACATTTTTCGGTTTGAATCGCGTGGTTTTTATTACTTTTAGCATTGTTACAACGCTCAACGTTTCGAGACCTTTCCAGGTCTCTTCTTCAGGATAGACCTGAAGACTTCTTGACCTTCTATCCTGAAGAAGAGACCTGGAAAGGTCACGAAACGTTGAGCGTTGTAACAATGCTAAAAGTAATAAAAACCACGCGATTCAAACCGAAAAATGTCTTTAATTTCAAATATACATTAATTTAAATTATGAAAGAAACACAATTTTGAAAATGTTGTCTCTTAAATTTTTGTCTCAAGAGCCTCGAACAATTTTTTGTACACCCGAGTCTGATGTGAAATGTCAGTGTTTCTATCTTGCTCAAACTACCTGTCCCTATAAAACTAAACCGTTATTGATAAAACTTTATATAGAGAAAGCTATTTCTTGGTATGACTTGGAATTACTCAACTAGTATTCAAACAACATATTACCTTATTTCAGTAAAGCAAGGAAATCCCAAAACTGTCTATGTATCACTAAATTTACACAGGTCTTCTGCCTGCCATTTTGATTCCAACAAAAATCCGAAATTCACATGAAAAATCACTGAAAAACACTGAAAATACACACTACGCAGACAGAAAATGCACTTAGGACCGTTTTTGGGGAGTTATTTTTATTAATAAACTGTTTTTCTTATTGAAAAGGGTGTTTTTTTGTGAGTAAGGGCGCGCGGGCAGAGGCGCGTGGGGTTCCCGACTGAAACAGGTTCGATATTTTCAACATGGAGGTTAGGGTGGGATGGATATGGTATTATGTTGGTTTAAATGCTCTGTATGTTTTTTAACATTTGACACATTATAATAGCATCCACAAAAAGTACGTAAATTACTTTTATAAAAAAAATATAAAAGTAATTTACGTATCCCTTCCTCATCCCATTTGGGCTAGCAAAACTCTAGATACATTTAAATCCAAAGTAAATGAACACTATTTTTCTATATAAATGTACAGATTTCGGTATTTATGTATTTGTTATATATATTTATATATAACATTTTTAGATATAATAATATAGTCATTTATATTATTATTATTTATTTAAGTAGGTATATATATTTTATTTATTTATGTATTTAAGTAAATTATATCAATGTTGTATTTATTATAGAATTATTCATTTTTTATTAACTTGTTTAATTATGCAATTAAATTCACACACCAATTGCCTGCACATCTATCGCCTTTTCTATGCCCCAAGGTTTGCTGGAAGAGAACTCTTTTTAGGGTTAAGCTCGCCTATGTACATGATTTCTCCTTATTTATGTCTGTGTGTTTTGTGGTGTGTACATTAAAGAATAAAGAAAATATAATACTTAGGTACTACCGATAAATATGATTTTCGTACCCGTCCATGAAGTAGGTACTACGATACAATTTATCGGTAGGTAGTATAATGTAAAAAAATGCATCTTATTGTATGTTTAAAGAAAGTACCGTGAAGCGAATCAACTATTATGCAACCTGTGGAAAGCGTTCAAATATTAATCTGCTCTGTGGTTCAAATGTTAATTCATTGAGTATTCAGAGCATATAATTATTTATTCGGGTCTTAAGACTAGTAAAAATGGATTACCAATAGTACACAATCTTAATAACTATTTAAATTAAATATTAAAATTAAAAATCCAAAAATATATAGGTACCTACTCTGTGCTCTGTGTTAATTTTATTGTGTTTAATTTCAAAAGTCACTGTATGTAGGTAGGATCCGAAGTCGGCAGCCAAACTACAATATAGATCTACCTACCCGAGTAAAACTGCCAACATTCAAAGTAGCTATGTTTCGTGACAATTTGTTTTATTTTCTTTTCAGTTTTCTTTTCGGCTGACTGACAGAACTTATAGGTATCAACGCACAGAACAGCTTCGGAATGCATGTTAAGCAGTTGGTCCCGGTTGTTATCTCTGATAGCAGTCGTTAGGTCTAACACTAGGTGAGCGACACCACTAAACGAAAAGAAGAAGAACCCACAACTCTTTGTTGGTCCAAGTTACATTTAATTTCTTTGTAATGTATAAATAGGTAGGTATTACCTAAATAAAAAAGGGCTTTTGGGAAAGGGAAATGAGTGAAACCGCGGGTCATTGTTAGTTATTTTAAAAAACCCATTGATAGCGTGATGTAATTTTAACATGCGACTATCAATATCGACCAATTTTAACAATAATCCATAGAAATTAAAATCATGTTTCGGTTTTAATCGCGTGGCGTGGTCCATCCCGAAGAAGAGACCTGAGGGTCTCGATCGAATCGTTGACCGTTGAAAAAACGCTGAAAAATGACTTTAATATCTATCCAACGCGAACGTCTCGAAAACAGAAGAAAATTTAATATACCATATCCAAGTGTTTCGTTCATTCAGAGCTTGGTTTGAGAGAGAAAGGTGGAAGTATGCGAGCGAGATAGCAAGATTTTTTCCTTTCCACGGAATTTCAGCAATTTTCAGCAGGGTAGGTATATAGGGAGGTAGATATACCTACGTTCCGTTTTACGTCAACAAAATATAATATTTTTTAAACATATTTATTGGTTTGTTTAATAATTTATTAAAGTAGAGAGGCAGGACTTGACCACCGTGTATCCCCGGCATAGAATAGGGTTAGCCCAGCTCTTTCCGTGGGTGTCGTTAAATGCGCCTACGGGATCTGGGGGAGACTAGCTAACTTCGAGTTCCCTCCGCGCGGTGGCGGATAAACTTCTTGGTCCTTAGGAGAGTTGGTGTCAGGCAGGCGGCCGACCGTAAAAATATTACCAAATCTATTCGCAGTAGGTAGGTATGGTCATTGATGACTTATCTACTGGTGCGGACTCCAAATAACATAGAGTTTTAGCGGACCCCAGACTCTCGAGAGGAATGCAATCGGGAACATCGCTCAGGACCGGTATTACACCAACGCGTGAGCACGTGCTGTCACTTTTTTTGACATCCTTATGAATGATTTTTTGCTTGTTTACAAAGCCTGAATCATTCTTAAAGACAAATGTTTTTAAATAAGTACAATAATTTTATGAAAATGCATGTTGGTGTTTATAGCTCATTTTTCGAATACGAAATGTTAGAATATACCGTATCTACTATTTTTGTTTTTATCTAAGGGCGCGGTTTATTTTTTGTCAAGTTATGTCTTAATCAAAAGTAAGCGCCTGATAAATTATAATAGCAACGAATACGATGCGTTGGTGTTATTTGCTATTGAATTTTGTTTATAATAATATTAATAATGTATCTACGCGGCGCAGATGAAACTTTAAATCTGGTTAGTTTAGCAATTAGGCAGCAATTTTTTGTATATTCCACTTTCAGAAGCTCGGCGCATTTTTTGCTGAACAAAGAGGCAACCCGCCAAGCTAATATCAGAATCGCTGGTCAAATAAATCTTTAAATTTCTTAGAAAATTATATTTTAGTTTGCAGTTTTATGCTAACACTGGCAAATAGATAGCAATTCTTGAATATACTCTTAGTGCCTTATGTTATAGGCAACCAGCCATTATGAGACGGTGACTAGTAAAATAATAGCCTAACTGCTCGCGTACATACGCCTAATCCGTCATCGGTCGAACTTTGCTCGGGCGACGACGACGACGGCTGGGCCGTCTCGTCCGAACTTGGTGGGATTTCTCGCCAGTCTACCGGGCTTCTACAATGCAAATTGAGTGGAATACCGGCAACGTCCAATGTCGGCACAAGTGTACACTGTTGCATTGCTAAATAGATCGGGCCCACTTTGAATACTTTTAGGTACCTACGGAGACGAACGAACAATCCCATCCTTCCAAATATTATGAAAGCGCGCAGACTGCATACGAAGACGAACGTATAGGTTTGACCGTATGCTTTTCGCGCGCTTCCGTAGTACCTAGGTACTTACTTGGAAGGATGGTTTGTTCGTGCGTTACCGCACGAATGAAGTTGGGACGAAAACGTATCCAACCAAAGTGCGCCCGGCCTAACTCCTCCGGTCCGGGACCGGTTTTGGTCTACGTGACCCGGCGACGACGTTCGTAACTTGTCTTGTCTTTGATCTCTACTAAAAAATAAACATTAGCTTATCTATGGATTGTATTGTATTTAGTGATGTGCCGAGTCTCTGTTTTTGTGGATCGAGTCAATTCGCGTCACAGATTCGAGTCGGTTTGTACGGTATATCTGCATCCCGCGGTTTCACCCGCGTAAGTCCCGATTAAGTGGGAATACCGGGATGATTAACAAAGATAGATTATTGTAGTTAGATAATGTCGCTATCTATTGATGAATAAATGTTTGAAATCGGTCTAGTAGTTTTGGAGCCTATTCGTTACAAACAAACAAACGAACAAGGAAACAAACATACAAAAAAATAATTATAAGGTAGGTATTCGAATCTCGACTCGATTTCGCGATTCGAGCCCAGTGCTGGAGTTCTTTATTTAGTTTTCTAAATTTTGTTTTAGTTCAGAACTCATGTCTGGCAATTCTAATCTAGTTTTTTAGAACATTAAGGCCTGATTAGACCAAACTGGAAAACGGAACAAAATACATCAATTCTACGTTTATAAATCTTCTTTTATTCGAGAGGCTCCCACGCTTTGTTCAGTCGAAAAATTGATGATTTATGCGGATATTTGTTTGTTAATCATTGATTATTCAATAAACTGACTTTACTCCTATCCACATTCTAAAAAAATAAATAAATAAATCACAACAAAAAGTTGCAAGTTTAAGCTTATTGTACTTCACGGGACCCCGGGCTCTCGAGAGAGATGCAACCGGGAACAGCGCTCGGATGATGATGATGATGACTTCACGGGCTGGCACGGGCTAGTCAACCTAACTCGAATGATAATAGAATCGAGTCAGCGAGTGGGAAATCGATTCTTCCTGACTCGAGAACCGGATTGACCACGGCGCGCGGCGCGGGCGTACTCGAATCAAAATAAATTAGTAAGCGAATTCTTAAAAGGTTAATAATTTAAATCACAGAAGGAATCGATTTTTGAGTCAGACTCGAGTCAAGCTTACTTGGCTGGCACATGGCCGGTACATCACTAATTGTATTGTAGCAAGTACTTTGGCGAGCGAGCGCCGTGGATTCTTGAATTTATTCGGAAATAGAAAACTATCGCAATAAGCTGACACTTTATAGTTATTTCTACGTGACTTTGTGACTATTTAAGTGTTTTTGTGAACATCCACCATGACGGGTAAGCCGTTTTAACAGCATACTATGTTTAATTTAACTTTACAAAAACTCAAAAGTAAGTTTCTTACTGTATGTATATCGTACAAGAATTTATGAACCATCATCCTTGCTTACTTACCATCATATTTTATGATCTGAAGATTATGTAGGTTATCTACTCCTGTATTGATGAAGTTAAAATTGCCTTAGGTTACCTTGCTGAAGTTTGGTCAGGTTTCAAAAATGCCTACTTGCCTGCTTTCATATGAGTAAATATGCTAATAAGTTTACCTACGTAAGAAAATCACCTTTGACCCTTTATCTAGGCATTCAATTTGTTTACTTTGACTTCATTGACACCCTAAAGTGGCGATATTTCATGGCCAAATAAGTCAAACAAATTACAGAGTACCTACTATTGAATATGGGACAAAAAATATTCTTTTGACAGGTAGCGGGGGCATTTAACTGGTGAAAGGTTTTAGTCTCGAGTTAATTTCCACAATTGACCCCCTTACTTAGAAACAGCTGCATAAACCATGAATATTTTGTCTTTTACTGTGACATGAAGTTTTAAAGTTAACAGACCGTGACAAATGTTACATAAACTTATTCATTGTTTATAAGTAAGGAGGATAATGACGATGTGATACTTAAAATACCTAGTTTATCATTTAGAAAGTGTAATGCATTGTAATTGATTCAATTCAACATTGTTGAAATAATTCCAAGGAACATTTTGTTGATCGACAACACACCTCATGCTACTATGCTTTCTCTTTTCTTTGCTTCCAGCCCAAGTCTCACTCAACTCTTCACAACATACTACAATTAGATTTTTCTTTTGTTTTTCCAATGTTGGATAGAAATTAAACTCATTTTTCTGTATAAATTGTGTGGTGTTTATTACTTTTAGCATTGTTTCAATGCTTTTAAGACCTTTACAGATGTCTTAATCAGTCAATCCTGAAAAATGAGTTTAATTTCTAAACCTACTACAGTTATTCCATGAATTTAGAAGTTGGTCTATTAATCAAGCCTTTAAATTTTTAGTGATATTGTTAGTATTTGGCTGTAAATATGCTTTAATAATTCAAAACTCAATTTGTTTTTCAGGAACAAGCAATCCTTATGACAAATATTTGAACACAATTGACATCAATGGGAAAACATACAAGTACTACGACCTGGCTGCACTTGGCAGTAAATATGGTGAGATAATTTATTAAATTCCTTAGAATAAGGTACCTATAGTATGTTTTTAGTAGAGTACATAGAAAGCGGTGTTGGTCTATTGGTAGATACCGCGACTTTCATTCCGAGTCATGGGTTCGAATCCAGGCTGACCAATGCACCAATGTCTTTTTCTTTATTAAAAAGTTATGTGCTCTAATAACATCGCCCTTACGGCGAAGGAAAACATTGCTCGGAAACCGACATGTCCTAAGATGCACCACGGTCTGAAGGCATGGGATATTCGCCGATGTGGAGTTAGCTTCCGTGGCGTCTGACTGCTTAACCCCCTCTAGGAAATCACGTACAATGGCCCAATTATTATTGTGAGGCTCAGTGCGAAAAATGCCCAGCGAAACTAACTAACTAACCAATTAACCTTGGGGCATAGAAAAGGTGAAAGATATCCAGGCAATTGGTGTGTAAATGGAATTGCATAGTTACACTATTTGTTATTTATGTTTATGGGTCCCAAGTCTGCTCTCACAATCGTGTGACCTGGGACTTCAGACCGATCGAGATATCTAGATAGACATTGTTTACACCTCAAAAGATATGGATCGGGCCCACTTTTTCAGTGTAAAAATTAATGATAAACCAAAAATAAGTCATATAATATTTATCTCAAAAGATATTTTTATTTACATAACCTGATCTTGCTTTATTTATAAATCTTATCAAACTGAGATAACATGCTACATAGGTACAACTATTCTATTAAAAGTTGATTGTGTTACGAAGAATGGACACCTACTCTTTCTCCATACAAACATAGTCAATTGTTACTTCCCTCGGTAAAGCAAATATGTTTTTTCCCTCTCTATATTGGCCATCGCCTCCTTAGCCATAACAAGGTTCTTTCCCTTGTCTATTCGGTTGTTGGAGTTATCATCCCATTAGATGTCTCCGCTCCAATTCTTCCATTCTATTTTCCAAGGACAGGGCACTCCTGTCACTGGGGCATAAGGCAGCTCGAACACTAGTGTTTGGGGATACGATCTGTCTATAAGTGATCCTGCAAGGTGCTCTTGAGAGTGAGATATCTAGATGTTAGAATAGTGCCCAAAAGGTGCCCCAAAGTTCAATTATTCCTTAAGTCCATATAAGAGTTGTCATAGCTTTATATGCCAGAAATTTGCTACCGAGTGACAGTTTAGTTAGATGTATGTCGGAGGAGCTAGTTCCAGTATGTTCCAGTAGGTTTGATCCGCCAATTAGCTAGCCAATTACTGGACTGGCGCTTTTCTGGGATCATACCCGCAAGGTATGCGGGGATCGGCTTCAGACGAGGTGGGTTGGAGGTTTCAGTGGAGGCAGCCGTGATATCCTCTATGAGGAAATCGTTATCTTTTTGGTTTTCAACGTGGCGTGGTAGAGTCGTCGGCAAAGGTAAAGTAAAGGTAAAGGCAGTAAAGCCTCTCAGTCAGTCCTGGATCTGGGGACGTATGAAACGATGTTTCATTGGGAGTTGTTATTTGGATTATTTCGGAAAGAATGTTACTTACATGTGTGTAGGACGTAGAAATTTGTTGTTGCTTTTGCTTGGAGGCGATTAAAAAACGATTGTCGTTAAATTTTTATTAATTGTACTTTGACGATCTATCCATATTGATGCCATACCGAAAAGATGCTGATTTATTAAGTTAATACCAATTCAATTCAATCATTTATTCATAATATAAGTTCCTCTATATTGGCCAGTCAGTTCGGCATATGAAATGGTATAAAACTTATTTACCTTTAGTAAATAAGCTTTTTCTTTTCGTGTAGTGGTGTGGCTCATCTAATGTCAGAGTTTTCAGGTCGCCCTAAGGCCTTTGGAGATAACAACTTACATAGTCAATAAGCGATTTGAAATATATAAGAAGTTATGGACTTTGTATCATGAATACGACAATCTATGTTAATGAATTCTAAGAGAAGTACATTGAATTACGTAAGCAGATATTTGTTTTTTAATTTATACATTTTTTAAGTGCGTTAAATCACATCTCCCCATTTCCTGTATTCTCGAAATTTTGTACCTACTCCATTGGTGGTTTGAGGTAATCAGTGATGATTATCTCGTTACGACAAAACAGCAATGTACTGTATTGAACCTAGTTTACTATAAAGATAGACTAGCAGGAGTCCCGCGATTTCACCCGCGTAAGTCCCTATCCGTGGAAATATAAAGTAGCTTATGTTACACCTCGATAATGTAGCTTTATATTGGTGAGAATTTTTGGAATCGGTTCAGTGGTTTCAGAGATTACCCGGAAAATACATACATACATAACATGTTACCAACGTTACCTCTTTATTATTTAGTATAGATGATACGCGTGCAGCCACCGTATTCTAACTCGGTGTCCATGAAAGAGTGATTATCACTGAATGTAGAAATCATTCATCCAGCATAAATAAGCATTTGAGTCTTATTGAACTTAAATTTTGTAATAAGGCGTATATTGTTCGTCGGCGTCGTCATATTTTAATGAAAAGAATCCATGGACACGATTGTTAACTGCTCCTGTTCAAATTACAGATATGAACAGGAGCAGTTAATTAACAAATTACTGAACTATGACGATTGTAATTTAACACAAGATTACAAAAAAGAAAAACCCCCATGAGTTTCTTGCGGTTTCTTCTCATCGAAGGGCGCGAAACCACACTAAAATTATAAGTTGACATGTCATGAAACAATGCTAAAACTACTAAACACCACGCGATTGAAACCGAAAAATGAATTTATATTCAATGTTTATACTTGTTTTTGTTGTCAGATCGTCTGCCGTACAGCATCAGGATACTGCTGGAGTCATGTGTTCGGAACTGCGATAACTTCCAAGTCCTGGAAAAGGATGTATCCAACGTGCTCGAGTGGGAAGTGAATCAGACACAAGAGGGAGGGGTGGAGATTGCCTTCAAACCGGCAAGAGTCATATTACAGGTGAGAGAAACCGGCCAAGTGCTAGTCGGACTCGCGCACGAAGGATTTCGTACCACTATCACAATTGGGTACGGAACCCAGAAATGAACACTAGATCAACCAATCCGTGAACGCAACGCGAAGGTTAAGTCTATCACTCCATCACTAGATGGCGCTAGTGGTCAAAATACATCGCGGTATCGTTGCGTTTTTCTGCCAAGAATCACGTTTGTTGTAGGGAATAAATATTAAATATTTGTTTTATTGTGTTTTTAGTTTATTGTTGTTATAGCGGCAACGGAAATACATCACCTGTGAAAATTTCAACCGTCTAGTTATTACGATTCATGAGATACAGCCTGGTGACAGACGGACAGACAGCGAAGTCTCAGTGATAAGGTGCCGTTTTTACCCTTCGGGTATGGAGCCCTAGAAATGACTTTAATTTCAAACATAATACTTAGACAATATACTTGGCAGGATCTGACGGGAGTCCCGGCGGTGGTGGACTTCGCGGCGATGCGGGACGCGGTGCGGGATCTCGGCGGGGACCCGGACCGGATCAACCCGGTCTGTCCCGCCGACCTGGTCATTGACCACTCGGTGCAAGTTGACTTCGCCAGGGTGTGAGTAATATACATACATGGCAGGATCTGACGGGAGTCCCGGCGGTGGTGGACTTCGCGGCGATGCGGGACGCGGTGCGGGATCTCGGCGGGGACCCGGACCGGATCAACCCGGTCTGTCCCGCCGACCTGGTCATTGACCACTCGGTGCAAGTTGACTTCGCCAGGGTGTGAGTAATATACATACATGGCAGGATCTGACGGGAGTCCCGGCGGTGGTGGACTTCGCGGCGATGCGGGACGCGGTGCGGGATCTCGGCGGGGACCCGGACCGGATCAACCCGGTCTGTCCCGCCGACCTGGTCATTGACCACTCGGTGCAAGTTGACTTCGCCAGGGTGTGAGTAATATACATACATGGCAGGATCTGACGGGAGTCCCGGCGGTGGTGGACTTCGCGGCGATGCGGGACGCGGTGCGGGATCTCGGCGGGGACCCGGACCGGATCAACCCGGTCTGTCCCGCCGACCTGGTCATTGACCACTCGGTGCAAGTTGACTTCGCCAGGGTGTGAGTAATATACATACATGGCAGGATCTGACGGGAGTCCCGGCGGTGGTGGACTTCGCGGCGATGCGGGACGCGGTGCGGGATCTCGGCGGGGACCCGGACCGGATCAACCCGGTCTGTTTCGCCGACCTGGTCATTGACCACTCGGTGCAAGTTGACTTCGCCAGGGTGTGAGTACTGAGTACCGACACCACATTACTAAAGAATAGTAATAATAATATTGTCTGTCTTATCTTTCCTATCATATCAAGTAAACAATCTTTTTAAATTCTTTCAGTCTTGTCCATTCGCTGGTTGCCTGGAAGAGATCGCCCTTAGGCGATATAGCCGCCCATTGTGCCACCTTATTTTGAAATAGTATCAGTCTAAAATTGATTAATTACGTCTAAAATTGTAATCAATCAATAGGAAAGCTTCACAGCGCTGCGAGCGGCCTATCTGTCAAAACCAGTTGCTTTTTAAAAACCCCATGGGTTTCTTGTGTCTTCTCATTAGAGGTCGCGTTCCGAAGACACTTTTTTAGGTGTTGGCATCATTAATGACCATAGACCTGTGGGATTATGACCATAGACACGGTCATCAATGGTGCCAACACTCAAAAACCTTAAATATTTTCGATCAAAAACTTGAAATATCGATAGTGTTCGTTTCAAAACACGTCAATTTCATTGCGGATTCCCCTACATACATACGTGTATTCACAAAAAATAGTATAATATGTGGTATATCCGTTGTCTAGTCACCGTAACACAAGCTTAGTAGCTTACCACGGGGCTAGATGGCGCTGTGTGTTGTTCACATTATTTATTTATTTCTGTACTTACTTACGTCAATATTTTTTTCATTTTTAGTCCTGATGCTCTGAACAAGAATCAAGAATTGGAATTCGAAAGGAACAAGGAAAGATTTCAGTTTTTGAAGGTAGGTACCGAAATTATTCCAATTTATTGAACTGCAAAATTCAAATTGTGGTTCAGCAGATTCAACAAACAATTCTGCTTATATGTTTCTGGTATGGGTGTCTCTATATAAAATACGTAGGTATATATTTAAAAAAGAAACCTAAAAAATACAAAATAAAAAAAAAAATGTAGGTACAATTGTACAAATGTGTAATGTCAACAAACAATTCTGCTTATATGTTTCTGGTCTGGGTGTATCTATCTAAAATACGTATGTATTTAAAAAAGAAACCAAAAAAAATACAAAAGAAAAAAAATGTAGCATGTAGGCTTCGATGATATATAAACTATAGATACACGGTCCCATACAAAATCGAAATCAAAAATCGGCACTACTTCAACGCTTACTTATACGGACATAGTACAGTTTAATGTAAATCTTAATCACTGGGCAATAAGGTTGTAAAACACTTATGCACGACACGACTGACAGCGAAACAAGGCATATCGGCTGAAGTATGCCTTGTTTTGACGGCTCCATTTCTAGAGCGGCGACCGTGCATCTATAGTTTATATATGATCGAAGCATGTAGGTATATCCGGTGTCTAGTCACCGTAACACAATCTTAGTCGCTTACCACGGGGCTAGATGGCGCTGTGTGTTGTTCACAGAATTTATAATTTACTAGCAGTGCCCGGGACTGACCGCCGCACTCAGCGGGTGCGTGCGGTGCTAGTGCGGCGGTTAGTGCGCCAAATTTTTTTTAAAGTATATAGCCTTCTTCAATAAATGAACTATCCAACACTGAAATAATTTTTCAAATCGGACGAGCGCGAGCGGTTCCTGAGATTAGCGCGTTCAAACAAACAATATCTTCAGCTTTATAATCTATACTAATACTAGCTGACCCGGCAAACGTTGTTTTGCCTTATAAATTACAGATAGTAGCCGATTCTCAGACTTACTGAATACGAATATAAAATTTCATAAAAATTGGTCAAGCCGTTTCGGAGGAGTACGGTAACTAACACTGTGACATGGAAATTTTATATATTAGATTATAAAGAGGTAACGTTGGTAACATGTATGTATGTATATTGGGGGTAATCTCCTGGACCGATTTCAAAAATTCTTTCACCATTAGAAAGCTACATTCACCCTGAGTAACATAGGCTACTTTTGATCCCGATATTCCCACGGGATCGGGACTTACGCGGGTGAAACCGCGGGAATCTGCTAGTGTTCTATATTATTGTATAGTTAATTTATTCTATGTTATTGTGTAATTCCAGTGGGGTGCTCAAGCCTTCAACAATATGTTGATTGTACCACCAGGCTCCGGGATTGTTCACCAAGTGAGTATTATCCTTTGTCTGTTGACATGATATTCTATGATGTCTGATGACGTCTCTATTTTGGTCACCTTTCTTTTCACCAGAATTTACAAACTTAGGGCAACCGGAAGTTTTTTGAGCCGAACACCTAAATGGTAGGTACTTCCTGTTGCCCTTGAACCACAAACTTAAGAGGATAGTCTCCATTCTCTTTCTCCATACAAACGTAGTTTACATTTTCCTCCCTGGATAAAGACATTAGAGCAAATATGTTAATGTCATAAAACTTATATCTGTCATGACTAAGCATCTACCTTTTTATTTTTTTTTATTATTTAATTAGAAAATAAAAAATAAAAAAAAGTTAGATGCATTGTCATGACAGATATAGGTTTTATGGCATAAACATATTTGCTCTAATGTCTTTATCCAGGGAGGAAAATGTAAACTACGTTTGTATGGAGAAAGAGAATGGAGACTATCCTCTTAAACAGAAACCAACGTCCTGTAGCAATTTTTTTCCAAAAATACAAAACGTAATTTAACGGTGTTTTCATACAAAACCTAATAAACCAGTGTATGTAGGCCTCTGTGTCGAATGACCGCCCATACAAAAAGAGGGTTTTTATTTACTGGCCATCAATTATAGACCCATCGCCGAAGGTTCCTTACCCATATACCAGTCGTGTATGATTATCCCCCAATACAAGACTAAAAACCAGTGAAAGTAGGCCTCTGGTCCATATGAGCAGATACAAAATAGAAGGGTCTTACATTTCTAGTCATCAACAACAGACCTAAATATAGTCGTACATGAGTACGGAACCCTCCGCGCGCGAGTTCGTCTCGCACTTGACCGGGTTTTTGTACAATGGTACGGCACTCTTCGTGCGGGAGTCTGACTCGCACTTGGCCGGTGTTTGTGTATAACGGTGTAAGACACCTATTGTAATCTACCTAGTGCAAGCAATTAAAATAAATGAATTGAATTTAATATACACGGTGCTCCGAGGAGGGTGTATTAAGCCGAAAGGGGGTTGTTCTAGAAGTCTAGGCGAACAACTTTTGTTCTACAAGTTTCGGAAATTCGAAGTAGTTTTCGAAAATTTTGAGTTTTAAGTTTGCATGAAAATCAGCTGTTTTTTAGAGTTTGAGGTCATTGGCCTTAAGGTGCTCTTTTATTTAGTTAGGACCACTACAATCTAAACATTAATTGCTTTTTTTTTACAAAAACAGCTCTTTTTTTTAATGATACAACTTCAAAATTCAAAATGAAAAAACACAAAACAAAAAAAAGTTCGAATTTCCAAATATCGTAGAATAAAAGTTGTTCGCCTAGACCTCTAGAACAACCCCCTTTCGGCTTAATACCCCCTCGTCGAAACATCCTGTATATTTAGTAAGAGCGCATGAGTACAGAGACAAAACTTCATACAAGGGCGCTGCGAGCGACCTACCAGTCTAAACCGGTTGCTATGACGACAAACATCATGGTTTACAACGGACGTTGTATTTTGTAAGTCCTCTTCCTAATTCGGTCGCTGCGTCTCCACAATGAATCCGTGAACAAGCCAGTTGAAATTACTGGCGAAATATCGAGCTCCGGTAAAAACCAAATTTAAACATGGTAAAATACCCCGTTCTCCGGTAAAAACCAAAGATAAACATGGTAAAATACCCCGTTCTCCGGTAAAAACCAAAGATAAACATGGTAAAATACCCCGTTATTTTCCGTTACATTGCAAATCGCTGATCGCTTGTATAAAGCTTTGTCTCTGTGGCTATTCATGACTCACGTGGTACGTGGTAACTGACAGGTGAACCTGGAGTACCTGGCGCGCGTCGTGTTCCCCAACGCGGTGCTGCACCCCGACTCCGTGGTGGGCACCGACAGCCACACCACCATGATCAACGGGCTGGGCGTGCTGGGCTGGGGGGTGGGAGGTGAGTACTGATACACACTGCCAAGGGGGTATTCACAGCCCCTTTACAAATCATTACATCCGAAATGAAATATATATTGCACGACGTTACACACAGCGCAATCTAGCCCCAAAACTAAGCACTAGGTGCGTACTATGGGTACTAGACAACGGATATACTACATATTATACTTTTTTTTTGTGAATACATACATATGATGCATAGAGAACACTGAATATCACATGTCTTCGGACCGTGGTGAGTCCTAGGACATGTTGGTTTCCTCACAATGTTTTACCTTCACCGTTTTACCTTCACCGTAATTCAAATGTAATGATATCCCCAGAAACCTCAACATACATTTTGTGCTGATTAAAAATTCATATCAGAATGTGTACGCAATGGGGTTGAAAACTGCCATTTGCTCACTTCAGATGGCGCTACTATTCGATGATCCCTACTATTTGTCAAACTTCATGGTTTTTTCGTAAACAAACTGCATGATTTTTAGATAAATTTACAAAATTTACCTGTCTCGACCTTTCAGTTTTTAACTGTACTGTACACCATAACATACACGATTTCCGTCCATCATTATTATTAGAAACACGGATTGATCGCGTTGTAGATAGTCATTGTCATGGATTACCTCAACGTATACCTCTGCCAATTAAGCCGAGGTAAGTTAAGTTTCGCTAGCCTTTTCCGCACTTAGCCTCACAATTGGGCCATTGTACGTGATTTCTTAGAGGGTATAAGCAGTAAGACGCTACGGGATCCTACTCCGGATTGGCGAATGTCCCATGCCTTCCGACCGTGGTGAGTCCTAGGACATGTCGGTTTCCTCACGATGATTTCCTTCACCGTAAAAGCGATGTTATTAGCGCACATAACTTTTTCTTAAAGAAAAAGACATTGGTGCACGGTCTGGATTCGAACCCACGACTCTCGGAATGAAAGTCGGGGTATCTACCACTAGACCAACACCGCTCCAGTCATTAAAGAGGTAATTAATAACAATGATTATCAATAACGCAATCTAGACCCGAGTTTCTAATAATAATGATCTTTACAGTTATAAATGTTTTCGTTTCCTACAGGTATTGAAGCAGAAGCCGTAATGTTGGGCCAGGCGATAAGCATGCTGTTGCCTAAAGTTGTCGGGTACAGACTGGTGGGGGAATTAAACTCACTAGTCACTTCTACTGATTTAGTGCTCACCATTACTAAGGTAAGCTTCTCAGTTTGTGCGTTTTAAAAATATATTTTTTCTTATCTTATGCCAAGCTGAAAATACACGGGCGACACTGACACTGTAACTTTACCTATAGAGCCCACACCTACAGCCCACATAGGCACGAATGTCTTATAATGTGTGCTGTAGGTGTGGACTTACCTCGTGGCAAGGCCCGAACTCACGTCTCTACCAACGACTAAACCATACAACTTAATTCAATTCAAAGTACTTTTATTCATTCGGAAATTATCAATATATCTCTTAAAAACGTCAATTATATTATGTTTTTTTATTTTTTTATTTTTTTTTATTTACCGAATAAAACTTAAATAACATTGATTACTAAAATTAGCATTAAAAAAAAACACTGAGGTTTAAATACTAATGCTAATAATCTACGTCTATCTAATAAATAAGTATACGGAGAATACAAATAGAGAAAAAAATAAATATAATAAGTATAAATAAATACGTCGGAAAAAAAAAGTTAAGTTATTTCGTAAATATTAATTTTGTGGGTATAATGCAAGGTAGGTATGGGTGAATAAACATTATGATGATAGATAAGATGTGCCATAGATATAAATACAGTTGCGAAGGGTGTTTAGGTAGTGCGTTTTAAGCTTATATTTTAATGTAATCTACTGTATCTTCGGAACGCGACCTCCAATGATAAGAACACACAAGAAACTCATGGGGTCACTCATACAAGTTCTGATCCGAGTAGCGAATTAAAAAATATCTATGTTTCCCTATCCACTATTTGCTGATTTTAATGGGAAAGTCTAGCTACTCTTTTCTCCATACAGACTTTACAAACTTAGTCGACTGTTTCATTCCTCGATAAAGACATAAAGAATAGTAGATTGTTAGCCAAGGGCTGAATGTCATCCATTTCACCTGAGATATTGGCTACCTCTGCTGATAATTCATCGTAAATTAACCATGTCACGTGGTTGGTAGCGCACTCGCCAGGCTTGCAGCATGCGGGTTCGAATCCTGTGCAGGACGGTTTTTTTATAATGCATTTCTTCCTAAAAATAACTCTAATCCTACATATTTATTAGAGATGGGCCGACTAGTCGCCGACTAGTCGGGAACTAACAATTATGCAATAAAACCAATATTCATTTAATTAGTACCTACTACAGTTAAGGGTAGTCAGAAAAACATAAATAAAACACGTCATAGCTTACATACATCATCTAAACCTCAAAAATGTCATAACTATGCCTCAGCTCCATTTTTTTCCTACTTTTATTTTTATTCCAACCATTTATTGGAAGTTTCACTATAGCTTGCGAAGTGCAAATTTATCAAAAAATAGCAACAATCGCCGAGTGATCATGATTAACCCAAATATCTCGGAATTATAATGATCTCCATTGCCGACTAGTCGGCAAATTTGGAACCGACTAGACGGCTAGTCTGCTAGTCGGCAGAACCCCTAGTCGGCCCATCTCTAATATTTATCAATTCCCCCAGCACCTGCGCTCGCTCGGCGTAGTGGGTAAGTTCGTGGAGTTCTTCGGTCCGGGCGTGTCCGCGCTGTCCATAGCGGACCGCGCCACCGTCGCCAACATGTGCCCGGAGTTCGGCGCCACCGTCGCGCACTTCCCCGTCGACGCCAGGTCGCTGGACTACCTGAGGCAGACCAGTGAGTAGTCATTTGCAAATGTAATGCTTAGTTATAGCATCACCTTTTTTCCGGATGTTTTTGTATTTTTAAGGTAATTTCAACCTGTACCTTGGGGTATACCCCCAATTTAAGAGGATAGTCTCCATTCTCTTTGTCCATACAAACGTAGTTTAAATTTTCCTCCCTGGATAAAGACATTAGAGCAAATATGTTTATGCCATAAAACTTATATCTGTCATCATGACTCATGACTATGCATCTACCTTTTTATTTTTTTCATTTTATTATTTTTTAATATTATTTTAATTAGAAAATAAAAAAAATAAAAAGGTAGATGCATTGTCATGACAGATATAGGTTTTATGGCATGGCATAAACATATTTGCTCTAATGTCTTTATCCAGGGAGGAAAATTTAAACTACGTTTGTATGGAGAAAGAGAATGGAGACTATCCTCTTAAGTATTTTATAAAGGCGCCTCAGTTTGTAGAAAATAATTATAAAATTAAGCTAGTTTGTACATAGTTAATTTTTACTAGATCATGTACTAACTCTTGTAAGCATATTTGAGTGAAATAAAGACATTTTAAAAGTAAAAAAAGTGAGTAGTCGGTGATATCCGTTGTCTAGTACCAATAGTCCCATCCGAGCGATATTCCTGGTTGGACCCTCTCGGGAGCCCGGGGTCCGCTAAACCCTAAATTGGGGTCGAAGCAGTAGGTAAGTCTTCATTGATTGAAATGTTTACGGCCGACCGCGTGCCTAACCTAATCAACTGGGGACCAAGCAGTTTATCCGCCACCGCGTGGGGTTTGCTAGTCATCTTCAAACTAGGCATGGTATAAATAGCTGATCACACTATAAATAACAGTGTTATTTAAAAATCACCAATCACAGATGCTATAAATAATCGGAATAACTGTTAGTGTTATTTTATAAAGAGCTATTTTTAGTAACATTTCCCAAAATAATCACAATCACATAACAGAATAACAGAGAGCGCCATTATTTTGTTTCGCGGCCAAATTAAATTGTTCCTTATTTTCAGCGTCTCTTAGTCGAGTTTTGTTTCGTACTGTAATATTAATTAATATTTCATTTCAAGATCAAATACATTGACAGTCCCAAGCCTGTTAAAGTACGAGGGAAAGTTCATTGAAATCATCGAATAAGCACAATGTGAAAAATAATTACCAATGGCACAAATAACAGACCGTGATTGAATATTATATTGTTAAAAATAATTGACAGCTATTTTTAATCTCAGTGTTATTTTTTGTTATAGATATTTTTTAAGTGAAAAATAACACAATAGCACAATAGTAGTCGCACTAACACTGTGATTCAAAAATAGCTTAGTAACAATCACAGCTATTTAAAAATAGCAATAATTTCCATGCCTACTTCAAACCCCTTAGTTGCATTTTACGATACCCACTGGAAGAGATAGAGTAACCATATTCGATGCCGGGGCTACCCGCACGGTCTAGTACCAATAGTACGAGCCTAGTTCCTTAGTTCAGTGCTAGATGGCGCTGTATGCGACGTCCTGCTACATTCATTGAATTATTATAATTTCAGATCGATCGCAGGATACAATCAACATCATAGAATCATATCTCCGCGCCACGAAACAGTTTAGAGATTACAACGATCCCGCGGAGGACCCTATCTTCTCTGAGGTAACAAGATCCTGCCTTATGCCACACGGCCTATGTGGCGCGAACATCCGACTGTGATGCGGAATGTTGCCGGTTCGATTTCCGCTGGGTACTAGACTTTTTGCTGACCATCAATGTTTGTTTCTGATTTTGGTTATATTTGTCATATAAAATGTTTAAGATAAGAATTAGTATCATTCAGACACAAACTAAATGGGCATATTTAGATTTTTTTTAAATGTTTACCCTAGCCTGTTGGCCCTAGCCAGTAATCAAAACTTGGGTTTAAAAAAAGAACAAACATAGTTAGGTAAATCGAGGGAAATGTTTATTCTTTCATAGTTCTGCTTTAGGCTGCATGGGGCTAGATGACGCTGTGTTATTCACAGAATTTATTAAATTATTTATATTTAATTAATTACACATCAGTCTAGCAGTCAGGACGTCAGTCAGTCTGTTTCATTGATTTCTTTAATCCCTTTCGTCAGATAGTAGAACTGGACCTATCGACGGTGGTGACATCTGTGAGCGGTCCTAAGAGACCACAAGACCGGGTCTCGGTATCTGTAATGAAGAAGGACTTCCAAGAATGCTTGACCAATAAGGTACGTGCTTTTCAACTTACACGGTTTTTAAAAAAGAATAAAAGGAAAGAAAAAAAAACAGAAAAAAGAAGATTTTATTCGTGAATAAGGTAGTGCACTGATGACGACACAAATTGACAGAGTGCCTGTCTAAATAAGGTATGATAAAACTACAAATATAACCAAACGAACCACGAATTTCGGTCGAAACCAAAACTGAAAATCGGCATCGGTGTCAGTTTCAACGGCCGAAAATCGGCATCGGTGTCAGTTTCAACGGCCGAAACTTCGCATCGGTCTCAGTTTCACTTGAAACCGAAACCGAAAATTTTTAAGAGATTCGATCTATCTCTCTATCTCTCTCATATTAGAAAGATAAAGATGCGTTAGTTAACAAATTTAAACAATATTTCAACAAACAATGAGAAAATAAAAGTACTTCAAACTTGTTACATGTTGATATAAATTGACAACTATATCTGCCAAACGTCCAGTGACAGACTTCTATAACTTGTCAACTGAATGACTGACAGATAAACGTGTCAGTTTATGCCTCTTGCTTGATTGACAATATCTTGGTTTCTTGACAACTTATTGACGATGTTTTGCTTCTCTTCACTCTTGATGCTCATTTCTTGACAAATTGTTGACAGAGTTTGACAATAATAGCTATCTCAGAACCCAGTGACATAATAAAAAAACCTGTCACCTAGGTTTGTGACGGCTGCTATTGACAAACTTCATATTTTTCTTCTTTCTTGTCCCGCTGTAAAAACCTGTTATAAGACGACTGTTTGACAACTAACTTTTTATAAACAGTTGCGTAACAATATACCCCCTTACTTATAAACAATAATTAAGTTTAGGTGAAGTTTGTCACTCTCTGATAACTTTGAAACTTCGTGTCACAGTATAAGACAAGTGTTACATAAAATTAGTTATCGTTCACAAGTAAGGTGGACAGTCTCAAATTAATTATATTAAACTATCGACACAATAACATCAGACACAGAATAAAAGTATACTACTGTCAGCCATATCTGACAGCAACCAGTTACAAAATGACAAAACTTGTCAACTGAATGACTGACAAATAAGTCTGCCAATCTATGCTTCTTTTTTGCTTAAATTTGATAGGAATTGGTCTAAAAAAGAATATAACACCCTACCATCGAGATACTGCATAATTGTTTCTTCTGTTATGTTCCGCTGTGACAATAATTGACAACAATAGCTATCACATGTCCCAGTGACAAAAATTACAAAACTAGCCAACTGAGAATGTGACAACTATTTTAACAATTTAGTTTCAGGTGTCTCGATTTTTCTTCCAATTTTCTTGATTTAGCGTCGACAATTTCTCTCGATGATACCTTATCTCTCACCCAGTGACACAATGACAAACTTGACAACTGAGCGGTGAATAGGTCTCACTGTGAGATATCGTTGTTATTGGCTAATTGACGACTATATCTGCCAAACATCCAGTGACAGACTTCTATAACTTGTCAACTGAATGTCTGAACCGAAACCGAAAATTTTTAAGAGATTCGATCTATCTCTCTATCTCTCTCATATTAGAAAGATAAAGATGCGTTAGTTAACAAATTTAAACAATATTTCAACAAACAATGAGAAAATAAAAGTACTTCAAACTTGTTACATGTTGATATAAATTGACAACTATATCTGCCAAACGTCCAGTGACAGACTTCTATAACTTGTCAACTGAATGACTGACAGATAAACGTGTCAGTTTATGCCTCTTGCTTGATTGACAGTAACTTGGTTTCTTGACTACTTATTGACAATGTTTTGCCACGGGGCTAGATGGCGCTGTGTGTTGTTCACAGAATTTATTTATTTATTTATTTTATTTATTTTTTTCTTCACACTTGTCTTGATACTGATTTCTTGACATAGTTTGACAGTAAGAGCTATCTCAGAACCCAGTGACATAATGAGAAAACTTGTCACCTAGGTTTGTGACGGCTGCTACTGACAAACTTCATATTTTCTTCCTTGTCTCGCTGTAAAAACCCGTTACAAGACGAGCGTTTGATAACTATCCTCCTCAATTTTTATAAACAGTTGCGTAACAATATACCCCATTATTTAAGAGGATAGTTTCCATTCTCTTTCTCCATACAAACGTAGTTTACATTTTCCTCCTTGGATAAAGACATTACAGCGAATATGTTTATGCCATAAAACTTATATCTGTCATGACTATGCACCTACCTTTTTATTTTTTACATTTTATTATTTTTTAAAAAAAGTAAAAAGGTTGATGCATTGTCATGACAGATATAGGTTTTATGGCATAAACATATTTGCTCTAATGTCTTTATCGAGGGAGGAAAATGTAAACTACGTTTGTATTGAGAAAGAGAATGGAGACTATCCTCTTAAAAACATAGTAAAGACAAACGTTACAAAAAAAATGTCATCGTTTACAAGTAAGGGGGACAGTGTCAAACTAATTATAGTAAACTATCGACACAATAGCATCGGACACAGAACAAAAGTCTAGTAGTGGAGTGTTTTGTATGTTGATGGAAACTAGCAGCCATATCTGACACACGCCCAGTTACAAAATGGCAAAACTTGTCAACTGAATGACTGACAAGTAAATCTGCCAATTTATGCTTCTTTTTTTGGCTCGAGTTTGATAGGGGTCGGTCTAAAAAGTATTCGAAATACTGTATAATTTTCTTCTTTTGATGTACCGCTGTGACAATAATGGACAACAATAGCTAACACATGTCCCAGTGACAAAAATGACAAAACTAGCCAACTGAGAATGTGACAACTATTTTTGACAATTCAGTTTCAGATTTCTCGATTTTTCTTCCAATTTTCTTGACAGCGCGTCGATAATTTCTCTCAATGATACCTTATCTGTCACCCAGTGACAGAATGACAAACTTGACAACTGAGCGATAGATAGGTGCCACCGTGAGATATAATTATTATTGGCTAACCTAAAAATAGCAACATTAAAAAATAACAGAAATAAAAGTACTTCAAGTTTGTTTCATGTTGATATAAATTGACAACTATATCTGCCAAACATCCAGTGACAGACTTCTATAACTTGTCAACTGAATGACTGACAGATAAACGTGTCAGTTTATGCCTCTTGTTTGATTGACAAAATCTTGGTTTCTTGACAACATATTGTCGATGTTTTGCTTCTCTTCACTCTTGATGTTGATTTCTTGACAAATTGTTGACAGAGTTTGACAATAATAGCTATCTCAAAACCCAGTGACATAATGAGAAAACTTGTCAACTAGGTTTGTGACGGCTGCTACTGACAAACTTCATAGTTTTCTGTCGATGGAAACTAACAGCCATATCTGACAGACGCCCAGTTACAAAATGACAAACTTGTCAACTGAATGACTGACAAATACATCTGCCAATTTATGCTCCTTTTCTTGGCTTGTGTTTGATAGGGTCTTTCTAGAAAAAAAAATCGAAATTATTGTTTAATTTTCTTCTTTTATGTTCCGCTGTGACATTAATTGTCAACAATAGCTATCACATCTCCCAGTGACAAAAATGACAAAACTAGCCAACTGAGAATGTGACAACTATTTTTGACAATTTCGTTTCAGTTTTCTTGATTTTTCTTCCAATTTTCTTGATTTAGCGTCGACAATTTCTATCAATGATACCTTATCTTTCATCCAGTGACAGAATGACAAACTTGACAACTGAGCGATAGATAGGTGCCACTGTGAGAAAAATTATTATTGGCTAACCTAAAAATAGCAACATTAAAAAATAACAGAAATAAAGGACTTCAAGTTTGTTTCATGTTGATAAAAATTGACAACTATATCTGCCAAACGTCCAGTGACAGACTTCTATAACTTGTCAACTGAATGACTGACAGATAAACGTGTCAGTTTATGCCTCTTGCTTGATTGACAAAATCTTGGTTTCTTGACAACATATTGTCGATGTTTTGCTTCTCTTCACTCTTGATGTTGATTTCTTGACAAAATGTTGACAGAGTTTGACAATAATAGCTATCTCAAAACCCAGTGACATAATGAGAAAACTTGTCAACTAGGTTTGTGACGGCTGCTACTGACAAACTTCATAGTTTTCTGTCGATGGAAACTAACAGCCATATCTGACAGACGCCCAGTTACAAAATGACAAACTTGTCAACTGAATGACTGACAAATACATCTGCCAATTTATGCTCCTTTTCTTGGCTTGTGTTTGATAGGGTCTTTCTAGAAAAAAAAAATCGAAATTATTGTTTAATTTTCTTCTTTTATGTTCCGCTGTGACATTAATTGTCAACAATAGCTATCACATGTCCCAGTGACAAAAATGACAAAACTAGCCAACTGAGAATGTGACAACTATTTTTAACAATTTCGTTTCAGTTTTCTTGATTTTTCTTCCAATTTTCTTGATTTAGCGTCGACAACTTCTATCAATGATACCTTATCTTTCACCCAGTGACAGAATGAAAAACTTGACAACTGAGCGATAGATAGGTGCCACTGTGAGAAAAATTATTATTGGCTAACCTAAAAATAGCAACATTAAAAAATAACAGAAATAAAGGACTTCAAGTTTGTTTCATGTTGATAAAAATTGACAACTATATCTGCCAAACGTCCAGTGACAGACTTCTATAACTTGTCAACTGAATGACTGACAGATAAACGTGTCAGTTTATGCCTCTTGCTTGATTGACAAAATCTTGGTTTCTTGTCAACACATTGTCGATGTTTTGCTTCTCATCACTCTTAATGTTGATTTCTTGACAAATTGTTGACAGAGTTTGACAATAATAGCTATCTCAAAACCCAGTGACATAATGAGAAAACTTGTCACCTAGGTTTGTGACGGCTGCTACTGACAAACTTCATAGTTTTCTGTCGATGGAAACTAACAGCCATATCTGACAGACGCCCAGTTACAAAATGACAAACTTGTCAACTGAATGACTGACAAATAAGTCTGCCAATTAATGCTTCTTTTTTGGCATGAGTTTGATAGGAATCGGTCTAAAAAAGAATATAACACAATACAACACTTAAAGAGCATAAGTTTATTCTGTTATGTTCCGCTGTGACAATAATTGACAACAATAGCTATCACATGTCCCAGTGACAAAAATGACAAAACTAGCCAAATGAGAATGTGACAACTATTTTTGACAATTTCATTCCAGGTGTCTCGATTTTTCTTGATTGTGCGTTGAAAATATCTCTCAATGATACCTTATCTTTCACCCAGTGACAGAATGACAAACTTGACAACTGAGCGATGGATAGGTGTCACTGTAAGATATAATTATTATTTTCTAACCTAAAATTAACAACAACAAAAAACAGTTAAAAAATAAAATTAAGTACCTACTTCAAGTTTGTTACATACATGACAATAATGTCCGACAGACCTTAAGTGACATAATAACAAAACTTGTCTACTAAAAGACTGACAAAATACTTCTCGCTTATTACAAGTTTCTGTATTTATAAAAATAAATCTAAAATATATGATGATGATGAATGAATTTGGCAACTAAAACCATCACAACTCCAGTGACAGAATTATTAACATGTCGACTGCAATTGTGATGGCTAAAATTGACAAATATACTCTAAAATTGGCTCCAGAATGTATAGCGTTGACGGGATTTGACAAGTAAAACTATCATATTTCCAGTGACAGAATGATAAACATGTCGACTGCAATTTATGATAGCTAAAATTGACAAATATACTCTAAAATTGACTCCAAAATGTGTAGCGATGTCTGTATTTGACAAGTAAAACTATCGCATATTCAGTGACAGAATGATAAACGTGTCAACTGCATTTGTGATAGCTAAAAGTGACAAATACTTTATATTGGTATACTTACTGCGAAATCTTCTTAAAAAATATGTATCACGGTGATAGATTTTGACGACTAAAACTACCACATTTCCAGTGACAGAATGATAAACATGTCGACTGCAATTTATGATAGCTAAAATTGACAAAAGTACTATAAAATGTCTTGAAAATTTATAGTGTTTTGGATTTGACAAGTAAAACTATCACATATTCAGTGACAGAATGATAAACGTGTCTACTGTGATTGTGATAGCTTAAAATGACAAATATCCTCTGAAATTGTCTGGAAAATTTATAACGTTGTCAAAATTTGACAAGTAAAACTATCACAACTCCAGTGACAGAATGAAAAACATGTCAACTGCAATGGTGATAGCTAAAAGTAACAAATAATTTATGTAGGTACTTACTCCGTTATTATCTTTAAAAATATGTATTACAGTCATAGATTTTGGCAAGTAAAACTACCACATTTCCAGTGACAGAATGATAAACATGTCGACTGCAATTGTGATAGCTAAAATTGACAAATATACCCTAAAATTGACTCCAAAATGTATAGCATTGTCAGTATTTGACAAGTAAATCCATCACAATTCCAGTGACAGAATGATAAACATGACAACTCCAATTTGTGATAGCTAAAAGTGACAAAAAATACTTTATGTGGGTACTTACTCCGAAATTTTCTTAAAAATGATGTATTACGGTGATCGATTTTGACAAGTAAAACTACCACATTTCCAGTGACAGAATGATAAACATGTCTACTGCAATTGTGATAGCTAAAATTGACAAATATACTAAAATATGTCTTGATAAATTATAGTGTTGACAAGATTTGACAAGTAAGACTATCACATTTCCAGTGACAGAATGATAAACATGTCTACTGTGATTGTGATAGCTAAAAGTGACAAATAATTTATCATGTAGGTACTCCAAAATTGTTCTTAAAATTATAACAGGGATAGGTTTTAAAACTAAAATTATCACAATCCCAGTAACAGAAATGATAAACATAATAAAGTCACCTGTAATTGTAAAGCTTTTGTGTTATTGTCAAATATGCTTACCTACTCCAAAATCAATAATATCGAAATCTTGAATAATAATGACGGCGATTGGTTTCGACAACTAAAACTATCACGTTCTCAGTGACAGAATGATAAACATGTCTACTGTGATTGTGATAGCTGAAATTGACAAATATACTCTGAAATGTAAAGCGATGTCTGTATTTGACAAGTGAAACTATCACATTTCCAGTGACAGAATGATAAACATGTCTACTGTGTTTGTGACAGCTAAAATTAACAAATATACTGTGAAATGTAAAGCGATGTCTGTATTTGACAAGTGAAACTATCACATTTCCAGTGACAGAATGATAAACATGTCTACTGTGATTGTGATAGCAAAAAGTGACAAATAGTTTATGTAGGTATTCCAAAATTGTTCTTAAAATTATAACAGTGATAGGTTTTAAAACTAAAATTATCACAATTCCAGTAACAGAACGAATAAACCTAATAATATAATCTGTAAATTATGAAGCTTTTGTGTTATTGTCAAATATACTTACACTAAATCAATAAATAAATATCAAAATCTTGAATAATAATGACGGCGATTGGTTTCGACAACTAAAACTATCACGTTCTCAGTGACAGAATGATAAACATGTCTACTGTGATTGTGATAGCTGAAATTGACAAAAATACCCAAATCTGGTTCTTTTGCAGTTCACGTGTCTCTGATAGCAGTCGTTAGCTCAAGTTAGAGGCCTTAGGGCGGCCTTAAAATTCTAACACTAGATGAGCCACACTAGATGAAAAGAAGAGGAAGATCTATCAAAAGTAACTGTCACACGTCTCAGTGACAGAATGACAAAACTTGTCTACTAAGATGGTGATAGCTACTCTTAACAGATTATAATGATGATGATGTGATGACAATAAATAATACGATGATTCCTGCTCTGTAATCTGACACAAACAAAACGAAAACTGTAACACTAAGTGAACCACACTACTACACGAAAAGAAGAAGAACTTACCCTACTAAATCATATTTAGGACTAGCTTTATCCCGCGGTTTCACTCGCATAAGTCCCGATCCCGTAAGAATTTCAAAAATCTTAATGGATGCTTACATCACATAAAGAACACACACTCCAAATTTCAGCTCTCTACTATCAGCGGTTTAGGCTGTGCGTTGATAGATCAATCAGTCAGTCAATACAAAGCCTTTTATAGATATAGATAATTAATGTATCTCACCATGAATTCCCCAATACTTCACAATTGACTGACAACTCTTGTCATCACTACAACTTTGGAATTAGCGACAACTTTAACTTGACTTCACCGACGACTTATTTTAGAAACTCGATGTGTTCTATACGAAGAACAAATTGATACTGATTTATAACCCTCAGGACATACCCCTTTTATACTAGCACACCTGTGCTTTTAGGGTGATTAGTGACTTATGATTAGTTTAATGAAGTACCTGGTCATAATATTAAGGCAGGTCATTAATTAGGATAGGTCGATAAGTACCTACCTGTTAATTCGATTGTTAATTTTTTTATTTGAGTAGGTACCTACGCTTGATAATAATTCTTTGATAAATTGTTAATATTTAAATTTTGGATCTGTATCTTTCTACAAAAATCATAAAAATCAGTAGTATATGTATTAGTATGTCCGGAGATAACCCCTAACAAACATCCACCCTTACTTATAATATAAATTATGATTAATTGTGATGAAATGCTGGCCTAATGTACCTAATAATAAAAATATTGGTACTTACTTGAAAAAAACAATCCTCGTCGAAAGAACTCTCAGCAAAACGATCCAGTGACAAAGCTTTATGAACTTATTGAAAACATCATAAGAAGCTAAATCACCAAATCGACTGACTGAGATAAAATAGATTTGGCAATATTTTTACGGACCGCGCGGAGAAAATTCTAGGTTTGCTGGTCTCCCCCAGATCAATTAGTCGCCTTTTACGACACCCACGGGAAGAGATGGGTAACTATTCTATACTGGGGATACACGGTTAAACAATAATGCACGGCCAACAAGTTGAATATTTTTACATTAATATCGCAAGAAAACTATTCATATCAACTGTTTCCTTCGATAGCATCGTTTAATTGTTACAATCGAAAGGTTTTTCTGTCTAGTAAATGAGTGTCGAAATTTTTTATTTTTTTTTTGTATAAGAAATAGAATAGAAAATATGAATTGACAACAAACACACAAAATAAATAACAGCAAAATAAAAAGCGAGCCCTTCGTCCGGGACACCTTATTCCACTATAAAAATGTTATTTTAATTTAAAAAAAACCTGCGTAATTTTACAAAATTATTGAACCATTATCGAGAAAAAAATAACATCTGAGGTCTAGATCTTGTTTCTGATACTAAACACTTGAGAAAAGTGACAAAATGAGCTTTGACTAAAGTTTTGCTTAAGCACCGCCGCTGAGTACGATCGAAGGGCACCAAAAATTAATACTATTTTATCATGTTTTCTGTTTTTATGTATATAAAGACTCTCCTAACTGAAATATCAATTTGTGGTTAAATTCTACATTAAGTACACCTACAGGATGTTTCTATTTTTATAAACCTTTACAAACTAACATTTGTTTTATTAGATTTTTCTTCTAGTGATATGAGTATGTAGTCTATGTTCTTCTTCTAATTCCCATCTATCTAGGTACACGAAAATTCATTAAAAATAGTTATCTATTCAAGTGAAAATGTAACTGACAGTCATAATTACGAATTTAACATATTATGTATGGATGTTTGTAACTTTGACTCGGTAACTTCGGGACCGATTTGAATAAAACTTGGCAAAAAGAAAATAATATTCCTTATGTTTTTATTGCTCAAGGCATTCCCGAGGGGCACAGGTTCGAATCCTGTCATGGGAGGATTTTTGATGATGTATTTCTCCTTGTAAAATATTAAAAAAAAAAAGAAAATACTTAGGCACACACATTGATTCTTTGGGAATGCTTCGATATTTAGGCGACTTCAAACAAAAGGATTGGTGGCTATTACTTTTTACTGTCCGAACAGACAGTAAAAAGCGATAGCCTCGGCTCGGCCGAAATTTGTGTAACAAAACCGCAAACGGCCTTTTTATTGGTTGAAATTAAGCTCATTTTTCGGTTTTAATCCCGTGGTGTTTATAGTACTCAACAACAACAACATCGCGAAAACAGAAAAACATTTTTGTTTGTGTCAAAAAAAGTGTGTGTAGTGGTCATTCACTATCACTAGTTATGCTGGTAAAATCGTGATAGCGTGCAATATTTATTAGATTATTAAAAATCGAGATATTTACTATCATTCTGTATATAAAATCATTTACCGGTTTATCAAGTTGTGGTTTGGTTCCTTTATCAATTAGTATTTGGTGATCACTGTGACGTGTCAGGCGAATACTTGCCTGTGACGCAGAAGGTTGCGGGTTCGATTCTAATTAGGAACAAGTATGCGGTCTTTAAAAGGTTCATAGCGTACCAACCTATATTATCACTATCTTTCTTATTATTATAAATGCGAAAGTAACTCTATCTATTTTTACGCTCTCACGCCTAAACCGCTGAACCGATTTTGATGAAACTCGGTATGTAGATAGCGGAAAACTTGCCTAGTTAGTTAATTATAGCAGGACGTCGCACACAGCGCCATCTAGCCCCAAACTAAGCAACTAGGTGAGTACTATGTGTACTTTCTGCGGCAGAGGCAGTCAGGTCGCGGTCGGCCGACGCGCCGCAGAAGTCGTCAAACGTAAGAGTAACATTACATGACAAATCGATGACTCAATAAACTAGGTCATTAAGTGGATAGGTACATTAGTAGGTACCTACCTAATAGTTACATTATAAATAATAAAAAAAGTTAAAAGGTAAGTAAATTACGATTAATTATCCAATTTAATATTAAGTAATTAGTTAAATACTTGGCCCATATTTTTCGGGTACCTACACCTTTTTTTCTATTACTTGTATGTACCTACCTACATACTAAAAGCGTAATGTCCAAAAAAACATCGTGTATCCCCGGCATAGAATAGGGGTATGCCATCTCTTCACGTAGATGTCGTAATAGACGAATAAGAGATCTGGGGGCGAATAGAAAACCTTCCCCTCGCGTTGCGCGGTGGATAAACGGCTTGGTCTTTAGAAGGGCGGTCAGGCACGCCGTAAAAATATTGCTAAATCTATTTGCAGTATGGTCGATGATGACTTACCTACTGTGCCGACCCCAAATAATTTAGGGTGTTTTTGCGGACCCCGGGCTCCCGAGAGGGTGCATCCCTCACGGGAGCCCGGTAACATCGTTTCTGATGAGAGTTTCCGAAAAAAAAAAATGTTTAGGTTAACTATAAAAATCTTGTCTTAATTCGAAATAAATACGGTCCGCACCATGTAATTAAATTATCCCGGGTCTTATTCGCGTATTTTTATTTACTTACCTCATCCTCGTCTCGACTATGTTTCAATAGCCTGGGTCGCGAGGAGACCTACCTCTTTTTTACTAAACCTACTGAGCGAGTTTATTACTTTTAGCATTGTTTCAATGCTCAACGTTTAGCAGTTGGTCCCTGTTGATATCTGATAGCTGTCGTTAGGTCAAGTTAAAGGTCTTAGGGCGACCTGAAACTCTAACACTAGGTGAGACACACATATACGATAAGAAGAAGATTTCGAGACCTTTTCAGGTCTCTTCTTCAAGACTGAAGAACAGACCTGTAAAGTTCTCGAAACGTTGAGCATTGAAACAATGTAAAAGTAATAAACACCACCCGATTTAAACCAAAAAATGAATTTAAATTCAATCCAACATCACAAAAACAGAAAAAAAAATTGTTTTTAAATTAAATATTAAACTGAATTTACACATTACATAAAGTAATTAATGAAACATTAAGAAAATACACTGAAATCACACAATTAATGTACTTCAAAACTAATTGAGTTCAAAGACTAATCTGTTACGAACTAAAATCAATAACTTTATATCAATCAAATCTTAACAATCAGCATTTCTCTTAATTTCCTCGTTTACGTACTAATATTATAAACGTAAAAGTACGTCAGCATGTGTGTACAGATATTTTTTATTACCTACATAATCGAATATACGAGCTTTCGACTTTACCCTTGATGGTATGTATAATATGACTAGTTTCTGCCTGCGGCTTCACTCGTGTGTTAGAATAGGATAGGTTTATCCCGTCCCCTACTGTATGTGTAATTTTCATGACTAACAATTAAGATAATCAAAAGTTTCATACAAAATAAGACCTTTCCCCCTCTTAAGGGTGGAATTTAAAAAAAAAACGCTTCTTGACACACCACACCATGACTAGAGTGCGTTTCATCTTTAAATTCCTATGCCGTCATGTTGGTAGCAAAACCAAAAAGTGCAAAAAACAAAAAATTGAATGTGCTACCTTGGAGATTTGTATATGAAGAATAAATGAACGAATCTTCCTGTATTCAAGGTTTAGGGTATAGCACATTCAAGATATTAAGGCAAGACTTTTTTGCTTTGCTACCAACATAACGGCATAGGAATTTAAAATTGAAACGCACTATATTGGGCCAGCGGTTTGGTTTCTGCGTTGATATATGTCAGTCAGGACATTGAATTTTATAAATATAGAAGACAGATTGACTGCAATTATTTTGGATAATTTTATTACATCCATCATCATCTGGTAACTTAGAACCTAGTTTAACACATAACATACTTTTATCCACACGGGTGAAACGGCAGGCGTAGCTAGTATGGTCATAATACGTGTCTACTGTGCCGGCCTTAAGTACTATGAGAAGAACCACAGTTTAACTAGTAGTTTGCGCCTCGCGGCGGCGCTCTTAGGAAGTATTCTCGCCTTTGCCGTAATCGGGTAAAGGTCACTAAACTCCTTCACTGCTCCTTGATACAAAAGCCGCTGAACCCATTGCCATGAAACTCGGTATTTAGATAGTTGAAGTCCTGGATTAACATATCTAGGCTTTTTATTTTTTTTATCCCAATATTCCCACGGCATCAGGACTTACATCCATGTGCAACTACATAGAAATTTCATTGCAATCAGTTAAAATGTATTTGCGTGAACTAGAAACAAAAATACCTACTCGCTTAATTAGTTTCACACAAAAAATTACATTTATAATATTACATAGGATTCCCGCGGGAACGGTATTTAGTATGTGGGTGAAATGTTATGTTTGTTTGTCTGTCTGTTTGTCAGGTAAAGTGTTTTTGTAAAGTTGTTTATTTAGCGAATTATTTTGAACAATTGAATTTCTTTTGAGAATCATTAAGACTCATTAATGAACTTGTTTTTTTATGTAATGAGCTAATGAGTTAGATAAAACTGCATATTTTTAACCGACTCACGATAAATCGAAGGAGGATGTTCTCAATTCGTAACTTTATAGTTTTTTATAATGTCGGTAAAATGATTTGATTAGTTAAGTTTTACCCGATGACGAAATCAAACGTAAAGCGTACATTGGGATAGATGGCGCTGTGTGCAATGGTTATGCAATATACAGAATACGACACTTTTTGTCCTTTCTTTTGTCCTGTATTATAGTCGTATAACTCATAGAACAGATTATTTTAAGTAAGTATAGTATAAATAATCTTACGTATCGTACGTTTACGTACCGTAAAAAAAGATACCCATATAGTGTCACTTGTTGTCCGTTCGTCCGTTTGGCTGTCAAGACCCTTTATTTCGCAAAAGACCCAAGAAGAAAGATCGCTATTTACAAACTATAAAGTATCCAAGTAAGTAGCAACCCCTTACTTATAAACGATGACTTTATGTAACGTTTGTCTTTTACTGTTACATGCAGTTTTAAAGTTAACAGACAGTGACAAACGTTATTTAAACTTAGTCATCGTTTATAATAAGTAAGGGGGATAGTCATTAATTAGGTTACTTACCTAATTATTAAAGAAATCAAATTACATATACTTACATTGATCGGTTGCTAATTTACTAATATTGTAATCAGAGAAATGTAACCACTTATGCGTCATTCATTACATGACAATACTTCGAGAGCTGTCACTTAAATGAGTTATATGCCTCTCCGTGAATTGCGTTAAATTACCTTTAGAGGCATAGTTTAAGAGGAAAGTCTACCTACTCTTTCTCTTTACATACGTAGTCGACTGTTTCCTCCCTGAAAAGACATTAGAGCAAATATGTTTAACCCATTAAACCTATATCTACCATAACCATGACCCTTTCTATTCAAAGGTTGCCTGAAAGAAATCGCTTTTATAACAATAAAGTCGCAAATTTGTACAACGTTTTACGTTTATCTTCCTGTATATTTGTCTTACTTGTGAAGTGTGTATGTATGCCAATTGTAATTGCCTGTTGTGGAAATAAAGAAATTTATTCATTCATCCCTTCCTGCACGAGTCCGACTCGCACTTGACCGTTTTTTTTTATTTGACCGATACGAAACATACACTGCGTTACATAATAGTAAATTGTAAAATAATAGGTAGGTATTACAAGCGGTATTGAGAGCGGTGTTGGTCTAGTGGTAGATACCACGACTTTCATTCCGAAGGTCGTGGTTTCGAATCCTACCCGACCGCGCGCGCACCAATGTCTTTTTCATGAAGAAAAAATTAAGTGCGCTATTAACATCGCTCTGACGGTGAAGGAAAACATCGTGAGGAAACCTACGGCTTAAAGTCACGCAAAAAGGGCTAGTTGCGGAAACACACAGTAAAAGTTTAAGTTTTAGGTATTACAAGTAAATCAGTATACTTGTAACTAGCGCACGGCAACAATCAACCTCTCCAAGGTTGTATTTTTGCTTACGATGCGGAAATGCTTAAAGTATGTCAATGTGAATTAATTGTATCTGTGTAAATGGCACGTTTGCCGTGTTTATTGTAATGTTATAGTATACTGTACAAGTACTTGCTGTGCCCCGCGGGTTCACCCGCGTATTTACTAAGTATACAGGGTGGGGGAAAACGTCCGGGTTTGGAAGAAAAGTACCCTTAATATTGATAATAGCAACATTCTTTAATTTCAAAAATTTGTAAAACATAATATTCTATTTATATTATAAGTGCTTAAGCCTGCACTGGGCTTTCATGTAAAATATTTTAAAATGAAAAATACTTCTACCGGCGTCTATTACCTACTTATACGCTGAATCTTTGCATCTGTACTTTTACCGTCTAACACAACTTAGGCATATTTGTTTGTTTTTCTTTAAAATATTTTTCTAAGTAAAAGATATCTAAGGTTGAGGAGGTCCAAATTATAAGGTTAAATCAACTTAGGTAAATAAGGTACAAGCACTCATTAAATAATGATAACGGCATTTAATGATCAGATTTTCTATTGCAAAATCTGTTATTAAAATTTTGATGCCGTCATTATTGTCTAATAGACTTTCGTGCAACTGAGTGAGTTTAATTGATAGGTTTTAATGTAAAGTTTCTTTCTGCAGGTCGGCTTCAAAGGCTACGGGATAACCCCCGCCCAAATGACTGCTTCAGGCAGCTTCACCTTCTCAGACGGACGGAGCTACTCCATCACACACGGCAGTGTCATCATAGCGGCCATCACCTCCTGCACCAATACGAGTAACCCTAGTGTCATGCTGGGGGCAGGTTAGTATCATGTTGGAGGCAGGTTGTAGGCAGGTTAATGTCAAGTTGTAGGCAGGTTAGTGGCATGTTGGAGGCATGTTGGTAAAACTCTTTCGTGCCTTTCACGCCGCAAGTGCCAGATCTCGCCGGAACCTTGCGAAGTACTTATAGTTTAGTATATCCAACTGAAGGCCCATTTAAATGGTTCACCCTGTATAGGTTATAGAGTCCCCAACTGTATCCAACGCTTAGGCATAAAGAAAGGACCATCCGCAAGCTCCGCGAGACTCATAGTACAGGTGGTAGGAATAGCTGGGCACCGTTAATGAAATAGTTAACTTCGTTAATCGTTAATCCGTTACAAAAAAAAGTTAGCTTCGTTAAACGTTAAAGCGTTACAGTTCGGAAGAATTAACGCAAGTGAACGTTAATTGTTAATCCGTTAATATGTGTAAAAAGTAATAAATGTCAGAACCTGTTCTTCGCGCCGCGCCGCGGTGCCGTGCGGTAAATCGTAGGCATTGGATTAACGATTAACGGACCCAGCATGACAGCTACGGTGGTAAGTCAACAATAAATATTAGTTCCTCTATATTGGCTAGTTAGGCATATGAAATCATATAGGTTCTGAAAACAAATTAGGCAAATTACTTACATGTCAATAAAATTCATACATACACAACAACTTAAAACCAGAATGAACCATTGAAACAAAATAAATTGGATAATGTCAACAAATATAAACTTTACTTTACAAAATAGTCTAGCCTAGCGTAGTTGCTTAGTTTAAGGCTAGATGTTGTTGGGTGATAATTAGGCCGACTAGTCGGCAGGTGCCGACTAGTCGTCAACTACCAATTATGCAATAAAACCTATATTTATTTAATTAGTAGTACAATTTAGAAGGAGCGTAGTCAGAAAAACGTAAACAAAACACGTTATATCTTACATACATCATCTAAACATCTAAAATGTTATAACTATGCCTCAGTTCCATTTTTTTTCCAACGTTTTTTAGGGTTCCGTACCTAAAGGTAAAAACGGGACCCTATTACTGAGACTTCGCTGTCTGTCTGTCTGTCTGTCTGTCTGTCTGTCCGTCCGTCCGTCCGTCCGTCCGTCCGTCCGTCCGTCCGTCCGTCCGTCCGTCCGTCCGTCTGTCCGTCTGTCACCAGGCTGTATCTCATGAACCGTAATAGCTAGAAGGTTGAAATTTTCACAGAAGATGTATTTCGGTTGCCGCTACAACAACAAATACTAAAAACAAAATAAAACAATTATTTAAAAGGGGCTCCTATACAACAAACGTGTTTCAAACATAACAAGGAGTCAGGACAGGAAGAGGGACAGGAGGACAAATCGAGTTGGTCATGGAATTCAAAATGGCTGCCCTATCTGTCAAATATACCAGTCTGCCTTCACTTACCAAAGAGTTTCTTTGTGCAAAGGTTTTTTTTTTTTTGAGTGATTCGGTCGTTTGATGGGAGTAAGAATCGAAGATAAATATTTCATATTTTCCTATAAAATTTAAAAATTGGTTGTTGTAAACCATTTTAGGGTTCCGTATCCAATTGTGATAGTGGTACGGAACCCTTTATGCGCGAGTGTCGCACTTGCCCCGTTTTTTTCCAATTTATATTTGTTTGAACCATTTTTTGGAAGTTTCACTATAGCTATCGAAGTGCAAATTTATCCAAAAATACCAACAATCGCCGAGTGATCATGATTAACCCAAATATCTCGGAATTATAATGATTTGCATTGCCGACTAGTCGGCCGACTAGTCGGCAATTTTGGAACCGACTAGTCGGCTAGTCTGCTAGTCGGCAGAACCCCTAGTCGGCCCATCTCTAGTGATAATAATTTTGCCATATTTATTTGACCTGCTATATTCATGTATTTATTTCCAGGTCTTTTAGCCAAGAAAGCCGTCGAGAATGGTCTCTCCGTGTTGCCTTACATCAAAACTTCATTATCACCGGGATCTGGAGTCGTTACTTATTATTTGAAGGTAGGTCCTTGGTTTTTTTTACTGATTACCTCAACTTCGCCTGCATTGAATAGCTGTTTTTGATACATAACCATCTTACTAATATTATAAATGCGAAAGTAACTCTGTCTGTCTGTCTGTTACGCTTTCACGCCTAAACCGCTGAACCGACATTGATGAATTTTGGTATAGAGATAAATAGGACCTTTAATCCCGCGGGATCGGACTTACACGGGTGAAACCGCGGGCTCAGTTAGTAATATATAAGCCGCGCAAGTTGATATTGCGATGGAACCTTGTCACAATAACACCTGCGTGACGTCATCCGTTGCACAAAAGTACAGATAGCAAAAAAATGTAATAAAAAGTAAATAAGCTAGGGTTATGGGTTTATTTGTAGTAGCGAGACGGCTGTTTATGACCATAGGTATATTTCTAAGAAATTTCGGGACCATAAAAGATTAGTTTTGTATGCTGCTTATAAAAAAACAATGATTACACCCATAAGTACATAATAATAATATTTTTGATGTGTAAATATTTCTTAATTAATGTCTGGGTTATGTGGTAAATAATTATAAATTATATTATTTACCTTGCGAACGGTACCGACGGTGCACGTCGACTACGTCACCAAGAAGGCCGCCAATCGCAATATCAACTTGCGCGGCTTATAACCTCGAATACTTTCGAAAAAAAAAAATCGAATTTCCTAACAAAATAAAAGCTTGTTTGCGAAAAAATAATATAGCCTATAATATAAGCCTTCCTCAATAAATGGACCAGCAGCGGTTCCTGAGATTAGCGCGTTCAAACAAACAAATTCTTCAGCTTTATAATATTGGTATAGAAATCCGTTGTCTAGTACCCATAATACTCACCTAGTGCTTAGTTTGGGGAGTTAGATTGCGATGTGTGTAACGTCGGGCAATATATTTATTTAATTTATTATTATGATTTGTTTCAGGAATCAGGCGTGGTGCCGTACTTAGAGCAGTTAGGTTTCGATATAGTGGGCTACGGCTGTATGACGTGCATCGGGAACTCCGGACCTATTGATGACAACATCGCTAATACTATTGAAAAGGTAAGATTTTATCACTTACCTCATTTTACAGTTTAAAAGTAAATAGGTTTTCGGCCCCAGCACCATACGAAAACCGGGCTTAAGAAGTATTTTTTATATTTTTTCTACAGTATGTAACATTAGAATGCAAGTCAAATTTTTAACGATATTCTACCTTTTTGAAAATACTTTTCAAATTGACAAATCCAGAACGAGAGTTTTGGCATGAACGCGTTAAGGTTAAGGTATTAATTAACCTTACCTTAACTTTAACGCGTTCACGCGTTATCATCGGGGTGCCGCAAAACATGGCTAAGTTGTAATAGATGAAGCAATTCTTGCGATAATACAGTGTATGAGTCTCCGACGCCGGTAGACTAATTGATTCAAGTCGTGCTCCCGGATTGAGTAAGATGCGGGTTCGAATCCAGCCCTGCGTCTACAGTGCGTTGTGTTTCTGCAGAAGTATTGTTATTTTTTTAAATATTTCTATGAAAGCCCAGTGTAGGCTTAAGCACTTAAAATGGAATATTAAGAAGTCGTATATTCCAGAACGAGCTGGTCTGCTGCGGCGTGCTGTCCGGCAACCGCAACTTCGAGGGCCGCATCCACCCCAACACGCGCGCCAACTACCTCGCCTCGCCGCTGCTCGTCATCGCGTACGCGCTCGCCGGCACCGTCGACATCGACTTCGAGACACAACCCTTGGGTCAGTACTGACTACGACTGACTGACTACCCACGAGGATAGTTTCCATTCTCTTTCTCCATACAAACGTAGTTTAATTAGCGTAACGTAGTTTACATTAGAGCAAATATGTTTATGCCATAAAACTTATATCTGTCATGACAATGCATCTACCTTTTTTTTTATAATTTAAATACGGAATCTTTGTCGTTTAACCCATATGAAAGGATCAGGATTAGCTAGCATTCAGAGTGCGCCTCCCAATACTTGACGTTGTTCGATCGTAATCACATGAAAACGCGTCCAAAGTGCACATATACAAAGATAATAAAATGAAAAAAATAAAAAGGTAGATGCATAGTCATGACAGATATAGGTTTTATGGCATAAACATATTTGCTCTAATGTCTTTATCCAGGAAGGAAAATTAAAACTACGTTTGTATGGAGAAAGAGAATGGAGACTATCCTCTTAATCAATTATCTATTGATTCATAAATCTTTATACAGGGGTAGTTACATTTTACCGGGTCTTAATCGCGTAGTATTATTAACTAGCTGAGTTGGCTCTGGCGCAAATTTTCCGGCATACGATAGACGGCAGTCGCTCCCGTAAAAGTCGAAATTAGCCAAATCAAAATGGACAGAAGAGAAATTAAGCAGACCCCGGGCTCTTGAGAGGGATGCAACCAGGAACATCGCTAGGATGATGATGATGATTAAAGCCCAGTAAAATGTTATTAAGTTAACAAATAGTATAACATACAGGATATCAAAGAATTGGTGGATTATCATTATCACGCAGATGCGTGAGCAGGGGCGGGGCTGAAGTCGCCCCCTTAATGTCAGATTAGATAACGCTTTATTGTACCAAAATAATATAAAATTACAAAATAATAAAATAACATAAAATAACCACAGAAACAAATCAAATTTAACTAAAAAGTTGATTAAAGTTACAATAATGGTACAATGGGCGGCCTAATCGCTAAAAGCGATCTCTTCCTGGCAACCTTTGTCAGTGTCTGTTGATTATTCCAAGCAAATCGTGGTCGAGGCCGTTTATCATGGACCGGTGTGTCCGCTAACCCTGCGTTTGTATCCCCACCTTTTATGTTTCTATGCTTCTCGTCTATCCAAAGGTTGCCTAAAAGAGATCGCTTTAAGCGATAAGGCCGCCCATTGTTATTATGTTACAATTAAGAATGAATCTATGTTTATGTCCAGGGGCGCGCGCGGACGGGTCGGCGGTGTACCTGCGCGACATCTGGCCGACGCGGGCCGAGATACAAGCCGTGGAGAACAAACACGTCATTCCGGGGATGTTCAAAGAGGTAAGCTTGTTTTACTCTATGTCTTCGTTCCTGCTTTAGTCCTGCTCCCATTCTCGTCCAGCTTTAGACCAACGCAAGTTCAAGCCAACCTTGACTTGCAGTGTCAAGAAATCGGCACCGCGCAAAGGAATGATTTGCGCATGATATTTTCATCAATTAACAGCCGAAGCTTGAAGCCGATGCATCGGGTTGTAAACGTGCAGTCAACTGTTAGTTAAACCAGCAGCTCAAGGGACTGCGATCTCAATGACAGTCAAATCGACCGTCGACTCGAACTCGCGCAGTAGACCTACTGTTCGAACTTTCTTCTTTCTTTCGAACCGAACTAGCGTTGGGGGACACGATCGGTCTATAATTGATGCCATATGGTTGCCCCTGGGGGTGGCCTGACGGTACAGCGGACCCCTCTCTTTATACCCTTGCTGGCCATAGCTGGGGACGCTATAACATATAATATGTATAGATTTAGACAACTGGGTCTCGTGTTGGAGCTTTTTTCCTGCTCCAGCTCTCATCCTCGGTCTGCTCTCGTCCTCAATCTCCTTCCGGCTTGGATTCCCCTGAAACATATTTCCCTTCAATTATAAACGATATTTACAGTTAGATAAACTATGTATCGCTTTTTCTGTTTCAAAGTCGTCAGAAATAAACTAACGTTACATAATTCAGTCATCGGTTAATCATAGTTTATGGATAAGGGTATGTTTAAAATAAGTCTGTGTGTAGGTATACGAGAGGATAAAGCTGGGTTCAGACGCGTGGCAAGCTCTGGACGTGCCTCAAGGGAAACTCTACCAATGGGACCCCAACTCTACCTACATCAAGAAGCCTCCGTTCTTCGACGGTATGACTCGGGTGAGTTGCTGCTAAGCTGCTATTTTAAACACGTGTCGAATAGTTCGAAAATTTTTAGAATTAGATGAAAACCCAATAACCCCTCTTAACACCAATATTTCAAATCAAACACCAAATTAGATAGATATATTTTCAACATTTTCCACATGCTAAATTACTTGGCTTAGGCCCGTAATTAGCATTAACACCGGCTTTTATGCTGAGAAAAAAAAGAAAAAAATAATAATAATATTCATTTATATCAGGCTACTAAGGCCCATAAATACATCTATTTACTACTAGCTGTGCCCGCGACTTCGTCAGCGTTTTTCGGACTACCTACCCATCGCTGAGCAAAAGTCTACACTTGAACGGACGACCAGGGAAGTCTGTTGCTGAACAGAAGAGAATCATAGCAGAGTCTATTTAAGTGTAGATTTTGCACAGCGCAGCGGTAGGTAACGTGTTGCATGCTTATACGCATTACTTATAATAAGAAGTAGCCTTTATCGAAAATTCAAAAAAATCAAAACCCGACTTCGAATTAGGGACAAAACAATAAAAATAAGCTCTCCAACATACAGTGCAACTAACTTTCTGTTATGTAAGCTGAAGTTGGGTAGCTTAACTAAATGATATCTTTTTTTTACGTGGGTACTGCACCTTATGCACTGTCAGGCCACTCTCGTTGGGCTCCCTACCATAGGTTTACCCGACAACGGCGGCCTTTCCAAGCCTCATCTCTACCTCTGCCCGATAGACAATCCCTCTCCGTTTCCCCTCCCTCAGCACGGTCACGCCACCGTCTCGAGGTCCCCAAAGCCGGTGATAAAGCCCCCCCTCCCTCACCGAGTTCACCACCAGAGGCTGAGGTGATTTTTTATAGTGGTTATCTTCCATGCGGCCCCTTTCTTGCGGAAAGGACCCCCGAGCCCGCTGACGCGGGATTACGGATTAGAAGCCAGGCAAGCCCGGTTTCCCACCTCGTGCGCCTCTTAGCTTTCAGCTACTGAGTCCCCTCACAATGGCAAGGTGGACGACCATCTGGAGGGTAAAACGTAACGTCGTGTCCGGGACTCGTGACTCGAACGCGCAGCCGTCGAATCGGAAGCCATCACTCGGCTCGGTAGGCCACCGTTCCTTAAAAAGGGAATGCGCCGGTCTGTGATTCGAACGCGGAACCCTCGAATCGGAATCCACAGCTGCCATCGTGCCACGTAAACTACATGCAATCAGCATCTACTCAGTAAAACTGCCCCATTACAGCTATATTTTTTAAATCCTTTTTATTGAATTTTCGACTGCCACTAAAAATGATCAAAATTGTAACCGTAACTTTAATCACTGAAGAATTTTTGAGAAGGTGGTTTCAGGTGGTCCATCAATTTATACCTTGTTCTTAATAAGCCGATTATATTGATGGAAGTCCAAAAATTAGTAATTTACAGCATTGCGGGATGCTATTCTGCTCATCATTCCGAAGGTTCTCATCAGATCTTCACCAACAATTTATGGGACCAACTCGGGACTCTCACTTTCCAAATAAAAAAAGAATGATCGAAATCGGACTTTATATGCCGGAGTACGGTTTGAACATATTCACATACAAACAATATGCGGGTAGAATTGAGCAGATCCTCTTTTTTTTAAAGTCGGTTAAAAACAACCATTATAAAGAATTTCCGTATGTCCGAAGGATCCGGATATATGGAGAGACAAAGGTATACGGTATCTTAGGAATTTCCTGAAAAAAAACTGGATATCCGGTTTTTTTTATTTTCGACCGGATATCCGGTTAGTCATGTATTGATTCCACACAACATACTTCTTCAATACAACATTCAAACTAACTAAGTAAAAGCAGAAAAATCACTTTAACCGGATAACCGGACAAAATATCCGGATAAAAAATAGCCTATATGTTAATCGGGATCTAAAGCTATCTGCATACCAAATTTGGTTAAAATCGGATAAGCCGTTTCTGAGATTAGCGGGCACAAAGGCACACACAAACAGACAAACAGATAAACAGACAAACAGACAAACAGACAAACAGACAAACAGACAACCAGAAAAACAGAAAAATAGGTTCTACTGCGTTCATAGATACCCATACAATTTATATTTTTTTTATATCTTCCAAAAACAGACACCGCTGAGTTACGATTTTATTATATGTATAGATAGATTATAAAGCGGAAAAGAGTTTGTTTATTTTTTTTGTTTGTTTGAACGCGCTAATCTCAGGAACCACTGGTCCGATTTGAAAAATTCTTTCGGTTTTGGATAGTCCATTTATTGAGGAAGGCTATAGGCTACTTTTGAAAGTGACGGTGACCGTCCCCGGAACTATTAGTTTCATGGATGGTCACCATCACTTTCAATAGAAAACGCGCGGCAACAGCGCAACATGGCGCTAATCAAATCGGCACATAATTCAGCGCGCTATGACCTGTCCAACAATTTGTACCTTGGAGGTCAGTGGAATACATGGTGACTTGTGATGATTCCAGGAGCTACCAGTGAAGCAGGCGATCGAGGAGGCAAGGGTTCTGCTCTTCCTCGGAGACTCCGTGACGACGGACCACATCTCCCCCGCGGGATCTATCGCCAGGAACTCTCCCGCCGCTAGATACCTCGCCCAGAAGGGGTAAGTGATACCATCACTAACAAAAGTAATTTAGTTCTAAAAAAAATCAATAGATGGACAATGGACATAGTAGTATTGCTAATTATTTTTAATTCAAGAATGCAATATAATAATTTATATTATTATTATGATGTTATTATTATTAAAAAAAAAAATAGCAATGGCAAATATTAAAAATCCCGTTATAAATGGAACTATTTACATTATAGTCAATTTTAAAGCCAAAGTGACGACGACATCTAGTAACGCTAGGTAGAACTATCTACACCCGTATCTCTTGTCATATCTGGTAGTGGCCTAGGTGTCGCTAGTTTCCCTACATTCACACAGTAGGCTGGCTAGCGAGCCTAGCGACACCTAGTCTCCATTACATCAGTTACACGTAATTCGCACAACGTAGGAAGTTACGACGGTCCGGAATCTGTGTATAATAGCTACCTCATGCTATCTCTACGTTGTAATATGTGATCTGTGGTGATACCTACTCTATGTATCTTGTCGTATGATAAAATAGTGGGGGAGTTGTCAAATGTGAGGCTAGGCAAAAATAAAAGTTTTTCGCATTTCCCCTAGAAATTGTTAAACTTGACGAAATGCAAAAACGGCACTAAATGAAAGCTGACGTTGCTAGGATCCTAAACATACACTTGAAGGTAGGTCCAGGAACCCTAACAAGGAAGTTATCACATTAAACAAGATTCCACCCGCAAGTTATCACACAAAATAAGAGTCTACCAGGAATAAGCTATAGCCGGGCAGCAAAAGACCTCTTTCTACTGAAAGAAGGACCGTTTCGCTTGGCTATTTATGAGTTGTGTATATGTGAAATCAAAATTAAACAATGTTTACCAATTAACAAACTTATAATTTATTTTAACTTGAACAAAACAAAAGGTTGCTTGAGAACAACAAAATGCATGCCTTAAGTACTTATATCTAACTAGCAGATTCCCGCGGTTTCACCCGCGTAAGTCCCGATCCCGTGGGAATATCGGGATCAAAAGTAGCCTATGTTACTCAGAGTGAATGTAGCTTTCTAATGGTGAAAGAATTTTTGAAATCGGTCCAGTAGTTTCGGAGATTACCCCCAATATACATACATACATTAAGTATGTTAAGTATATTAAATAGTGTTTTAAGCTGGTACCGGGAGTTGGACGCGTTGGATGTGCAATCGTGAATTAGTGATGTTTTTGTGGAATATTGTCAGTTCAATTACTGTTTAAAGTACGTACATAACACATATTTTTTTTATATGCTACAATATACCTACCTACCGAATACTGTACAAGATTGGTACATTATTTATTATCCATGTACCTATACCTGCCTACATTAAGTACCGCCACATCGTAGTTACTTAGGTACGTTGGGTCTAACAGTGTTTTGTTGTTTTAAATATACCTACCTACCTACCAGCCGCACACTCATTTTGTATATAATTACATAATATTAATTGTATTTCTCTTATAAGCGAATTTGTAAATTCTTTTAGAGAAATAAACGTCTTAAACCATAAACCATACATTACATGTTACCAACGTTACTTCTTTATAATATTAGTATAGATTAATACTAAATAATGTTTAGTTGAAAAGAATTAAATCTAGGATAATGTTTCTATCAAAAAGAGGAGTCGTTACAATTTAAATTAACACAGCGACTCAATCAAATCTAATAATGCAGTTTGCATCGGAAGCTAAAGAAAACACAACAAAATATTTGTGTGAAACAAAGTTAAATTGAAGCTTAATTATTTGAAACCCTAAATGTTCTCGACTAATACTGTATTCTTATAAAATAGTTAAACTGTTGAATTGACTAAATAATTAACAAATATTGGCAGTCTTGCCAATATTTGTTAATTATCGAATCAGTCCGCTGCAATTCTCAAATTAAATTTATCTTATGAAACTAATTGTTGATGTACGGAGTGCCTAATACGGATGAAATTTATGATGGGAGATCCTCAAAATGTTGTAGGGAAATAGGTATCTCGCTCCACGTGCCGGGCAAAAATAATAAAAGAAAAAGGTGTAAGGGTCAATTCACACGTACCACAACCACACCACGTCGCAGCGACAAAATGTGGTCAAGCTGTGGTTACGTGTGAATTGTGTCGCAGCGAATTTTTGCAGTTGCGTTGTGGTACCAACAAAATGTCGATGTGGTGTGGTTGTGGTACGTGTGAATTGACCCTGTCATGTCGTGGCGATGTGGTTGCGATGTGGTCGTATTACACAGGTGGTCGATAAACAACGGCAAAATGTGGTACGTGTGAATTGTAATATTCATTTTCAATACAAAATATACGCCCGACCACGTGGCGTCGTTGTGGTGGTTTGTTCCTAGTTTGTACAATTCCTAGTTCGTACAATTCCTAGTTTGTACAATTCCTAGTTTGTACAATTCCTAGTTTGTACAATTCCTAGTTTGTACAATTCCTAGTTTGTACAATTCTCGATTTTCCAATTATGTAATCCTTGTTTCATCAAATCATTATTTAGGAAGAAAAACAAAAGAATTGGTGAAAGAATTTTAAAAATCCGTCCAGTAGTTTCGGAGATTACCGCCAATATACATACATACATACATACAAACCAACTTTACCTCTTTATAATATTAGTATAGAGTATAGATAGATTGTACCAACCAGCAAAAAGGTGAATAGCCATTGAGTTCTAACGAAGACAAACTTCACCAAAGAGGTCTCCTAGCACACTTATTTCAAACAAATCTTCTTGATCGATTCAATATCGAAAATAAAAACTTTTTGGTGCCGAAAAAATATTTTGTTTAAAAATAAAACTAATATAATGTCGCAACGTCAATATTTTTCATTATTGATTTGTGTTTTGAATAGAAACACTAGATTGAATATTATTATTATCAAGTATTTAGAAGAGTAAGTAGGTACTTGAACAGTTAATTAAGCACCTCTTTAATCAAAGTTACTGTAGTGTTATTATTTACCTACATGATTTCATAACAGTATTGATTGGCAAGATGCAGTGCTCAAGTGAAGACTCTTAATTATTTTTTAAAGAAAGTGAGAAAGGTAAACTAATTCTTTTGAAGAGTGGTTATAGGTACTACTTTGGACGCCGTAACAAAAGCGGCACAAATATTTGGAGATGTTCTAGACGTGATGTATGTAACGGTTCATTAACTACTGATTCTAGTAATAAAAAAATTATTAGAGAAGGTACCCATTTCTGCGCCAAGAATAAATCTAAAAATGAAGTTGAGAAAGTTGTTTTGAAGTGTATAAAAAGAGCAAGAGAAGAAATAACACCAATGCCTCAAATTTTTAATGAATGTTTTGATGAGTTGATTTCTAATCCAGACGTTAATTTTGTTGAAGATACTCCGACTTTCGGGAATGTTAAAAATAAATTATATAACAACAGAAAAAAAAGTCTGGGAGTAAATCGAATAACATTCAAGCATTTAAAAGATGTCCAGATTCCTCAATCACTCAGTGATGGATTTCTTGTAAGAAATGATGGAGATGATGATAAAATTTTAATTTTTATTTCAAATGAAGCTAAAAAATTGCTGGTAACAAGAAAGATATATTTGTCGGATGGTACATTTAAATCTGTAAGTCCACCATTCTACCAACTTTATACTTTTCACGTTGATTTAAACAGCTCCGAAAAAATCACGAATGTGGTGCCGTTAATGTATGTTTTTTTACCAGACAAAAGTCAACAAACTTATACAAGAATGCTAAAACTTATTTTGGACACTGTACCCGAGTGGAACCCTGAGATTCTTCATTGTGACTATGAAGTGTCTTTTATTAACGCTGTACATGAGGTGTTCCCGCAAACAACTGTCAAGGGTTGTTTGTATCATTTTAATAGAGCTATTTGGCGAAAAGTAAAAAAGCTCTCGATTGATTCGCTATCAGAGAAAAAGTTTATTTATTTGATTTCAAATTTACCACATTTACCTAGTAGCTACATATCGGAAGCATGGTTGAGTTTGTTACAAATTGCGCCAGATACCCAGAAGATTAAAAATTTCAATTCATATTTTGAACACCAGTGGCTGAAACCTGATATGATTCAATTAATTAGCTGTTATAAGGAAAGGCACGCCACCACCAATACCGTCGAAGGCTGGAATCATAAACTAAATCGCTTAGTTGGGCCAAATAAGTTTTCTTTATTTTTTATTATATCTGTATTGAGAAAAGAGGCAATGAGAAATGAAATTAAAATTGATCAAATTTTAACTGCCAAAATTAATAATAAAAGAAGAAGAAAAGATATTATGTTGAAAAAACGACGAGATGCTATTGTTAAACAACTAGTCAAAGATAAATCTGTTGATATAGTAACTTGTTAAGATTTGTTAAGAAAACTACCTTTTGATGATGATAATATTCAAAATTCCCGTCCAGTGGCGTTCTCAAGCAGTGACAGCGACAGTCTGTATGAAAGTCCTGACATTCCTGAAAGCACACCTTTGATGTCAAATTCTGAATTGTTTAAAATTTTAACGGAGTGACATTAAAGGTGTGCTTTCAGGAATGTTAGGACTTTACTCCCTTTCACTTATCTTATTTCTTATGCTATATTGTTGATTACTTAATAAAAATATGTAACTAACTAAAGTGTATTTTAATTCTGTAAGTAATATCGTAAAAAGTTATCGATAAACTAAATTGTATCGATAACGTTCAAACCGTAGTCGTCTGTTTTGTCCACAGACAAATGGGTGGGGATAGGTTGAAAATCGGTTCCTCCCGTCCCCAGTACAAGACAGTAGGTATAGTACTTCCCCTTTAAAAATTCCCAATATTTAATTAATCAATATTTTTAGAGTTATGACAGTTTTAAGTTTGACAGGTGTCATTTGAAATGAGATTATTACTTTCGAGAAGTAAACCAAAAAATATAAAAAAAATTAGTCTTTTGTTTTTTATATTGTCTTTGTTATATTTCGATCGTCTTTTGTATATTTTTTTCATTTGTCTTTTGTCTTTTTTTCGATCTTCTTTTGTTTTTTTTAGATCTTCTTTTGTTTTTTCGATCGTCTTTTGTTTTTTTTTCTTTTTTTTCGATCTTTTGTTTTTTCGATCGTCTTTTGTTTTTTTCCTAAATAATGATTTGACGAAACAAGCATTTGACGAATAAAGGATTTGACGAACGTCGGTGCTACCGTCTGTTTATATGTACGTATAATAAATTATAATATCTGTTTACTGTGTCTCTGTTCAGTTTCCTTGGCAAAATGTCCCTAAAGTTTGTTGCAGGCGCCTTAACATACCTCAATGACACAATCAATAACATATTGTACGAATTGGGAAATATTTGCCGATTGTACAAACTAGGAATTGTACGAACTAGGAACAAACGGTTGTGGTGTCCCTTACTTGGGACGTGGCGTGTCATCTATGGCCTCGAACAATTTACTTGGCAGAACGTGGTCGTGCCGTATTCCGTGGGATTCGCCGGGTCGTCGTAAGAGGGATCAATCAGTTGTAGACTGGTTCTAAAAAACCCGCTGTGAACATGAAACATCACAGCGTGAGGTTGGGATTTTACACGAGGCGTGGCCAGCTTGGAGATAAGCGTGGACACCAATCAAGAAGGGTTACAATTTGAGAGGTTGTAAACATAATGCAATGAAATACCTTTTTACGGGTTTTAAAGACACGAGGTCCAGCTTTGAGACTCGGGATACGCCGTAGGGTCATCATCGTTCGAGCTCCGTGGTCAAAGAACTAGTTATGGGTCAACTCGAGTTGCCAACTCGAGTTGCGATTAACTCGAGTCAACTCGAGTTAAACCTTGCGAACTCGAGTTCAATAATAGTACTATTTTTAACAAATTTTAACCTAAAAACGCATAATTGGTGGTTATTTTATTCGATAAATTATTTTTTATTTCGGTCCTATTGCCTAATCTCGGTAAGGACCGAAGGATTAAAATGTAAAAAAACTACATGTCGTGGTTTCACATTGTGTAAGCCTCGTTCTTGCTGAAATATTGCAGTTGAAAAATTTTGATGCCGTGGGAATATTGCGATAAAAATGTATGTATGAAATAATTTAAGTCTCCAGCTAATTACATACTAAGTCTCATCAGAATCGGTTTGGTTTTTTTTGGCGTAAAGTGGCAAAGTTTATAAAATAATTAATTGGGTTACTCATGCCTACCAACTCGAGTTAACTCGAGTTACGTGCATTTTAACTCGAGTTGACTCGAGTTACGTTTATTCCGAGTTGACCCATCACTACAAAGAACCTCAATTACAAAAATGGCCATATTCTCCAGCCAAACCGGTTTTCACCAGCATTACGTTTCACGCAACCAACACGGCTCCAAAAGACTTAGTAGTCGGACTTGCACACACAGTTCATATTAATATCACTTTATTGTATCAATCGCTACACTGTTTATTGTTCTAATGTTTATTTAACGAGCTGTTCTACCTATTTGTATTGTTTGCAAAAATCTAATTAACCAAATAAAAGTTTAATCATTTTCTATTGTTTGTTTTTACGTTTCATTTAACGTGATAGCGCAGTGACGTCAACGACACTGACTTCCATGAGAAATGTGACAGGTGACACATGTCAAACTATGGCCCTGTCCCATGGTCTATTTATCCTGCTAGTATTATTTTTCGAATTGAATGTAAAGTTTTGTTTGTATAAATTTCTAAAATTCTAACACTAAATTCTAAATGTACTACGCTACAATCTCTTTACGAAAGCGAAACCATATAATGTATAGTGTAAAAAGTTATCAGATGTCATGTAAAGCCAAGCTTATAACTCTACACGCCCCGAGTCCACAAGCACCTTATTTCACAATCACAACCTCAACATCTTAGCCAAAATATGTGGCTAGACCGTTTCGCTACCTTGCATGGGTTTTCTGTTAAACAATAAGTAGTTCTTGCGGTTATCATCACGAATCTAACACTTGAATCACTCGCTACGCACGTGATTCAAGTTTTAGAATCCTGAGCGACGCGGGTGATTCGTGGCTCTCAATGTAAATCCGTACTTCATTATTACTATATCCGTACCGTACTTTATGAAAGAGTTGCATACCATACTTTATACCATGGCTACGAGAAAAAGAAAAGAGTTTGTATGTCGAGTAATCTTTACGCAAGGAGGTTGTAAAAGCATTGAGATGGAGGTCGAATATATTGGTGTGCTCTAAAGTCAAACACCAATATAGTGATTAAAAGGCCTTTTTATCTACAGCTTTTTAAAGTGGTTTGGGAGATGATGTGTACCTCCAAAGGGAAGGTCTTCCACCGGGCAGGTGGTTTATGCCCGGTAGGCCGCGGCCCGACGATGTCTCATCGGGAGTTGTATATGAGCTTATCTCGGAAAGAAAGTTGATAGCGCGATTCAGGATTTCATACTAGTAACGCCATCTAGTCAATTCTGTGAGCGTCCGCCATAGTGGGAATGTTATAAACTTTTTGTTTGTCTATTGTTCAGTCTGACGCCGCGCGAGTTCAACTCGTACGGGTCGCGGCGCGGCAACGACGCCGTCATGTCGCGCGGCACCTTCGCTAACATCCGCCTCGTGAACCGCCTCGCGCCGCGACCCGGCCCGCTGACCGCGCACGCACCCAGCCAGGATGTCATGGATGTGTTCGATGCCGCCACCAGGTAACGGTACTACTCTCACGTTACAACATCCTTCACTCGTGAACCGCCTCGCGCCGCGACCCGGCCCGCTGACCGCGCACGCACCCAGCCAGGATGTCATGGATGTGTTCGATGCCGCCACCAGGTAACGGTACTACTCTCACGTTACAACATCCTTCACTCGTGAACCGCCTCGCGCCGCGACCCGGCCCGCTGACCGCGCACGCACCCAGCCAGGATGTCATGGATGTGTTCGATGCCGCCACCAGGTAACGGTACTACTCTCACGTTACAACATCCTTCACTCGTGAACCGCCTCGCGCCGCGACCCGGCCCGCTGACCGCGCACGCACCCAGCCAGGATGTCATGGATGTGTTCGATGCCGCCACCAGGTAACGGTACTACTCTCACGTTACAACATCCTTCACTCGTGAACCCCCTCGCGCCGCGACCCGGCCCGCTGACCGCGCACGCACCCAGCCAGGATGTCATGGATGTGTTCGATGCCGCCACCAGGTAACGGTACTACTCTCACGTTACAACATCCTTCACTCGTGAACCGCCTCGCGCCGCGACCCGGCCCGCTGACCGCGCACGCACCCAGCCAGGATGTCATGGATGTGTTCGATGCCGCCACCAGGTAACGGTACTACTCTCACGTTACAACATCCTTCACTCGTGAACCGCCTCGCGCCACCGGGTAACGGTACTACAAAATACAAAAACCTCGGATGATCTGGATTTGACGAGATCAAGATTGCATTCCTAATAGCTGCAGTTTAGGTTAGATTAGACAACTCTGTCGAATTTATTCTTGTTCCTCATTATAATAAACTACTTAAAGGCTTATATGACTGTTCCCTTAATACGACATTGTCCTATATTCGAAGGTACGGTGAGGAGAAGGTGCCTCTGATCGCGATAGTGGGCAAGGACTACGGGTCAGGCTCCAGCAGAGACTGGGCGGCGAAGGGACCTTACCTACTGGTCAGTACAACCACTAATATTCTCCCTCTCGGTTCCCATACTATCTTTTGTCACCCCCCCTTTCTGCCCCGTATCCTAAATATGTATTTATTAATTCATATTTGTAAGTATTCATTTATAATTTTGTTTCTATTAATTTATAATATTGTATGTATTCATTTATATTTTTGTATGTACCCCATTACTATTAGTATGTATCACAATATTATTATTAAGAGGATAGTCTCCATTCTCTTTCTCCATACAAACGTAGTTTACATTTTCCTCCCTGGATAAAGACATTAGAGCAAATATGTTTATGCCATAAAACCTATATCTGTCATGACAATGCATCTACCTTTTTATTTTTTTTTATTTTCTAATTAAAGTAATAATAAAATGAAAAAAATAAAAAGGTAGATGCATAGTCATGACAGATATAAGTTTTATGGCATAAACATATTTGCTCTAATGTCTTTATCCAGGGAGGAAAATGTAAACTACGTTTGTATGGAGAAAGAGAATGGAGACTATCCTCTTAAGATATTTTTCAAGATCCTTTTATTCTGACTAACACCTTACCTTTCATCATTCTTCATTTATCACTTATCATCCATCCAAAGTTGAAGAGTTTTCTAGACCAATTTCATTGCTTTAGCGATTTATCTAACCTAACCTAACCTATCCAACAGGGTATAAAAGCGGTGATAGCCGAGTCGTTCGAGCGTATCCACCGCTCGAACCTGGTCGGTATGGGGATAATTCCGCTGCAGTTCGTGCCGGGAACCAACCCCGACTCCCTCGGGTTGGATGCCAAGGAGAGATACACCATTCAGCTGCCGCAGGAGCTTCAGCCGGGGCAGACCGTTACTGTGCAGGTAAGAAGTAATAATAAATTAATTAATAATAAAAAACTTGAGAGGTATCAAGGGACACCCGGATGGAACAAAGTTCCAGAAACACGCGCACGCCGCTCGTTTTACAACTATAGCAAAAAGTGTCGTTACAACTTTTGGTCTTAATTTTTTCTTCGTTCTTCGTACTTCGTTCCAATAAATGTAAATGCCCGACGTTACACACAGCCCTAAACTAAGCTCTACTTGCTTGTACTATGGGTACTACAACGGATATACTTTTTTTATGTAAATACATGCATATGATACATAGAAAACTGCCAGACCAGCAACAATGATATCGCGATTCATTTTTACCACTGGTGCCATCTAGCGGCGCCAATCGTAAAATTACAGATAAATAGTACGGAACCTTTTGTGCGCGAGTCCCACACGCACTTGGACAGTTTTTTGTTTTTCATACTTTTTGGATGATATCTTGACCATTGATTATAATTTTGGCACTCCGGGCAAAAGGAGGATTATGATTTTGATCGCCAACCATTTTTACCCGACTACGGCAAAAGGAAGGTTATGATTTTGATCGCCAACCATTTTTACCCGACTACGGCAAAAGGAAGGTTATGATTTTGATCGCGAACTATTTTTACCCGACTACGGCAAAAGGAGGGTTATGATTTTAATCGCGAACCAGTTTTACCCGACTATGGCAAAAAGAGGGTTATGATTTTAATCGCGAACCAGTTTTACCCGACTATGGCAAAAAGAGGGTTATGATTTTGATCGCGAACCATTTTTACCCGACAACGGCAAATGGAGGGTTACGATTTTGACCGCGATGTATTTGGTTTTAGTTGGTACGTGTTGCATGTCTTTAACCTTACCAATATGTTCAATATGTTCTATTAGTAGATACATGTAAGTGGCCTGTTGTTTCTATTCTTTTATAAGTTATTTCTTAAGAGCTGTATGTATCTCGAATAATAAATAAATAAATAAATGTTTGACTCACAGACGGACAACGGCAAGTCTTTCGAGGTGATCGCCCGCTTCGATACCGACGTCGATCTCACGTATTACAAGCACGGTGGGATACTCAACTATATGATTAGGAAGATGCTATGATTTTTATGTTTTATCTTTGTTTAAAGCTCAAACTACACGGGCGACACTGACACTGTAACCTTACCTATAGAGCCCACACTTACACCACACACGCACGAATTTATTTATAATGTGTGCTGTAGATGTAGGCTCTGTAGGTAAAGTTGCAGTGTCGGTATCGCCCGGGTATTTTAAGCTTAAGGGGACAGTCTATCCTACTGTTTTCTCCATACAAACGTAGTCGACTGTTTTCTTCCTGGGTGAAGATATTAGAAAAAATATGTGTATGCCATAAGTCCTATATCAGCCAAGATCATGCCCCTACGTTTAGATTTTCTTCATTTTATAATTTTTCTAGATTAAATTTTTTTTAAATTTGAAAATGAAAAAAACCAAAACGTATGGGCATGGTCATGACAGATATAGGTTTCATGGCATAAACATATTTGCTCTAATGTCTTTATCCAGGGAGGAAACAGTCGACTACGTTTGTATGGAGAAATAGTAGGTAGACTGTCCTCTGAAGATCATGAATCTGCATTTTCATAGGATATTTACTGATCAAATCATGTTTAACGATGATCAAACAAATTCCAAAATGTATGGGGATATTATGTAAAAGAATATTGGAATTTTATCATGTAAGTGGTGATATTTATTTTGTATGGGATTTTTGTATGGGACAGGTGCTAAGTTTAATTGTTGTATCTACAAGTAATGTTTAAGAACAAGGTTTTTAGCATATTTTATTGAAGAGGTATGTAATACAGTTAAGAGGAAAAGAAACCTACTCTTTCTTCAAACAAACGTAGTCGACTGTTTCCTCCCTAGATAAAGATAGTACGGAAAATATGTTTAGGCCGAAAAACCTATATCTGCCATGACCTTGACCATGCCCCTACGTTTTGTTTTTTTACTTTTTTCATTTTCTTATTAGAATAGGAATAAAATTAAGAAAAATTTAAATATAAAAAAATCCATATAATAAACGGCATAATATATCATAGTCATGGCAGATATAGGTATGGAGAAAAGAGTAGGTAGACTTTCCCCTTAAGTCACCTATAAGTTAAACACAAATCATTTAAATGTATTTTTTATAAGGCTACACGCGCTGATAAGTCGTGTCGGATGCGCGTCGCCGTAGCGTCGTGAAATTATTTTATGACAATCTCCTCATAATCATCATCCGAGCGTTGTTCCCGGTTGCATCTCTCTCGAGAGCCCGGGGTCCGCTATGACTTAGAGCCCGGGGTCCTTTATGACAATCTCCTATTCTTTTCTTATGTCAGAAACCTCCGAGCTACAAAGCGACTTATCATGCACAATCGGAAATATATGGTTTTTTTTAATTTTTGTATGCATGTTTTAATTTAAATGGACAAGATTTCATTAATAAATAACAAGGTTCTACTAGAAATATTTTTAAAGAAAATTACATCTTCAAAAATTCACTCGCGGCACGGCGAAGCACCTTTTTTTAAGGAGTATTTTTTCCTTTTAAAATATTTCTAGTATATCTGCCTAGAACAATAAAAAATATCACGAAATAAATCATTTTACAAGGTTCTTTTATAAAAACCAGCTATAAAAATAACAATAAGTGGAAATTATTGTTATTTTTATAGCGAAAATGGAAGTAAAATCAATACTTTTACATTATTTATTTACATTTTCTGTAATGTTATTTATAAGAAATTATAAGGTTTCGTTACTGAGATTTGTTTATTTTTAATTAAATATCCCTTCTTTTAATAAAATTATATGCAAGTGTAACTGACTGACTGATGGACAACGCACAGCCTAAAAGCCCTAAGGTAAAGGTAATAAAAAGCAAGTGTAAGGTACAGCAATTACAATGCAATGACCTCTGGTTTTGTTTCGTACAAAGGCCCAACTGTTGAAATATTCAGTAATCGGCGTAGTCTCTATCTCATATGATTTTTCGGCGTTGTAAATGTTGAAGATTTTTTCGATGGAACTATCAAAAATATTTCCATCCTCTTTTGGTTGTAACAATATATAATAATATCGATAATACGTTTATCCTCTCTTCCGAAGACCCATTCAGACTATTTATGTATTCTGTGCATTCAGTATACTGTTGCTTCTTTCCCTATGCAGGAAGCTATCTAAGTTAGACCTACCTAGTGTTGTACTAGAAGCTATTCTGCAACTGAACTGTGTAGATACCGTGTAGCTTCTACACGGTTCGCCAGTCATGTAATGCCTTTTGGTAGTCTAGACGGGATAAAAATATGATTTAATTATTATTATACTATTTAATTGTTTATCTATACTAATATTATAAAGAGGTAACGTTGGTAACATGTATGTATATTGGGGGTAATCTCCGAAACTACTGGACCGATTTCAAAAATCACCTCACCATTAGAAAGCTACATTCACCCTGAGTAACATAGGCTACTTTTGATCCCGATATTCCCACGGGATCGGGACTTATAATCGATATATCAAGTGTTTTTTTATTGCGTCCAGAATATAGAAAGGCGCTTGCTAGCTATAAAGCGCTGAAGCTACGCGACATGTACACGTTTTTCTTACAGAATCATGTCCCAGAGCTCCCTCGGTTCAATACTCTATTCATGGCGGTGACGTCATAAAGGGGCGCCACGAGGCCATGGCAAATGCCACCATGGATCAATCTAGAAACTACCTAAGTAGGTACAGTCGGCGACATAATTGCATGTAATCCATGATCCATAGGCCTTTTAAATCCATAGTCCATAGTCGCTTGATGAACTGTCAGTAGAAGAAAGTCACCTCGTAATTCTGTTATTAATTCAATCAAATAATTTTCATCTATCCTGTTCGAAAAGTTTAATTTTCATGGGTAGATAGATAGCCGGGTGGAAAATTGCTTTTTCATCCCTAAGGCGCAGAGTATTTTTTTTTTCATTTTGTCATTTTGCTTTGGAAGGCGCATCCTCTATTCTGCAACATCAACCTCACTGTATTCTGCAACCTGCCCTAATTTCATGATAGCATATAGGTACATGTGATACTCTTTACACGTTTCGGCATGGCCGCTTATAAGAAATACACATAGCACTGTTTACCTGATCGGCGTTTTCTCTACTCAGTAGAGAGATACGCCAATAGATACGTTTCTCAAAAAAATTCTAATGCTGGCAGTACCTATGTGTATTGAGCGGTGTTGGTCTAGTGGTAGATACCGCGACTTTCATTCCGAAGGTCGAGGTTTCGAATCCAGGCCGACCGCGCACCAATGTCTTTTTCTTTAAGAAAAAATTAAGTGCGCTATTAACATCGCTGTTACGGTGAAGGAAAACATCGTGAGGAAACCGACATGTCCTAGGATAAACCACGGTCCGAAGGCATGGGATATTCGCCAATGCGGGGTAGGCTCCCGTGGCGTCTTAAGCCCTCTAAGAAATCACGTACAACGGCCCAATTGTGAGGCTAAGTGCGGAAAAGACTCAGCGAAACTAACTAACCTACCTATGTGTATTTTAAAACTTTTTTAAGAATAGGTAGGTAGGTATACCTACTAAGAGTATCCAAATTGAGCCTGACTGTACCTAACTACTTTAATTAATTGTGTTGTCTACGTATATTGTAATTCCCGCATGATTTCAGTTGAGGTCGTTCGCATTAACCGACTATGAAAACAGGAGATTATATGTTCGATTGTATCGTATACTACAAAATAATCCTAATAACCGCGAATGATTGCATGTATATGTATGTGACTTTGTTACTCTTTTCCGCAAAAACTACTTAACCGATTGCGATGAAACTTGAAATATAGATGGCTGGAGACCTAGAATAACTTTTCCCGATATTCCCGCGGGACTTACACTGCTAAAACCGCGGGGCGCTTCTAGTTATAAAATATGTGAACGTTTGTGTGTAAATAAGTAAACCTATGTTTGTTACTCCTTCCTGTACAAACTACTGAACCGATTGCGATGAAACTTAAGCTTTTTATCCCGACATTCTGGCAGGGTCGGAACTTACACCGGTGAAACCAAGGAGCGCTGGTAGTTTTTAGGGTTCCGTACCTAAAGGTAAAAACGGGACCCTATTACTGAGACTTCGCTGTCTGTCTGTCTGTCCGTCCGTCCGTCCGTCTGTCCGTCTGTCACCAGGCTGTATCTCATGAACCGTAATAGCTAGAAGGTTGAAATTTTCACAGAAGATGTATTTCGGTTGCCGCTACAACAACAAATACTAAAAACGAAATAAAACAATTATTTAAAAGGGGCTCCCATACAACAAACGTGTTTCAAAAATAACAAGGAGTCGAGTCAGGACAGGAAGAAGGACAGGAGGACAAATCGAGTTGGTCATGGAATTCAAAATGGCTGCCCTATCTGTCAAATATACTAGTCTGCCTTACTTACCAAAGAGTTTATTTTATGTTTCAGATTTTCTTTGTGCCAAGGTTTTTTTTTTTTAGTGATTCGGTCGTTTGATGGGAGTAAGAATCGAAGATAAATATTTCATATTTTCCTATAAAATTTAAAAATTGGTTGTTGTAAACCATTTTAGGGTTCCATATCCAATTGTGATAGTGGTACGGAACCCTTTATGCGCGAGTGTCGCACTTGCCCCGTTTTTGATATTTATGTCGACTCGCCAACCAGGTGTGTCACATCTTAGACCACTTCATTAAATAACATCTGGTATTTTTAAACTAACACGACACATCACATTTTCGAGGAAAAAAATTGGTACTTAGATTAAAAACACAGTATCCTGTTTCATATTCTAATGAACACTTGGGTTCATTTACTACAAAATTTGGCTTGGCATAGGTAATGTTGATAGAAAAAATATTGGCAGAGTCCCAAAAATTCCGAAATCACCTACCTACATCTAACCTATAAAGTTATATTAGACTAGCTGCGCCCCGCGGTTTCACTCGCGTAGGTAAGTCCCGATCCCGCGGGATCAAAAGTAGCCTATGTTACTCAGGGTGAATGTAGCTCTCCAATGGTGAATTTTTTAAATCGGTACATTAGTTTTTGATTTTATTCGTTACAAACATACACACAAAAATACAAATCTTTCCTGTTTATAATATTAGTGTATTTATGTATTACTCACGGCGGGTTTACCCGCTTTATATGCGGAAGCCGAAAAAAATGCACCTAATATACATAAGTAGCTAGCAAGTTTTTATCATAACGTAGCTACTGCAAACGTTACCAAAAGTAGATAGGCAGGTATGTTAGATACGTTTGTGTAAAATCCAAAACTGTAAAGTAAAGTTAAAAAACTTAATATAGGTCCTCCTCTTAGGTTCCACCTCTTAGACAAGTTGCACGTTAACGCAAACGTGACAGTTTACAGAAACTCGCACCATGAAAGCCGTGTTTACAAACGACCCCAGCCGTTGATTCAAGTTTACTATAGTTTACCAAATAGTTGGTAGGTGCGCTTCACGGGCGCTCTTAATTATTTACTCACAAGAGCAAATACGACTGTATTGTGAATATGACCTGGTTCTAACAGACTTCAAAAAAGAGTATCATATACCTATACTTACTAGTGATGTGCCGAGTCGCTGTTTTTGTGACTCGAGTCGACTCGAGTCGGTTTATACGGACTCGAGTCCGGGCTCGAATTCCAGACTCGAGTCCGGACTCGAGTCCGGGCTCGAATCCCAGACTCGAGTCCGGACTCGAATCCCGGACTCGAATCCCAGACTCGAATTCCGGACTCGAATCCCAGACTTGAATCCCAGACTCGAATCCCAGACTCGAATTCCGGACTCAAATCACCAATGTGTGTCAAGCGACTGTTATTCCTCCCCAAGATTTATTATTGTTTTACAACATTTATGGTTTTATTCAAAGTTTAACTGAATTGAACTGCCACAAACAATAATATTGATTGATTGGACTACCACAGACAATATTATTCTTGAATAAAAATTCCCGCGTCATTCGTACGGACGGACAGTCGAAGTTTGACGGTTCGGCGAGTCCGGCGTATACTCGAGTACCGGAATCGAGTCCGGTACTCGAGTCCCGGAATCGAGTCCCGGACTTGAGTCCCAGAATCGAGTCCGGTACTCGAGTACGCCGGACTCGAGTCCCGGACTCGAATCAAAATAAAATTGGACTCGAGTAAGCGAGTCCACCGAAAGAATCGAGTCTGACTCGAGTCAAGCCATACTCGGCACATCACTAATACTTACGTAATTTGAAGTAGCTTGATCCCATTTTGGCAATCATGTAGATGCCTGCTTATAACTATTTAGTTACGTTTTATCCTTCTCAATAAGATAATGAATAATAATGTATATTGTTGTGAAATTATACCAAGCATTGTTATTATTTGTAAACATAAATGTCTGTGACTGTAATAAAAGCACAGTTTACCTAATATTTGGTATGCTTCTGTAGTGAATACAGTCCTGTTCCTGTTACAGATATAAATAGATAGATAGCTATTGCAATTATGTAGGTAGGTACCTACCTATAGTATGAGAGAAGCATGAGATCTTTCTGTCGCAATTTAGGACTGAGTATAGTAGCTTTGATTAAATCTATACTAAGACTAGCTAACCCGGCAAACGTTGTTTTGCCTTATAAATTATAGATAGTAGCCGATTCTCAGACCTACTGAATACGCATGTGGAGTTTGGTGGAGATCGGTGAAGCCGTTTCGGAGGAGTACGGTAACTAACATTGTGGGAATCTGCTTGTCCTCAATATATTAGTAGATTATTCACAGAAGTGATAAAACAATGTCATGTTGTCATGGGCGACATATTTGATCCTGAGCGAAACGATGTGCCTAGTTGTTTAGAGTTTTGAATACAGCGATGGATATAAGCCGCATTAGACTATCGGGCTTTATTAACAGATAGATATAAGAACAGTTATCTATTAACAGATAATACTGCATCTACTGCATTACACTATTACATCTAAGTAGCTACTGTAATAAAATGAAGGAAAGCTACGTAAGTAACTACATTAGGTAGTGTGGTATGTTTATGCCATATTTTATACTACTTTTGTCAATAAAATTTTATTCCATGCGAATGAGTACATTATGCGTTTATTGAAATTTTACGATGTGCTTTATTTTTGTCACCTGAGTTAAGGCCAAAAATGTAACCTTGATTCACTTCAAAAATAAATAAAACATTGACATTGAGTTATTACTTATTATGTACTACTATTGAGATCAATGAACATTGATTAGAATATTTTTCGCATGCTCAATCATGTAAATTACCACAAATATTTAAAACTAGCTGTGTCCCGCGGTTTCACCCACGCAAGTTCCGATCCCGTGAGAATTTTCACAAACTTTTTCTTATCGGATCTTATGCCTTCATCATAATATAAAGATCACACTCTCCAAATTTCAGCTCTCTACAATCAGCGGTTTAGGCTGTGCGTTGATCCCTCAGCTAGTCAGTCAGGACAAAGAGTTTTATAGATATAGATAGGTAGATTAAAGTGCCGAATAATGTTCCTACTTTGATCCCCTATGGGTAAATGCTCCCAATAAAATAAATGTGTGACCGCCAAGCTTAACCACGCTGTAAGTCTTAAAAATCAGATATTTCGGATACGTTTACAATAAAATGAAATGTTACGAATATTTGATCATATTAGGCGATCAAAAATTTAATTTAATAGGAGCATAGGGGAGCAAAGTAGAAACATTTTACTGCATTTCTAAGCGAATAAATAATTTTATTTTATTTCTCTTTACATAAGCGTTCATCAACCACAGTACCTAATTAACGCAAACATAATAATTTTATCGCGCTAATATCAACACTTAAACGAGCATGTTACGCAGTTCTTGCTTGAGGCAGATATTATGTCATTCCGCATCTGAGTCAGTCCGGCGCGCGGCGGCGGCAGTATCAAAACAAACATCAAACAGTGTTGACGTGTTGTCATACAACTTAGATATAAAACAGTTTTTTTTTGTATTAAATCATTCGATCTTTTATCTATAAATGTAAGTATTGTTTTCTATTTAGTGTTTTTTTTATAGGTATACTTCTATCTCTTTAATAATATCTAAATTCAAAATAAATCTCTTTTGTTACAATTTCGTCATTTTTTTTGGAACGAAGTTCCTTATTTTTCAGGAAAAGTTTAATTTTATATGGAGTACTTAATTAGCCTTTTTACCGTGGAGTAATTTATTTATTTAATATAGTAAATTACCTGCTTGAATCATTAATTGTATGTACCTAATATTGTTATTTAGTCAAATTAGTATTGTAGATTGGTAGCTGGATGTCACAGTTTATTGATAATTTGGTACTTCCTAAACTTTACTAAACAGGGATCGGAACAGTTCCGATCCCTGTTTAGTAAACATATAAATTATTTTTACGAATATTCATAGCCGAATTAGTTTGTAAGACGCATTTATATAAAGACTTGAGACGTGCATCTTCATGGTAACATCAATTAAAAAACTGTATTTAATTAATTATTACCAGTTTAATACCCATTAGGTATATCTCATTAAATTAATTAGGTAGGTAATAAGATTTCCATTTAAATTGTTTGATGTCTATCTAATATACCTAGGTACCTAATACCTAATTTATTCTTATTCGTAAACGTTGTTAAACGTATTTTAGTAAAAATATTATGTTTTGCGTCAGTCGGGCGTCTTGTTGGTCTGGAATTTACAAAAATACTTGACATGACAACTTTAACTAAAATATTTAATTTATAATTGGGTACCTACTTACATTTTAAGCTTTGTCTTTACTCTATGTGTTTTGTGGTTTGTTTTCTTTTTTTTTTCATAATAATCATGTAATTTATTTCACAAACATAGGTCTTAAAAATAAATATAGTATGATCAGGCCATGTCTCACTATACAGTTAGCAAAATTTTGTCTTGTATGTTGTAGCACAGAATACATAAATAGTACAAGTAGTTGTAGGTACAAATAAAATAATCTATCTATTTGTTACAAAAACTATTTCCCGCGCATTCGGTGACACATCAACTTGACTAGTAGATCAACCTACCTAGAGGAAATGATAAAGGTTTTCCGTCCATAAACGTTTGTTGACCGATCAAGATTAAATTGAATGGCTAGCATGAGTAGGTAAGGCTAAACACGCAGTGATAAGTCGCAGCGGAACGCGTCGTTTTTTTTTTTAATGGTAATCTTATTAAGACCATCAGGCCGCTTTTGGGGGGAGCGGCTCGGTGAGTGGGGGTCCCCCTGGCCGTAGATGGCCAGGATATACTAAAACCCCTTGGTGTCCTTTATGCCGCTGTGCCAGAGCATCAGCTTGAGCGGAGCGCGTCTTGAGATTACCATCGAATAGGCGATAATCCTATAGACAGGTATTATCGCGACGCTACAATGACGCGCCTCCGCCGCGACTTATCATAGATCAAAGTCAAAGTTAAAATTTATTCACTTTTTATTAAGAGGATAGTCTCCATTCTCTTTCTCCATACAAACGTAGTTTTAATTTTCCTTCCTGGATATAAAGACGTTAGAGCAAATATGTTTATGCCATAAAACTTATATCTGTCATGACATGACTATGCATCTACCTTTTTATTTTTTCATTTTATTATTTTTTATTAATATTTTAATTAGAAAATAAAAAAAAATAAAAAGGTAGATGCATTGTCAGGACAGATACAGGTTTTATGGCATAAACATATTTGCTCTAATGTCTTTATCCAGGGAGGAAAATTTAAACTACGTTTGTATGGAGAAAGAGAATGGAGACTATCCTCTTAATAAACGTGGGGTCAGATCGGGAAATTTTACCACTTTTTGTTTCTATCGTCTGTCAACTTGGGAAGTTTGTGTCACGGAAAAAATAAAGCATGTTCTCACTACTCCGACCTTACTGCACGTTCATTAATAAGGCTATAAGATATCACATGCTCGTTTTGAATAGTCTCGGGTACCTATACTACCAATAATTTTGTGTCTTCAGAACGCGACCTCCAATAAGAAGAAGATACAAGAAACTTTTTTCCTTCTCTAATCCAATCTATACTTAATATTATAAAGCGGAAGAGTTTGTTTGTTTGAACGCGCTAATCTCAGGAACCACTGGTCCGATTTGAAAAATTGTTTCGGTGTTAGATAGTCCATTTATTGAGGAAGGCTATAGGCTATTTTTGATCCCGATATTCCCACGGGATCGGGACTTATGCGGGTGAAACCGCGGGGAGCTGCTAGTCTATAATGATTGGGGTTAGTTTAGCCATGTTCTATTCCCGTCATGCTCCGATTCTAGAATACCAAAAAAAGTGCCGCCGTGCTTCGAATTCCTTAGTTCGTAAGATTAAGAAGTGTCGAGGCGCACAATTACCTACTAGGTAAACTGTGGTTCTACAATAGAATAATAGTAGAAGAAAGTAGGTAATATATAGGTATTTTGTGGCATACAGGGTGAACCATGTAAACACCCGCCTTCCGTGGGATTTCCTAAACTATAATAAGAAATAGCAAAAGATGCTGAAAGGAGTTGCGTCCCCGATTTTGAGAGAAACTAAAATGGCATGTATAGATTTAAAAAAAATTACTACCCTAGCCATAGAGTCCAGCTTTGTCTTTATGCAAAAAAATAAACATCCTTTAGTGTTGTATCGATAGTGGCAATCTATAGATAGAGCAAAAGATTTGTACTGTTGTCCAATCTATTCACTACTAACATTTGAAACTCTTTGATCAATAAACGTAGTCCTTACGGGTCAGTGGGCAGCTATGTTCCCACATAATAATTACTACGAATTCTCAAGGACTTCAAGTGAGTTCTTGTTTTCTGTGAACGCAGTTGTCTCTTTCTGATTTAAATGCTTTTAGAGAAGGATAGGAATACAGCCTTGGTTTGGTTACAGGCCAGCAGTTTTTACATTATTTATTATACTTGCTTTTGTTTAGTTTTGTACATTTTTTGGGAGTTCTCTGTCGAATAGTGTATTCAAGATTAAATAGGTTGATAGATCGCCATTGCCATAATGGTGAAAATCTTAATTAAACCTACCCATGGGTAAAAATGGGACCCTTTTATTTGCCCTGTCTGGCCTGTCTCATCAGGTTCTCATAAACCATGATAGCTAGGTAGATGGCTAAAACAGTAGAACAGAAAAAATAATTAAGTGGGGCTCTCATAAAACAAACAATTATCACATTATCACGATTTTTTGTGATAATGGTAGGTAATGGTAAAAAAACATTAGGTAGGTATTATAGGTGCCTAATTCAAGTAATTCATTTAATAATAAATTGAAAAAGTCGCATAGGTACCTACCTACTATACTTACATAATATAAGTACTTGTCCTTATTGGTTTCGGTAGGTTACAAACCAAAGGTTTCATTCACCTATTTCATTTGGGAAAAAAATTAAACTAACAGTGTCGGCTTTTTAAACAGCTGAAACCAAGCGCCACAATTAATCTAACGAAACAAACATACCTACACCTATGTATATATCTACCATGAATCAGTCAGTCAACAGAACGAAGCAATTTTCACAACATTGTTTATTTATAAAGAACGAATCGTATTCACATTGCGAGTCAAATAGACATGCTGGTTGCTTTGATAGAAAACATATGGGGCTCGGTGATGCACACCGCATTTACTACAGTTTATACAGAGTGTTGGAGTATAACTTTTGTAGCACACATAGGATCGATGGGGATTTTTAAAACTTTATTTGTAACCAGCTGCGTCCCGCGGTTTCACCCGCGTTAGTCTCGATCCCGTGAGAATATCGGGATCTAAAGTGTGAATGTAGCTTTCTATTGGTGAAAGAATTATTAAAATCGGTCCAGTAGTTTTTGAGTTTATTCATTACAAACATACAGACAAAAATACAAATCTTTCCTCTTTATAATATTAGTGTAGACAATGTACCTAAATGAATGCTAAGCCCCAGCTCTCCACCAATATTTACTCTCCGAGAATTTTGTGATATGACATTTTCATGTCTAAATTGACCGGTTTAGTCTACAAACAACTTTTTGCTCTACAACTTTTGGAAATTCGAGGGTTTTCGAAAAAACTACCTCGAATTGTTTCCTCCGTGGAAAATATCCAGGGAGAAAACGGTCGACTGCGTTTGTATGGAGAACGAGTAGGTCCTTTCATCTTGCTATATCTAATCATGAATTTGATTTCGTAGTTGTTGCGTGATGCGTGCACAATTAGCTTTATTAATAAACGTGGAGTTAGATTGAAGTAATTTTAACCACTTTATGTTTCTGTCTGTCAACTTTGAAAGTTCTTGTCACGGAAAAAGACAAAATATATTCTAATATATAAAATTTCCATGTCACAGTGTTAGTTACCGTACTCCTCCGAAACGGCTTGACCGATTTTTCGGATACTTGACCGATATAGATGAAACGAACCGCAGTTTTAATATTAATTTTAACTACGCCAAAGTAACAGAAATTATTTGCGCAACTCGTAAAACCGTTGAAACTAAACCATGAGATCATACGAAACCAGAGATTACGGTACTTTGGGATGATTAATGAATAGATTTACGTACGATATATTTTTAGACTGGCAGGCAGATAAGCTAAACGACAAAAATATAAATAACTAGCGGTTTTCCACGGTTTCACCCGCGTAAGTCCCGATCTCATGGGATCAAAAGTAGCCTATGTTACTCTCTTAGCTTTCTATTGGTGAAAGAATTTTTTAAATCGGCCTAGTAGTTTCAAAGCCGTTACCAACAAATAAATCTTTTCTCATTAAATAATACCTACTAGTTCTAATTTCGTTTCGCGGTTTCACGATCCCGTGGGAATATCAAAAGTAGCCTATGTTACTCCTCGATAATGTAGCTTTCTTAAAAAAAAACGTTCCAGTAGTTTCGGAGCCTATTCGCTACAAACAAATAGGTAAAAAATATTTCCTCTTTATAATATCATATAGACAGGTATACATATAACGAGTATATAGAGTTCGCATTTTCACACTCGTAATTTCACACAGACGAGACGTAGGCGCCCACGTCTTTTAAAATTCCTATATTTTTTTTTATACACGATGAGCGTTTGTCCACTATCTCACCCATAATGGTTTGTCCACTATATAACCCATAATGGTAGCACGGCGCACTTCGTATCGCCGTCAGTCATACATATCACTGTAGGCACTAGGTACCTATCTAATCTTCCTATTTTTATTTAATCATAATCATAATATTTATTTCGTATAAACATAGGTACCTACATAAAGTTGTTACATTTTGGTTGTTCCCGCCATGTTTTGCTTTTCAGCATACAAAATTTTAAAATAGTTTTAAATTACGGTAAGTAATAGGTATTTATCATGCGGTTAATTTAAATTTATTTTTACCTTTTTAAAGTTTGGTTTTGTTTCCACTTAATATTTTAAATTAAAAAAATGTAATTTATAAAGTGTATAGAAGGAAGACAATAAATTTAGTTGATAAAGCCACACTTTTTTTTTAAAATGTCCCTGGTTCTATAACATCCTCGCTACGCTCGGGAGTTAACCCTAGATTCCTTCGTTACGCTCTGCATTAATATTATATAATGCCCTTTACATTAGACAGGGCTTTAGTACCTACCTCGCTAAACCTACTATTTTATTTACTTCCACAGAATGCCGGAGGTACATCCCGCGTTTGCGAATTCCGGAAAGAAAGCCGGAATCGAAATATGGAGAATTGAGGTTGGTACAAGTACTAAACTATAGTAAAATTATTTTTGTAAGTAGCTAAATAGCTTATTATTATTCGTCTTCTGTTGATATGCCTAGTGGTTCGACTCACTTGAGTGTTAGAGTTTTTAGGTGACAACCTGCTTTTAAATCTTACTTAACTGCTTCAGTAGGTATATAATACCTACATAAGCATTACCTATAGCTTCTTATGGCGCTGTTGTGCTTAGTGTATATTCTAACAAGTCAAACCCGAGTAATATTAACGAAAGACTTAGCCAGCCCATGAAAACTTCTGAATTGTTCACTATATCGAGATTAACGCGGGTAAACCGTGGGGAGCAACTAGTAACTAATAAATAAATAATTAATGAGTAAAATAATATTTATTTAGGTAATACACCGACCTAAATACCTAATAATCGTTTTGTTTTGGTGTTTGCCGTTGCTTATCAAAATCATTACTAATTAAGTCCTTTGATAATCCTTAATTTAACTAATAATGGAAAATATTTTTGGAAACAGTGTTTCAAATAGGTACTTACATTAATTTACTAACTGTGATAAACAATTTTAGAAATAATGTTTAGGTGATTTTAACTAATAATATGAAATAAATAAAAACTACCTCGAATATGCGGTAGTCACAAAGGAAATCCGCGACGCGCCTCCGCGGCGACTTATCAGTGTGCCTACAACCTTATGAGCTTTTTCTTCCATAAAACTTTTAACTATCCCTCACATCAGTCATGTAAGTGTCTGATGTCAGGGATGAAATATTTACGAGCATCAAACTGGCGCGATGGCGTTATAAATAACGAATTGTCCAGTTTTATTTTAGAAATTGAATCACGAAAACACACAGCGAGAGTTCTAAAAACATCTAGATATTCTAAATGTCGCGATATTATATTTCACCTGCGTTAGTCTGGATAAAGTGACAACTCAGTAGGTTTCAATAGTAATGGCGGGCGGGCAGCACATTTTTTCCAAAATATAGTAGGATATTATTTGTGGTTGAAAAACAAAGCACCTACTTACACCTCAAAAATCTTTAAAGTATTTTTGTCGACTGATTGCAAAATACATTCTAAATGCAAAGATTAAGCGGCGTTCTTGTAGAATTAAATCAAAATTATTCTAAAGAAACTATGTGTGTCTAGCTGCTTCATTTTTTTCAATTTTGTCAAGAAACCTGTAGGTAGGTTATTTAATACCTACCAAAAATATAGCAGGTGTTTTTATGTACTTTATGTTTTTCAAAAGTAAGTCATATAATATACCTACATAGTTGTGCGCTAACTTGATAATATATAATACCGTAACCATCTTTGCTAAATTAGAATTGAATAAACTTTTATATTGTTTTTTTTTCAGGATTTTGAGCCGGTGTCAGTTCCAGCTACACACTATGGCAACTTCTACTCGGGCGATTCCTACATTGTTCTCAGTGTAAGTCTATACAACGGTTTTGTGCGACGGATATCTACGTACCTTGTGTTTTTAACCGACTTCCAAAAAAAGGAGGAGGTTCCTTCTCAATTCGTCGGGTTTTTTTTTAATATGTTTATTTATGTATATGTTCCCCGATTACTGGAAGATGCCTGGACCGATTTGGGTATTTTTTATTTTATTTTGTTGTAGACAAATTCGTGGCTAGGCAGCAGTTAGCATGCTAGCTCGCTTTGTAAACGACCTAGCTATACTCTATTTCAGAATATTAGATTAATAATGTAAACAAAAAACTCGTACATTTATTTGAAAGTGACATCTCTTTTATTTACTTTTTAACAACACAACACAGTTCACAGATAGTTCTGTTTTTACAGTTCTTTGTTTACATTTTTAATTTGAAATTCTGAAATAGATGTGTAGGCTGGAATTAAATGAAATCGAGACGTAGCTACCGACATGTCGGCTGTCGTCTACTTATTTTGGCTATACATTAAAATTTCGATTGACAAAGTCCATTACGGTCAAAAGTACCCATTATTCTGGCTGCCCCGCTAAAAGCCTACGTCTTATAATTCTACAACAGACGACCGGAGACGAATCCCGTAGATCTTGGGACGTCCACTTCTGGATTGGTACATCGACTTCGCAAGACGAGGCCGGCACAGCAGCTATCCTGACTGTGAACCTGGACGACCAGCAGTTCCAGGGCTCCGCAGTCCAGCATAGGGAGCTTCAAGGGTACGAGAGCAAGCAGTTCTTGGACTACTTCCAACCAGGTAAAGATTTCGTTTTATTATACAATTAGAATGGGATTGTCTAAGTAATCATTAGAATAGATTACATCTACTTATATTATAAAGAGGTAACGTTGGTAACGTTTATGCTTGTATGTATGTACAATGTAGGTATATTAGGGGTAATTTCCGAAACCATTGGACCGATTTAAAAAAATATTTTACCTTTTTTACTTTTGATCTCGGTAAATCTCGGGATCTCACTTACTTAAGTGACACCGTGGGACGCAGCTAGTAATAGAACAAAGGTATACCTACATACATTTAAAGAGTTGGTCAATTAGCAATTTGTACATTTCAAGAATTAGTTAATTGTCTATCTATGTCGTCATTTCGAGAATTGGTCGTTTATGGACTAAACAATATTTACCTACTACCTATAACTCACCTACAGGGCTAGGCTATTTTGTTCCCATCAAAAACAGTGCAGGGGGTAGTTTCCTACATCAAAACAAAACACACAAAAATACAAATCATTCCTCTTTATAATATTAGTGTAGATAAATAAATCGTACTATTTAACCCCCGACTATATAATAAGTTTGACGTGTCTGTCTGTCTGTCTGTGTGTGTATCTGTCTGTGGCATCGTAGCTCACAAACGGATGAACCAATTTCAATGTAGTTTTTTTTTGTTGATAGATGACTTTTGCGCGAGTGTTCTTAGCTATGTTTGATCAAAATCGGTTCAGCCGTTCATAATATATGTTGGTTAAAGCTCGGAAATAAAAACCGAATGTTTTCAAATATGCCCGAGTGGGGTATCAAATAAAAGAGCATGACTTTTGTGACAAGAATATGCATGTTTAATCAAAATCGGCTTAGCCGTTCAAAGTATATGTAGGGTCAAACTCGGAAATAAAAACCGAACGTTTTCAAATATACCCGAGTGGGATATCAAATGAAAGGACATTACTTTTGTGACAACAATATGCATGTTAAATCAAAATCGCTCTTACAAAAAAGGTGAAATAAAAAAATTAAATTAAAAATTTAAAAAACCCCCGACATAAAATCTTCCAAGTTAAAACAAAACTAAACTTTAAAAAGGCAAAAATAATAAGCCGAAAACAAATTTCATGTCTTTGAGTAGGTATGTGGTACCTTACGTTCCCGCGTCGGGGGCCGCGGGCATGTGTCACAGAAGTTGATGGTAACCTACCCGTGCTTATAGTATCTAACATTCCCGCGTCCCCCGACGCGGGAACGTAAGGTACCACATACCTACTCAAAGACATGAAATTTGTTTTCGGCTTATTATTTTTGCCTTTTTAATTATATTTAGCTACTAAGGAGTAAGCTTTCGTTTACACTTACATTAGGTACATTATTAAACATTATTAGCCTTATTAATAAACGTAGAGTAAGGTCGAAATAGTGAAAACATACTTTGTCTATCCTTGACAAGAACTTTCAAAGTTGACAGACAGAAACAAAAACTGGTAAAATTACTCTGACCTTACTCCACGTTTATTAATAAGGCTAAAAGAGACACAAATACCCAAATATTTTTCCTGGCGGGAATAGAACCCACAACCTTCAGCATCGAAACCGAGGGTTCGCCCGACACGCCACAGAGCGAGGTCGTTACTCATAGTTCGAATACTTACGTCAATGTGTGAATTGTTCAGCAATCAGGTACTTGGACGGTGGGCATGCTTCCGGCTTCAGCCACGTCAATATCAATGAAGGAGCTGATAAGAGGCTGTTCCAGATAAAGGGCAAGAGAAACGTTCGAGTTAAACAGGTATGTAAACTGTAAATAATTGGCTACTAAGCTAGTTCTCAAAGATCAAAATTAAATAAATAAATATTATAAATATAATAAATATATTGTAATGAATATAATAAATATTATAATAAACACAGCGCAATCTAGCCCCAAACTAAGCACTAGGTGCGTACTATGGGTACTAGACAACGGATATACTAAGTACATATTAGACTTTTTTTTTGTAAATAAATACATATTTTATGATACATAGAAAATACCCAGACCAGAAATAAATATTTATTTTTAAGCATAAATATTTGCACCCGGCGGGAATTGAACCCGCAATCTTCTGCACTGCAGTCGGGCGCTCCCCCGACGCGCCACAGAGGTCGTCAAAGTTTACCTAAACCAGATCACATCTACAGCACACATGCACGAATTTCTTTATATGTGTGCTGTAGGTGTGGGCTGTTTTAGATGAAGTGTCAGTGTAAGTGTCATCGTGTAGTTTGAGCTTAAGAGGACAGTCTACCTACTCTACTCTTTCTCGATACAAACGTAGTCGACTGTTTCCTCCCTGGAAAAAGACATTAGAGCAAATATGTTTATGCCATAAAACATATATCTGCCATGACTATGCCCCTCTACGTTTTGTTTCTTTTCATTTTCTAACTAGAATAGAGATAAAATTCAGAAAATTAAAAAAAACGTAGGGGCATAGTCAATAGTCATGCATGGCTGATATAGTAATTATGGCATAAAACATGTTTTTTTCTAATATTTAATATTCAGGAAGGAAACAGCCGAGTACATTTGTATAGAGAAATGAGTAGGTAGACTGTCCCCCTAAGTTATGAGTTTTTGAACTCAAATATAGTGAATTTCTCAAACCGTGTCCGATTTTATTTTGTACCCGACTACACGACACAAATAAGGGTTATTATTAGTAACGATTTAACGTCAAATATTCCAGGTGGACCCTTCAATTGACTCGTTAAACAAGGGCGACTGCTTCGTCCTGGACATAGACCATCAGATATACCTGTACGTCGGAGAGAAGGCCACCAGCGTCGAGAGACTGAAGGCCATCACTGTGGCCAACCAGGTCAGGGATCAGGATCATAACGGACGGGCCCATATTGAGATTATTGGTAAGATTCGTGCTTCTAGAACCTAAGGCCATTAAAGGACACTACAGTAGTTTAAAAAATGTATATATCTGTGTCCCACTGCTGGGCAAAGGCGTCCCCCATTTCCATCTAAGTATACCTACATCACGATCTCCAGTTGTTTCTGACTAATCTGCGTCGAATGCCGTCCCTAGTTTCTGAAACTCCGCCGCGCTGTCCTGTCACCAGGCAGGAGTGTCTGATTAGAATATGAAAGTGGGGTGGGGGGTGTTAGGTTTTATTAATGAAATAAAACAGAGAAACATTTTTTTCATCGAAAAATGTTTCTCCGTTTTACATTTTTGAATTTTTTTTGAACATTTTTTTGAACTTTGAACATTTGAACATTTTTTTTAATAACATTTTTGAAGTAGATTGTCCACTGGTTAGCAAAAAGGAGGACTTACAGTAGGCAAGGGAGGACGGGAGGACAAAACATGGAAAAGGAGGACATGTCCTCCTTTTGGATACCATCTGGCAACCCTAGCCATATCCGACCCGATACCGTATCCGTATATTATTATCTACATAATTATAATGGCACCTTAGTTTATGATACAGCGAGCTTGCTTAGTCTAGAACTGATTTCTTATGCAAATTGGAAAATATTTAATAATATTCATAGATAATTGATTTGAGATGGATATGTGAGCATTACCAATTGCGGACTGAAAACTAAAATAAGTTAGATTAGCTCGTATGTTTTGTTGCGGTATTTTACGACGTTTTCCATAATTGTGTCCAAAACTGCGTCAGCTACACGATCTAAGCTAAACTAGCTTAGCTTACGGTCTGCAACCGGCCACGGTTCAAGGGTCCAAACCAAATTACATATTACCAGATGTGGACTCCAGCAGCAGTGACTTCGAGAAGTTCTTCGAAGCTCTGGGAGGTGGAGACCAGGATTCCGTGGCTGAGGCTGCGGAAGGTGGCGATGATGCGGTATGAACAAACATATAAGCTGATAATTAACTAACCATGGCTATGCATGAGAAACTTCCTCCTGAAAAATATTTTAAAGGAACCAGGAGCACTGACTTGACCAATTAATCTACCTGCGTCAGTGACTCATACGTCGAATCTAAGCATCCGTATTGTTCCATATAACACAACTTTGGCATGTTTGCGGCATCTCCTCCTGGTTAAGCAATTACCTGATGTCTACGTGGAAGTTTTCGATTCTAGGCCCAAGTAGGTATCTGCAGGCAAGTTATATTATGCACAATTAGGGTGGGACATAAACACAGTCTATACAGGGCACGTTCACCGTCTCCAATGTATAATGTGCTGCCATCATCAAACCCCCGGTTGGATTCCTTACTGGAGCCCGGAGTTCGCTTTCCTGTCATATTATTATCTACATCAGGGATTCCCTAACTGGGGGGCGCGCCCCCCAGGGGGGGCGCAGAGGTATTTCAAGGGGGCGCGGGTCACCTGTGCAGTTAATACCTGCGATCGCTGAGAGAATGCATTCCAGACGTTATTCCATTATTATTATTAAATTATTATTATAATGAAATTATTTGAAATAGACGCCTGTGAAGAACATAATATTTTTTTCTCAGTCGGCCAATATCAGCCTCTAGACTAGCCCCGCGGTCACCTCACGGGCGCTATCAAAGGTATTTGGTACAACTTACCAAACACCTTTTGTATGACTGAAAAAAATTAATGAGCGGTAAAAATACTTATTTAGAACACTTTTTTATCCTGACCTGATAATCTGGACTGGAGGACGGGGGAGCGCGGATTTCTTTTTATGGTCGAAAGGGGGCGCGACTCAAATAAGTTAGGGAACCCCTGATCTACATAATCTCTATGCGAACAAATCAATCACACGTCTACTTCGCACGAACTTCGAAATCCCGTGTAGTGAGGCCATTTGCACGAATATCAGCCTTCTAGACGGCAAGCCAGCATTTCTTGAGTCTTTACAATATGCCTGGGCGGAGCCTTACTCTGGCAAAATAACTTCGCCTGCATGCAATTGACTGATAAAATACTTGATTTATAACAAATTAACTTTATCTATTTGTGTAGGAATTCGAACGGGGAGCAACGCAAGAAGTAGTTCTAGCTGAGATATCAGATAGCACTGGTGACATGAAGATAACTAAGCTACCGAAACCACTGTCTAAAGAGCAGTTGAACTCAAAGGTAAACGAGTACAAATACAGGCAATAGACCAGGGTCTCAAGTCTCTCACAATTATGTCCCATAAAAGTGTCGATAGAACTTCAGTCCGAAACCGAAGATTGATTTGACATGCCTGACACTCTTATTGAAGCGTACCTACTGAGCAAGATGGAGATATTCTTTCTGACATCGGATTCGAACCGAAGCTATCTCTAGGGTAATAATCTAATCACCCAAGTGAACGAAAGAAAAGTGTCTTACATTCACCCGATAGTGTGCGCGCGACTTAAGGGGAGTCTACCTACTCTTTTCTCCTTAAAAACTTTAAAACATAGTCGACTGTTTCCCCCCTGGATAAAGTTATTGGAAAAAACATGTTTAAGTCCTATATCAGCCAAGATCCCCTACATTTTATTTTTTTGTTTTTCTAATTTTTCTGAATTTTATTTCTATTCTAATTAGAAAATGAAAAAAAAAGGTAGGTCATGGCAGATATAGGTTTTATGGCATAAACATATTTGCTCTAATGTCTTTATTCAGGGAGGAAACAGTCGACTATGTTCGTATGGAGAAAGAGTAGGTAGACTGTCCTCTTAAGAGTAAGTAAACGATTTTTTCAGTTCAGATTTTTGTTTCAGGAATGCTATATTTTGGATACGGGCAGCTACAGCGGTATCTACGTCTGGGTCGGACGGGAGTCCAACGGAAAGGTTCAATTAAATGTTATTTATTAGTTGCTTGCGTTGATCTTCACTTATAATAATATTGAGATCAAGGGAAAGTCAGGATCAAGTCAAGTCGAAGTCTTTATTCTTTTTCTGTAGACATAATGACATTTCGGTGAGTGTAATTCGCACCGAAATGTCATAATTTATTCCTACCTATTTAGAAGATAGTGTAGTGTTTCGTTGGTCCCAAGTCGACTCGAGGTCGTTTTAATATTCTTTTTCTGTAGACATAATGACATTTCGGTGAGGGTATTTCTTACCGAAATGTCGTTATGTCTACTCACTTACCTATCCCGAAGATAGTGTGTTCATTCTAATGTTTGTTTTTCTTTGCAGGAAAAAGCAGAGGCTATGAAAAAGGCTGATCAGTATTTAAAATCTCATGATTATCCCGACTGGGTAGGTTTTCATTTTTAGATAAGTACATCATTAATTATTATTAGTAATTAGGTGGTAACCTAGCGTAATTTCATTTGGGTTTCCCGAATTAAAGTAATAAATAGCAATGATTATCTACAACGCGATCTAGACCCGGGTTTCTAATAATAATGAATGATGGACTGAAATCGTGTAAGCTTAAAAAGTATGTTAGGGTCGATGGGGCATTTGCAATACCGGGCCAAAAGCAATAACGGTAATTTCTAATAATGTCATTAAAGAAACCGGTAACCTTCGACTCTATTAAGGCTCTTCGATAGTTAATCCAGGACAACGTAGAGTCGAAGGTTACCGGTTTATTTAATGACATCATTAGCAATTAAGGTTATGCTTTTGCCCCGGTATTGCAATGCCCCATCTGACCCTACTATCATTATTTATGATTGTAATATCATTATCCGTTGTCTAGTCACCGTAACACAAGCTTAGTCGCTTACCACGGGGCTAGATGGCGCTGTGTGTTGTTCGCAGAATTTATTTATTTATTATTTTATCCAGGTGCATGTGTCTAAAGTCCCTGAAGACGTCGAGCCGACAGTATTCAAGCAGTATTTTGAAAATTGGAATTAATTGCCTGCGAGTACCTACGTGTGCGACACGACACGACACATTAATTACAAGAAAGCATTGATTATTCAGATTTCTATTCACAAAAATTAGGATTAGGTTAACCTAATCCAGTCTCAGAGTAACACGATATTTTTACGATATTAAATATCGTCGATATCATAGTATTGTTTCTCTTTTTTTTTTTCTTTTTTTTAAAATTAATGATGAAAAATAAGTGTTGTCTGTTACCTAAGTTTTAATAGGCCTCAACTCAATAGATGGCGGTAAAATCTCTGTTTATAAAATTAAACCATTTACCTATCATATATTTTTTTATCTGAAATTAAACATTTTTTTACAAATAAACGAAGAAAACTCAGTTTTTTATCAAGTTCCAATACGCTTCAAAAGATAGCACTAAATCTCTTTTTAATAATTAAACCATTATAATAAAATGAATATCTTTAGGTATTTTGTTAAAATATGTTTTGTGTCACTCAATCATCTGTTATTTACAAAAGTGCAAAAGTTAAACGACATTTTATACCAAAAAAACATTAAAGTTACTTTTTTATTATACCGTCTTACTTTTGTTTTTATTTCTTGCACAAAATACCTATTACTCTATTTCAAAAACTTAGATAAAACATGTAATCAAAAATCTCATACATTTATTGTGACAAATGACAGCTGTTTATTTCCTTTTTCTTTAAATTTGTCAGTTATGTATGATCTAAGTTTCTGAAATAGAATTATAGTATAGTCTAAGATCCCGCCATACATCGACCTTCACATGCACATGTTGGGAAAACGGCGATCCCCTCCTCTTACATCGAGAAAAAGAATGAGATACCTATATATGTAGGTACGATAAATAAACTAACAAAATGACATTTCACAGCTTTACGCCCGAGGGAATTCTTTTGTGAAATGGACTTTTTCACAATTTATTTTGTTTTTAAATGTTTATGTGGCCAGTTCGATATTTTTTTTTCCTTTTTAAGGCTCTCGTACATAGGTGCGTTTTACCAGCCGATAATATAGCATGCGCTTTTGTGCCGACCGCTTGCCTGGGAATTTCAACGTTCCAAAGTTAAATTACTTAAAACGCGTAGTAAGACTAGTATAGTAAGCCTTATGACTAGCTTTACGTTGACTATTTTGGTCCAATAAAGAAACATTGTAAAGCCGTAGATGGGATGATTCACGTTAGACCGTACCGTGTCTGAGCCGGGTTCCACATCCAAAGTGAAAAAAAACGATTTTAATGAAAAAAAATGACGATCGAAACAGAAACAAACGACGATCGTAACGGAAACATATTTCCGCCGCTTTGCAATCTCTGCCGCCGCCGCCGCAGCACCCTCCCTGGAGGTGGAACTAACGCTGGTGTGAAGCCGCCAGCGTATCGACGCAAGTAATAGCGTCTCACACAAGCGGCTTTCCACGACTCCAGGGGATCAACGTCATTCCATCGGGTCGCTTAGTCGCTTGCCATCATCACGTACGAGACCGTTCGGTTCTAAAACCGGTAGGTACGTTTGTTAGTTGGGAGTAAGTAAATCTTACAAGTAAAATATCTAAACATAACTTAGTTAGTATACTTAGGTACTATAAAAACCGGTCAAGTGCGAGCCATACTCGCACACGAAGGGTTTTATACCACTATTACACTCGGGTACCGAACCCTAAAATGAACACTGGAGCAACCAATACGTGAACGCGACGTGAACGTTAACATTTATTTTACTACTGGCGCTAGTCTTTTACTACATCACTAGACGGCGCCAGTGGTAAAAAAATACATCGCGTTATCGTTGCGTTCTATGTTGATAATCACGTTTGTTGTATATGGGAGACCCCCTTAAATATTTGTTATATTTTGTTTTTACTATTTGTTGTTACAGCGGCTATAGAAATACATGTACAAATACTGTTAAAATGTCAACTGTCTAGCTATCACAGTTGATGAGATATACAGCCTGGTGACGGACAGTCAGATGGACAAACACCGAATGTCTCTGTAATAGCATAGTGTAATAGTGTCCCGTTTTTACCCTTTGGGTACGGAACCCTAAATATCGTGTATATATATATATATCTATATCAGTATCTATAACATTCGTTCAGGGATCATTTTCATAACCGACTCTTTCGCGCTAGAAAAATGATGGTAGGATATTTTGGTGGGAACCCGGCTTTATTATGAACACAATTCTTAGAAACAGAAAACAGGAAAGTCAATTTTATAATTAAAAATGGCTTCAATAAACAATCTTATGTTGTTGTGAATTATATTATGACTTATTGTTAACCACTTGACTAATTATTCGAAGAAGCGATAGGCATTTATGGATTAAGTATAAATACCTAATTAATTATTTTAGTTAGATAAACTGTGCCTTGCGGTTTTATTTGTTTATACTAGACATTTATTCGGTTGCTAACTTATTTTATTACCGTTAGTAAGAAATTTATTTACATATTTATAAAAATAGAAAATATCAAAATAAATCCAAAATGCTGGCCGCATTGCCACGCTTCTTCTTCTTCTGTTCGTATAGTGGTGTGGCTCACCTAGTGTTGAGTTGTCAGGTCGCCCTAAGGCCTCTAACTTGACCTAACGACTGCTAAATTACAATCGGGACCAACACACTGAATGGTAATGATAGATTGATAGATAGATAGATTAACACTTTATTGCACCAAAAACACATACTTAATACAAATTATACAAAGAATAACTTAAAACTATAGTGGTACAATGGGCGGCCTTATCGCCTATGGGCGATCTCTTCCAGGCAACCAATGAATATACAAGACTTAAGGAAGGGGATGGGTGATGTGTAATGCTTATACAGTCAGTGTTTTGCGGACTATTCTCTAAGAAAAAACTACATAGATCCGATGTAGAAACTTGTGAAGGTCCAGTCAACTTAGTCTAAAAGTCTAAAACTTCGTTGGAACCTGTGAAGTTAGCTCGCTATTCTGCAAGCCAATGACGTCACACACATATTACTAAGTTTTGGTGTAAAAACGGTGGTCAAAGTAAACGAAAAAAATGAACTAACACGCGAACCTGCGGGGTTATTCTCTAAGAAAATTATCAACTTATGCAATTATATTTATTTATTTATTTTGTAGGGGGTGTTAGGTTTTATTTTCGTTACGGAATTTCTTGGATTCGGTCGCCGCGCTTTTAGCCCCTGATAAAAGCTATGCAATAGCTTAAAACCGTATAGACGCCGGCAGGCTTCTTCACGGTTTTTTCTTAGAGTACCCCTCAGGTCTCGCGTTGTCTCCATTGGTCCTAGTCTCCATTCCGAAGGAAATCCCGTAACATATTATGTACCTAACCTATGTGACATACAACCTCATCCTATATTTTGTTTCTGCGGAATATAAATCATAATAAGTAGGTAGTTATGTATTTCTTATTAAATAGATAAAGAAGTGCTTATACCTACATACAATTTATAAAAAAGTTATTCTGATTGAAGTAAGATACAGGCCCCCCAGGCTACCCCATTTCGGTAGGTGTCGTAAGAGGCTACTAAGGGATCTGAAGGAGACTAGCGAACGGAGTTCTCCCCGTGCGGTGGCGGTAGAACGTGAACACTTTGGGGCACTCCCAATTAGGGTCGGTGTCAGAGAGGCGGCCGGCATGGTCATAGCTAATTTGCGTTTTAAGGCATCAAAATATTTGTTGTAATGTCTTCAAATGTATTTATCTAAGGAGGAAACAGTCGACTGCCTTTGTATAGAGAACGAGTAGGTTTCCCTTCCTCTTAAGAAGTCAAGCAAAACCAAGTGCTTTTACTAGTATGTAATGTAGTTTATAAGCACGTTTTGTTTGACCACTGAGTTACACAACGTGCTTGACCCGATCAGTCAGTAGCCAGTGTATCTAGCTGACAGACGCTAGACGGTGACACGAACGCTCCGACTGCGCCCCTCTAACGTAAGTTTTACCAGTTTTACTAAAGTTGACACTTAATTTCAAGTTAATATTCTTACATTAAATTATAGGAAATTTTTCAAGCTTCATTTTGGTGGTAATTTTATAGAAATCGGTTCAATAGTTTTTTAGTTCTAATAGTAAAAAAACTATGGTCACTAACTATGATTTACAGTGCAGTGATTTCTCGAAACAATTTTGTAAGTATACCTACCTATACACCAATTAATAGATATTTATACCTACTCTTTCATAGCTGTCATAATAATTTAAAATAGTAAGTATAATAAATATGTAGGTACCTAGGTACCATCTAGTTAAGAGGGTTCATTCCATTCTCTTTCTCCATACAAACGTAGTTTACGTTTTCCTCCCTGGATAAAGACATTAGAGCAAATATGTTTATGCCATAAAACCTATATCTGTCATGTCTTGTCAATGGCAATGACCTTTTTTTTTCTAATTAAAATAATAATAAAAAATAAAAAAAATAAAAAATGAAAAAAATAATTCGGAAGATGAATAGTCATGCCAGATATAAGTTTTATGGCATAAACATATTTGCTCTAATGTCTTTATCCAGGGAGGAAAACGTAAACTACGTTTGTACGGAGAAAGAGAATGGAATAAACGCCCTTAAAGAGTCATCAGAAAAATCAGTAAATAGTAAAATAGAATTCTGGTCAATGGTTAAAAGGTCCCATCAACCGTTTTGCCTTCATCATTTCTAAAGAGGAAAGGATACTCGTTCTACTCGTTCTCCATACAAACGTATTCGACGGTTTCCTCCCAAGATAGTAGTGGATAAAGACATTAGACAGATTGTGGATAAGTGGCCTATTCTTCTTCTTTTCGTATAGTGGTGTAGATCACCTAGTGTTAGAGTTGTCAAGTCGTCCTATAAGGCCTCTAACTTGACCTTATGATTGCTATCAGAGATAACAACCGGGACAGCTTTACCCGTGCCTTCCGAAGAACGGAGGAGCTGGAGAAAGTGATTTTTTGCCACAAGTTATAGATCGGATAAGTGGTGAAAAGATAAAACTCACAATATGTATTTTGATTGTTATTGTGACTTTAATTATTTAAAATATGTTTCTATTGATAGTCGATTCTTATCGTAGGATATAGTGTTGAAATTATTATAACCTTAACCTTTTGATAAACAGAATCATGATACTTGAATTTATACGAAATTTGAGTTGAAAATGGTTCTCAGGGTAATGGAGACTATAAGTAGGAAGTTGTATTAATTTTCCCTTTTTAAGGATTCGTACCTTTTAAGAGGTCTGCGTTGGGGGTCGTTTAACAACAAATTGTAAACTTTTTAAATCTGTTAAAATATTAAAATATTAATATTTGTGTCTTTGTTGCAAATAAATGGATTCTATTCCTATTGATGGTAGTTTTGCAAAATTGCAAAAAAACTAAAAACATAAATCGATAATTGCAGGCCGGGTGTATCAAATAGATACCTACTTACATCACAACCTAATGTAAGCCTCAGAGGAAGGAAAAATATCGTTTAAAATGTTTTGTTTTGCAGTGGGCATTTAATTGTATTTCCTTATAGGTATAATACTTACCTAATGTATTATATCAAGGTAAACCAAGGTAGGTCATGTACAGTCATTTAGCATCATTTTGTAGGTATGAATGAATCACAAGCTGGAATAGGCATAATTAGTTTTTCAACTGTTGACTACGGTTCACATCTTCCTGACAAAAAAACCCTAATACGGCGAACCAAATCGATCTGATTTTGCAAGTAAACTTAAAAAAACACTAAAATTAAAATAAAAAACAAAAAGTTGTTCGCCTAGACGTGTAGAACATCGTATATAAGCAGCTGCTCAATAAACTTCAACATCCTGTAAAAATAACTGATATTTTTTTAAATTAAAAACATTTTTCTTATTGAAATCCTGAAGAGACCTAATACAAAGGTCTCGAAATTTTTAGCATTAAAACAATAAAAGTAATAAACACCACGCAATTAAAACCGAAAAATGATAGTTTAATTGCAATCCAAATCCCGAAAACAGAATAAAGCCGCCTCCTTAATATATAGGTATATATATATATGTTTGTGTACGTAGAGTATTTAGGTTTTAACACGATTTATTTGGGGTTTAGGCATAGTAGGCCTTGTTAGAGCATAGGCCTTATTAGTATCACTTACCTTACTTATATTTTCTGTCAACAATGCACTTTGTTTGGTTACAGCATGTTTCGTCTAAACACATTATTGTTCCTCGCTTTGGCCGCGTGCGTGTGCGCCCGGACCACGGTGCGGCAACAATCCGTATCTGGACCCATCACTTCCTTGACTGACAAGGTGAGGTTAAATGTTTCTGTCTAACACTTTCGCAGAATACCAATCTACCACAGCTATATGTACCTAACCTAGCTACAAAGGGTGTATTAATGTTTTGTATCCTAACTATTAAACTTAGATGTAAAAAGTTTGTAACGGGTAATTTTTGATTATCAGGATGCGAGATCGAAGGCAAGAGTCCACACTGCTTTTGCCAACGCTGGAAGACAAGCCGGAGTAGAAATATGGAGAATTCAGGTAGGTAACTTTCTTCTTCTTTTCGTATAATGGTGTGCCTCACCTAGTATTACAGCTTAAAAAAGGCCTCTAACTTGACCTAACGACTGCTATCGGAGATAACAGTCGTTACTGTACAGTCGATAACGGGGCTATTCTCTAAGAAAAAACCGTTTAAACCGCGTAAAAATAAGGCATCAGAAATTCACTATAATAATGAATAATACCTTATCTAACGAATATTATAAATGCGAAAGTAACTCTGTCTGTCTGTTTGTTATTCTTTCTCCTAAACCGCTGAACCTATATTGATGAATTTTGGTACAGAGATAGATAGGACCTTGGAAAAGGACATAGAATACTTTTTATCCCGACATTCCCCCGGGATCGGGACTTACGCGGGTGAAACCACGGGGCGTAGCCAGTTATCTACACTTACGAGTACCTACCTATCTCGTTTTCAGAATTTCGAACCCGTACCTGTAACCCAAAGAGATTTTGGAAAATTCCACAAAGGAGATTCCTACATTGTATTAAAGGTAAGTTACACAAAGTTGACTAAAACTGGCCAATGGGGTGGCACACGCAAAGCTGTGAGCAGATGGCGCTGGCATCGGATGATCTTTTTTTTTGTTGCAGTTAAAAAACTCGACGTTTTCATTCCCCCACGAATGAAAACGTCGAGTTTTTTAACTGATATGGCCAATTTGGCGCCGAGAGTCGTAAAAAACACCTGTTTGACAGTTCTTAATTCAAACCTAAGATCAGTCGACCAACGCCCTCTGCCGGGATAAAAAAGTTAGTGTTCCTCCTCATTGTGTGTCGTTCAAACGCAACGATCGGTCGATCGACTTTTATTTCTCTCCAAATAGTTAAATTGATACCTAGGTACTTGGAAATGGACATATTTACATGGAGTAGGTACCTAGGTAAGTAAGTAGGTACCTATACAGTGTTCATTATTCTCAGCTGTAACGATATTTCCGTCATAAAATTTTCGGTATGGCAAAAAAATACTCTTATTATTTTAAACCAAAAGATTTAGTGATTTTAAGATACTGCTCTCGTTTTTTTTTCAGCCGTTTTTAGGGAAAACCTTTGAACCTATAACCTTTGAACCTCATACATAACCTACCCCTATCACCACCTGTTTAACTAGGTATAAAAATGTAGCTTCCTAATTTGATTCTAACATAGTTGAAATTAAAGACTTTTTTCGGTTTAACGAACTTCTTCAGGATTGACTAAAGAAAGGACCTGTAAAGGTCTCGAAACGTTGAACGTTGAAACAATGGTAAAGCCGAAAAATGTCTTTAATTTCAATCCAAAATCGCGAATACAGAAGAAAAATCTATGTCTAACATAGCTTTTGTCCGAAAGACTACAGCAGACAAGCGCGGCAACCTATCCTGGGATATACACTACTGGATCGGCAGCGAGTCGACGCAGGACGAGTCGGGGGCAGCAGCTATACTCACAGTCGGTCTGGACGACAAGTTCAACGGAGCAGCCATACAGCATCGCGAGACAGAAGGCTATGAGAGTCCACAGTTCCTAGGATACTTCCCGACAGGTGAGTCGGTCAATTAAGTATTTTAAATAGTAAAGATAAAATCGTAATTTTGTATGCAATTTTAAGTAAAAAAACAAAAGAGGAAGAGTTATATGTATGACGGTTCGGTTTCACCCGCATAAGTCCCGATTCCGTGGGAATATCGAGATCAAATGTAGTCTATGTTACTCCTCGATAATGTAGCTTCCTATTTAGGGTTGCCAGGTGTCCGGCTTTAGCCGGACATGTCCGGCTTTTTACAGTCGTGTACGGCCAAATATTTACAAGTCCGACCTGTCCGGCTTTTGTTAGGCTTTTGGTCAACCCCATCAGTCACTCGGACACGTATAAAGCTTCGTACAAACTGAGGCGAATTCACTCGCGCTTCAAAACATACGTAATTAATAAATGATTTTTTGAACGCTAATATTTTTTCATTCATTTCATTACGCATTAACTCTCGTTAAAAGAGTACATGGGTACGTACTTTTTTTTAAAGCAAATAAAAATAAAGCCTGATACATTGGCCCAGATGAAAAACCAATGTGTCAGACTTTTGGGGCAAAATGTCCGGCTAAATATGAATCTGTGTAAGGCTTTTTCATTTTTGGGCCTGGCAACCCTATTCCTATTGGTGCTAGAATCCGTTGACTAGTTTTTGAGTTTATTCATTACAAACATACACACACAAAGATAGAAATCGTTCCTCTTTATAATATAGTGTAGACTGTAGACTAGCAGTGCCCTGCGGTTTTACCTGCGTAAGTCCTGATCCGCGGGAAAATCGGGATAAAAAGTAGTCTATGTGTTATTCTAGGCCTACAGCTATCTATGTTCCAAGTATCATCGTAATCGGTTTAGTAGTTTGAGTGAAAGAGTAACAAAGTCACATACAGACATCCATACTTGCAAACTACGCGTTTATAATATTTGTAGGATACACGCATAATATACGTAGGTATTCGTAAAATAAACACATTTTTTTGTGCATACAAAAAAGTCCGCGACGGTATGTAAATAATATCAACATTGCACCCGTGCGAAACTGGGGCTTGTAAAATTTAAAGGCCTAAAATATTTTATATTTTTGTTTTAAAGTTTTTCGGTTAAAAACTGAAAATTAAAAGGTCTTGAGGTCGCCGGTCGAGTGTCGAGGGCCCTCATAAACGTAACTCGTTGTAAACAGGTATAATTGTCTACAGTGTAGAGAACTACACAATGGACTATTGATCAGTGACTCAGGATCAATTGAATCGACCTTGAATCGATTTACAAATACTAGATAGAAAAATACCTACCTATGACCTGTGCAAATATAGTAGGTTTAGGTACCTAGCTTATAATAGGTAGCTAATAAATAATTGATGTTTTTAGGGTTCCGTACCCAAAAAGCCCTATTAATAAACGTGGAGTAAGGTCGGAGCAGTGAGAGAATGCTTTGTCCTTATCTGTGTCAAGAACTTTCAAAGTTGACAGACAGAAACAAAAAGTGGTAAAATTACTCCGACCTTGATCCACGTAAGGCTAAAAGGGTATTACTGAGACTACGCTGTCTGACTGTCTGTCTGTCTGTCTGTCTGTCTGTCTGTCAGTCAGTCTGTCCGTCTGTCTGTCTGTCTGTCTGTCAGTCAACAGGATAATATTATGTATCTCACGAACTGTGATAGCTAGATAGTTGAATTTTTCACAGATGATGTACCTATTTCTGTAGCCGCTATAACAACAAATACAAAAACAAAGTAATCAAATTCTGTTTGCTTTAGTCTGTGATGGTTGCTAACATTTTTTAAATAAAATACTTTATTGTTTTCAGCTCTTCAATACCTAACCGGCGGCAATCCATCAGGTTTCAAGCATGTAACCACCAACGCAGGAGCAACTTTGCGGCTCATACAGGTCAAAGGGAAACGCGATGTCAAAGTCAGAGAGGTATATACAGTTTACAGTTTTTATAGCTCGACTAACTGTGGCCGCGACTTCGCCCGCGTTGGAATTTTCGGATTTAACCCGATTTGATGTCCGGATAAAAGTAGCCGGAATATTATCCCCAGATACAGATTCGTTACCTTTTTTATTATATGTGGAGGAGACGAGATTACACAGTAGGTACGAGCGAACACACAGTCAGCCGGCCGAGTAGCTGCACTGCAGTTACAAAAGTAAAAGAAAACCCCATGAGTTTCTTGTGTCTTCTTGTCATTGGAGGTCGCGTTCCAAGGACACAAGAATACTGACGATTTAAAGTGTTCTGTGAATATCCAAATGAATTAACATATTTTGATGTAATTTGATTCAACTTCCACTGTTTGGTCGTAACGTACGAGTAAGTGAATTACCTCATGGCTGAAGTCAGCTAAGCTACTACAGATATACAAATAAAGTTACAAATATAACCCGACGGGAATCGAACCCGCAAACTTCTGCATTGCAGTCAGGCCTTACCTCGACGCGCCACATAATCGACATATGCTTTAATATCTTCTATTTCCCACCAGGTGGACCCGTTAATCTCTTCAATGAACAAGGGAGACTGCTTCATTCTAGATGTGAACAACGACATCTATGTCTACGTCGGAGAGAAAGCGAAGATTGTGGAGAAATTGAAGGCAACTTCTGTGGCCAATCAGATCAGAGATCAAGACCACAGGGGCAGAGGCCGAGTGCAGATCATAGGTAGGTAGTGATACCATCAACGTTATTTAAAAAAAAAAAAATTAACGAGGAGGAACACTAACTTTTTATCCCGGCAGAGGGCGTTTGTCGACTAATCTTAGATTTGAATTAAGAACTGCCAAACAGTCGTTTTTTACAACTCCCGGCACCAAATTGGCCATATCGGTCTGAGACCGAAAGAATAACAAAAAACTCGGCGTTTCCATTGGTGGAGGACCATCATCGAAAAAAAAAAAGATCATCTGATGCCAGCGCCATCTACTTACAGCTTTGCGTGTGGTACCCCATTGGCATAGCTGTACCTGCCAATCTTGAATAGTCTTGCGGGTTAAGCAACGCTCGGCGCGGTCATTGCATTGGGGGATCGATAATAATTGGTGTAGCAAAAAGTCATTTTCTCGAGCTTCTCCGTGCTTCGGAAGGTACGTTGAGCAATTGGTACCGCTTAATCTCTGATAGCAGTCGTTTAGGTCAAGTTAGAGGTCTTAGGGCTTTGTTAGTGAATTATACTAAAGATTCTTGGTTTTCAATTACGGGATTTCTTTATAAAATTAGTAGTTATTAGGTACCTAACACAAGTTTTCTTCGTTCACAGCTTGAAGAACAGACAAAGGCACGCACTTACCTAATTTTTCTATCGTCCTTATGAGCGTGCTATACTAATACACTACACACTAGCAGAGTCTCGCGGTTCCACTCGAAAAAACCCTTTCTTAGTGGCTCCATATACACACCACAAACAACCAGCGGTTTGGGCTCTCCTTTGATATAAATATAGCTAGGTCACTCAGGACATTGAATTCAAATTATGTATAGAATAGATTCTTCTTCTGTTTTCGCGATGTTGTATTGAAATTAAAGACATTTTTCTATCCTGAAGAAGAGACCTGGAAAGGTCTCGAAACGTTGAGCGTTGTAACAATGCTAAAAGTAATAAAAACCACGCGATTCAAACCGAAAAATGTCTTTAATTTATGTATAGAATATTTGATTTGATTTCAGACCAGTACTCAAGTGATGTGGACGTTCAGAACTTCTTCACAGCATTAGGATCAGGAGCCAAAGACCTCGTGCCTGAAGAAAGCGCGGGGGGTGATGACCAGGTAAATACATTATTTATATTAACACAGTCCGAAGGCTTGGGACATTCCAATGCGGAGTAGGCTCATGGCGCTTACTGCCTAATGTTTTCAAAAAGCCCTACTCTTTGAGTTGTTATTAATATTAGTGTCCCAAGTAGTTCCAACTTTACAAAATATTCTTGGTAAACTTCTTTTTATTTAAATAACTAGCAGCTCCCCGCGGTTTCACCCGCAGAAGTCCCGATCCCGTGGGAATATCGGGATCAAAAATAGCCTATAGCCTTCCTCAATAAATGGACTATCCAACACCGAAAGAATTTTTCAAATCGGACCAGTGGTTCCTGAGATTAGCGCGTTCAAACAAACAAACAAACAAACAAAAAAACAAACAAACTCTTCCGCTTTATAATAGTAATAATAGATAGAAGATTGCGGCCCCTGGACATTGCCATGCCCGCTGGAGCCTTATTTTTGAATCGCTCATGCCACTTTGGCCAATTAAAATACCTCGACTTCTGCTGATATTATATGTACCTTTGTTTGTTTCAGGCATTCGAACGTAAAGAAGGTCAGACTCCGATCCTGTCTGAGGTGTCTGAGGCTGGAGGGAAGGTGAGAGTGACGGCACTCCCGCGCCCCTTCAGGCAAGACCAGCTCAAACCGCAGGTAAGCATCACTCAATCTTGGCAGAATATCTTACACAGCACCATCACAATACAGTAATATGGACTTTCGCAAAATGACACCGAGAAAATTTTGTGACTTTAGCAGTATTTGGCAAAAAGTCATTTTCGCAGAATATCACTTTCGCAAAACGGCAGTTTTGCGGTTCATTTTTAATTTGCAGGCAAGTCTTGCAGATGTTATAATGTTGAAATGGGTTCGCCAAGAGGCCTCGTCCGTGTTCTGGTATGTAGGCCAGTGCAGCCACTAACGAAGTCTGATCTAGCGTTCCACTGTCCTCCTTCTTCTATATTTATAAATTACTTTTTATTGAGAACTAGCTGACCCGGCAAACGTTGTTTTGCCTTATAAATTATAGATAATTAAATTTTTCCTGAATTTTCTTTGCTATAAACCTCACGGAGCCCGAGACCTTTCCAACGAATGCAAAACCGTGGAAATCGGTTCGTGCGTTCTGGAGTTATAGCGTCAGGAAGGAAAACCCGACTTATTTTTATATAGTAGAATAAATAATATAAAACAAATGAGATGTAAATGAGATGTAAACTAGTAATTTACGCTGGAAAAGGAAAAAAAATATTTCTCCGTTTTACTAGTATTTCATTTCGAATGAATATTTTGGAAAACCTTGTGGTGGGGACCCTATATAAGTAAAATCTTAATCCGAATAATATCGATATTAAGGTAGAAAACTAAATTTTTCATAATTTATTTTGGTATTAAGTTTGTATGGAAATGGTAACAGTCGCCACGTTCTTAGGTAATATCTCCCCTCCACATTATGATTCTACATTTTGTTTACAGGACAGCTACATTCTGGACACCGTCAGCGGCAGCATCTATGTTTGGACTGGGAGGCAATCTTCCGAAAGAGTAAGTAAAATTAAAATAAAATTATGAGCCAGTTAGTTTGTCCCACTGCAGGGCGATAGCCGGATTGCCTTCGAACCGTGGAGAGTCCTAGAACATGTCGGTTTCTTTGCGATGTTTTCCTTCACCGTATAAGAGCGATGCACATGTGCGCGGTTGGTCAGGATTCGAATCCACGACCTTCGGATTTTAATTTACTCATTTAATGCGCCAAAAGGTAGATATTTTATAAAACCAATTTTATATTTTACAGGAAAAGTCCGAGGCGATGGCGAAGGCTCAAGAATATTTGTCAGCCAAGAAATACCCTTCATGGGTAAGTTTTTATAATACAATGTGTTTCAGCGACGGTAATACATACATACCATCGCAATCGGTTCAGTAGTTTTTGCGTGAAGGAGTAACAAAGCATACATACTTGCAAACATTCGTGTTCATAATATTAATAACTAGCAGATTCCTGCGGTTTCACCCGCGTATGTCCCGATCCCGTGGGAATATCGGGATCAAAAGTAGCCTATGTTACTCAGGGTGAATGTAGCTTTCTAATGGTGAAAGAATTTTTGAAATCGGTCTAGTGGTTTCGGAGATTACCCCCAATATACATACATGTTACCAACGTTACCTCTTTATAATATTAGTATAGATAAATAATAGGATAGGATAGTGGGATGTATTAGGACGCATAACGTGGCCTTAACCCAGTATTATCTTTATTCCAGGTGCACGTTGAGAAGATCCCGCAGAACACGGAGCCGGCCATCTTTAAACAATACTTCACGACTTGGCGCGACGTGAACATGCCCAGCAACAGGATTATTTGAACATGGTAAGGAGAGCTCTTACCTCAAAGTCAAAGTCTAATATATTTATTCATTAAGAGGATAGGAGGGTTACTGCGGTTCTTTCGACACGACAACGATACGATAATTCCAGCCGATACGATGATTCTACCGTCACCCTACTATCACAGTGTGACAGTAGAATCATCGTATCGGCTGGAATCATCGTATCGTTGTCGTGTCGAAAGAACCGCAGTAACCCTCCAGTCTACCTACTCTTTCTCCATACAAACGTAGTCGACTGTTTCCTCCCTGGATAAAGACATTAGAGCAAATATGTTTATGCTATAAAACCTTATCTGTCATGACTATGTCCCTACGTTTTGGTTTTATTAATTTTTTGAATAGTTACATTTTCAGTGTATTGTTTGCAATTGTAATGATGTTGAAATGAAATTTTGGATAATTCTATTACAGGAATAGTTGTTGTGTGTTGACGGAGTTTTGATGTTTTCCGTTTGTTTGCAGATGAAAATCGAAAAATAGCTGCGCCACAGAATAAGTAACAGCAAGTGCCATGTCATCACTTTTTTAATGTTTTATAATAATTAGAATAAAAAGCGACCTACCTTATTGTAATTAATAAATAAATAAAAATGATACTACTTATTGTGTGTGTTTGTAATTTATTTTATATAGGTAGCTAAGCACCTATCTTTACAAAAATCGTTGATTTTTTAATGCCTTGGTTTATCCACTAGAAATATTTTTCTTCAAAAATTCAATTTTAATTCGTGCCTCGGCGCGAGGGTTTTTTTGAAGATGTATTTTTCCTTTAAATATTTCATAATTTACCTTTCAAAAAGTAAACCCCCATGAGGGTCGGTGTGTACCAAAGAAAAACATTGTTTTTTTTTTTTTTTTTTATGGAATATGGTAGAAAAACATATGAAACGTAAAGAACATTAATTTTTTTTTGAATTTTCGAAAAAAATAATAGTAAAAAAAACTTAGTTTTTTTTTGAATGGTAGTGGTATTCTATTAACCCCCACTTTTTATGATGCCAATCGATTGAGAAAAGCTCCAGGAACAATGTTTCCATAGACAGTTTTTTTGTCAAACCTCATCACGTGCGACTACAGGGACTTTATAGATAGAATTAGGCGCGTAATCATGTTCTAACATTAACATAACCTATCAAAGTCGGGGTGATCCGTATATTTTTTTCGAAGTTCAAGTAAAAAAATTTTTCAAGTGTCAGCAGTACTTTAAAGCCCCTGTAGTCGCACGTAATGAGGTTTGACAAAAAAATTGTCTATGGAAACATTGTTCCTGGAGCTCTTCTCAATCGATTGGCATCATAAAAAGTGGAGGTCAATAGAATACCACTACCACTCGATTTTTTTGAAGTTTTTTTTGAAAAAAAAAACATTACAATTTTTAAAAAAATATATATCTTTGCGTTTCATGAATATTTCCAATAAAAAAAATTAGGAAAAAAAAAGTTTTTTTTTACTACACTCTAACCGATAAGATGTAAAAGTACCTACATCTATACTAATTAGAGATGGGCCGACTAGGGGTTCTGCCGACTAGCAGACTAGCCGACCGACTAGTCGGTTCCAAAATTGCCGACTAGTCGGCAATGCAAATCATTATAATTCCGAGATATTTGGGTTAATCATGATCACTTAGCGATTGTTGGTATTTTTGGATAAATTTGCACTTTAAAAGCTGTAGCGAAACTGCGAAACTGATTGAAATAAAAATAAAAGATTGAAAAAAAAATAAATGGACCTGAGGCATATATATGACATTTAAGATGTATGATGTTTAGATGATGTATGTAGACTATGACGTGTTTTGTTTAAGTTTTTCTGACTACCCACCTTCTAACTGTACTACTAATTCAATAAATATATTGGTTTTATTACATAATTGTTAGCTGACGACTAGTCGGCATAATTTTAAACTGCCGACTAGTCGGCGACTAGTCGGCCCATCTCTAATACTAATATTATAAAAAAGAAAGATTTAAGTTCCTATTTCTTTAGGTTAACTATTAGGTAAACTGCGCTACCATTGTAAGCTTGGACACAGTAAAAAACTGGTGGTCACATACTTAGCGTACCTACCTATTTATATCTATACTTATAATATGTAATATAACCATTCATCTACTTAGTTGTAAGGCTAATTACGAACTTTGTGCATTTTCCTCATCTTTCGAAAAAAAAACACAAGTCCAAATGCAAAAATGCCCACCCAATGATCTCTTTAAAACCAGAATGAAATCTGCATCCAAACCAGTTCACAAGAGTAGGCACTGCGAACTGAACCACAAACTTACCATTGCATGTGGTCAATTTATAAACTTAACATTTCAATTGTCATTTTAAACAACTGCATAGATGCTAGCGCCACTACCAACTGTGGAATAACTAAGTCAAAGCATAACATTCATTAATGAACACCAATGAATCTCAAGCAAGTGTTCAAATTCGGAACTAAATAAATCTTTACGAAACTTAAGCTTTTGCAAAGACACTAGCGCCACTCCGAACTGTTTTTCATATTTAAGTTTAAACATACCACTTACCTACATATTCATTTCTCATTCCGCCTCCAAAGGAAAAACATTGAACAAAAAATGTTAAACAAACTTAATTAAAAATAAATAGGTTCCTACCTATTCGAAGAATAAGTGAAATTAGTGCAGTGTCGTTAAATGGGTATCTATTAGTGCATGTACCTACCGATTCTTTTCGTTTTATCTAAGTATAGGTACTCTAAGTAACTTGGGGTTTTTTAGTAAAAGGTTATCTCTAAGTGTTGTTTTGTAATAATTTTATCAAAATATAATAATTAATACGTACCAAATCATCCTACTCATCTGATTTTAACCGTTCCTCCGTTTGAAAACTTAAAAACTCGTTTTATGTTTAAATAAGTATAGTGACTTAAAACAAACAGTACTTATCAAAGAACAATATGTTTAAATACAAAGTAATATTACTAAATTTAATTTTACACGGCTACTTAATTAAATATGAAGCCACCGCTGTATCGAATGGGAAGATGGAGCAGATATTCGCTTGGAAACAGATTGGTTATGACTTTGACGGTGTCAAATGTGAGTATTTCTAAAGCTACATGATGACATTTACACTTACACTTTACCTAAAACAGACCACATCTACAGCACACATGCACCAACTTCTTTAAATGTGTGCCAGTAGGTGTCGGCTGTTTTAGGTAAAACGTCAATAGAAGTGTCATCGTGCAGTTTAAGCTTAAAAATAAAAACACACGTCTCTGGGTTTTCGTTTCTATTTTCCGTAGTGTCGGGGTCACCTTGTGTTAGTGTAATTAGGTACCCGTATTACCCACCTATCTACTTAGTTTACTTTTTATTACTAATTAGCAGAGCCCCGCGGTTTCACCCGCGTAAGTCCCGATCCCGCGGGATTTTCCAAAAACCCTTTCTTAGTGGATGCCTACACTACACGTCCCAATGAACACATTCTCCAAATTTCACATCTCTAGGAGCAGCGGTTTGCGCTCTTCGTTGATTTATAGATCAGTCAGGACTTTGAATTTTATATACACGGTGTTCCGAGAAGGGGGTATAAAGCCGAAAGAGGGTTGATCTAGACGTCTAGGCGAACAACTTTTGTTCTGCTGCTTAGACCTGTTGATAGTTAGACGTTTTGCTACATGAGCGATTACCTAACTAGACAGATTGCTCACTAGACTTTTCGCTTTGTTTGACGTTTTGCTACTTAGACTTTCTGATCGGGAGGCAAAAAAAGCCTCAATCTTCGAATTTGAAAGCCACGGTTTTCTCCTCACCCCTCTCCCTGAGGCCTTTCATTTTCAAGTTTTGCCTAAATTATTTCAGACACAAAAGACTCCAACTATGAGAAGAAAGCTCACGTCATCAACTACGAAGAAGATCTGGAAGACAAAGACAGATTCTTTATACGATATAATAACGTACCTATAGGATTTGAGGTGTACGAAGACTGTGTATTAGTCACTGTGCCTAGACGGAGACATGGTAAGCCATTTAAATATTAGTCGATTATTCCGCCATATAATAGCCTTACGGCTATTATATGGCGGATATGACGGATTATATGGTAGATTCGATCGTCTGTTACGGCCACAGGTTACCCTGTGGCCGTAACAGACGATCGAATCTACCTACCTTTAACTAAAATTGGAACAAAAGCTGAGAACACACTGAAATTAAACGCCTGCGTTTTTCCGCAGATCTGAAACCGCGCACTGGGATCTGCGATTTGCGATCTGCGCACTGCGGAAAAACGCAAGCGTTTAATATCAGTGTGTTCTCAGCCTTATTGCGATTCATCGCTATGTAATCAGTTTTTGGTTGAAGACACATCCACCAAGCCATCAACCACTTAGCAGGGTATCATCATACCAAAGTTTCTATGTTATATGTATTTACAAAAAAAAACGTACATATGTAGTACCTACATCCGTTGTTTAGTAGTACCCATACTACAAGCCTAGTACTTAGTTTAGGTCGCACTGTGTGTAACGTCGTGCATTGTTTATTTATTTAATATTTTGACCAATTTATTATACCAGGCCAGACCTTAGATTAAAACAAAAAACTAAAGGTACGGTACCTAGTCTCGGAAAATGAGACGATAAAACTGCGTCTAGCTGACGCACTAGCCTCAGTCGTAAATCGAACCATTGCCGCGTGATCTTGTGCTGTCACACTGCGATTATCTTTTTGACATCCATGGGTGTTTCTTTGAGAATGTGCATATTCGGCTATTTCAAATAATGCTGCGACAATGTACGCATAAACTGTTCTTTATATACTTTTTATATAGTTTAATAAGTTCTATTTAAATATATGTAGAAGGGACAATGATAACATTATTCATTTAATAATTAGAAAGCAAAGTATTTTTTTGAAAATGGTAATTATATCTAAGGACGAATGGTAATTATTATTAAGGAAAGGTAATCAGATAATTTAATATGGGAATTAGAAATAAAACAAAAACATACATCAATTATTGATTTAACAAGTATTAGTCATATGCCTAATACTTATTTTCACTATATATATATACCTATATATTATTTCACTAAATATATACCTATATATATATGTAAGTAATTAACATAATTAATTATTTATTTTGTATAATGTTTATTGATGAGGGCAAGTTTTAATGGAAAGGAGGTTGCTGTAGACTTTTATAAAATTTTAATTTTAAAAATATGTTAATAATAATAAATCCCATTAATGGTGAAAATATTATTCCAAACCTAACCTAACTACTACTATCCAGCCCTACTACTACCCAGCCCTACTACTATCCAGCCCTACTACTACCTAGCTCTACTACTACCCAGCCCTACTACTACCCAGCCCTACTACTACCCTGCCCTACTACTACCCAGCCCTACTACTACCTAGCTCTACTACTACCTAGCTCTACTACTACCTAGCTCTACTACTACCCAGCCCTACTACTATCCAGCCCTACTACTACCTAGCTCTACTACTACCCAGCCCTACTACTACCCAGCCCTACTACTACCCTGCCCTACTACTACCCAGCCCTACTACTACCTAGCTCTACTACTACCTAGCTCTACTACTACCTAGCTCTACTACTACCTAGCTCTACTACTACCTAGCTCTACTACTACCCAGCCCTACTACTACCCAGCCCTACTACTACCCTGCCCTACTACTACCCAGCCCTACTACTACCTAGCTCTACTACTACCTAGCTCTACTAATACCTAGCTCTACTACTACCCAGCCCTACTACTACCTAGCTCTACTACTACCCTGCCCTACTACTACCCAGCCCTACTACTACCTAGATCTACTACAACCCAGCCCTACTACTACCTAGCTCTACTACTACCTAGCTCTACTAATACCTAGCTCTACTACTACCCAGCCCTACTACTACCTAGCTCTACTACTACCCTGCCCTACTACTACCTAGCTCTACTACTACCTAGCTCTACTACTACCCTGCCCTACTACTACCCAGCCCTACTACTACCTAGATCTACTACAACCCAGCCCTACTACTACCTAGCTCTACTACTACCCTGCCCTACTACTACCCTGCCCTACTACTACCCAGCCCTACTACTACCTAGCTCTACTACTACCCTGCCCTACTACTACCTAGCTCTACTACTACCGTGCCTTACTACTACTCTATCCTACTACTATAACCCTACCGTAGGGTAGGGTTATGGCAACTCTACCCTACTACTCTACCCTACCCTAGTACTGCTACTCTACCTTACTACTCATACTCATCCGAGAAACCTATTGCCACAATCTTGTGGCTAGAATATAACCCAATAAAGGATTTATTTAACTGATATTATAATTACCATTCGAAAATCTCATTACCGTTATAATAAAATGAATGGTAAAGTCAGGTAATGAGACAAACGGTAATTAGAAACACGAATATTTGTTTTAAAATCTCTGCAATTAGTTTAGTTTTCTACTTTTTTAAAGCTAAAATTCAGAAATAGGCCTTTAGACGAGCTCGTATGATATAGTTTTTATTCAAATAAATAATTAACTTACCTTTAAAAGCGTAAACGGTACTGAGGATCAAACCGTAACAACACACTATCGAAACAATAATATCCGATTTTTCTTCACTCCAACTCAATGTGACACATATCCGTCTGTCCCACGTTCGAGCGACGACTGGCGATTAAGCGTTGACCAATCAAGCGCAATGCATACGACGAAGCATTCAAAAATACTAGGGTGATCATCGTCATAAACGGTAATTAGGCGGTTAATGTTGGGACATTTCACAAATTATTATAAAATTATGAAAGTATATTCTTTCATAGTTAACCTTAAATATCCTATTTCAAAAATCTTTTTCCAGAATTTAATTCTTCACACATATTTCCTAATATTATGACAAAGTTTGTTGTAATCGGGGAAATGGGACATTGATGGTAATTAGAATTTGAACAGATTTCATGTGACCCTTAGAACTATGATAACTCTTTTTATAAATTACCTTTTGCGCCAAATAGAAGACAATTAGATTGATTTATAAACTACCACAGCTATCATATCAATGTTAATTAAGTACGTTATTCATGTAACGCCGCGCGATGTGCACATTCTCAAAGAAACACCCCCATAAGAATGCCTTTTTGCTTATTTACAAAGCCGAATCATTCCTAAAGATAAATGTTTTTAAATACAATAATTTTATGAAAATGCATGTAGGTGTTTCTAGCTCATTTTTCGAATACGCAATGTTAGAATATACCGTATCTACAATTTTTGTTTTCTTCTAAGGGCCAGACAGGTAATTCTACAGCCGCATCACCGATCTGTGCTTCCAGCATTAGCGGAATTACCTATGAAGATTAAAGAACTCTTTTACATTATAGGTATACCTTCAACACTGAACTACGTGTCCCTCGGTGCCACCGCACCATTATTGAAACCATACCCCGACACTAAACATCGTGACCTGGTCTCAGTGTATAGACCTCGTGTGGATAGTTGCAACAGGCTATGGATGGTGGATACAGGATTATTGGAAGTTCCGGGTAAGTTATTCTGACTAAGTATAGTTCCTACTATATGCTACTAATATACTATTATAGCCTTATTAATAAACGTGGAGTAAGGTCGGAGTATTTTACCACTTTTTCTTTCTGTCTGTCAACTTTAAAAGTTTTTGTCACGGAAAAGGACAAAACATGCTCTCACTACTCCGGCCTTACTCCACGTTTATTAATAAGGCTATTTATGTTTTCCTATATCGTGAAGAGACCCAAGACTTAAGTCCAGACTTATTGATCTATTCGTTCCTCTGGATATGACTGACTAGGCTAGGAATCCTGGTATAAATATCGGGTGCATCCATGGTGCATCCCACTATTTCTATGGAAATATAAAATAGAAAAAGTGGGACAAGCGTTTTTGTTTTCCAAATTATATCCTATTATTTCTGTTGTGGCAAATTAGGCGCTTTGACAACCGCTACCGTAGCACGCTCGCTACGCTCGCTCACCAAAGCGCCGCGTGTAATCGTTCTAACATTAACCTAACCTATTCTAGTCGGGGTGCCTAACCTATCCTTTTTTTCTTTTAATTTTTGTATGTAGCTAGTTTTTTGTTGTAAGGCTATTTCATTTAGAAAATTTACACTCACTCACTCACTTTTTCACTTGCCTCGCCGCAAGTGAAATTTTTTTGCTATTTTGGCTTAGTTTTTCTAGAAAATAAATTTTCTATCCTTTTTTGTTAATCATAACTATAGCTCCTTGCACTTTTTACGTATTCTGTGCTTTTACCAAATTTTCATTTACTAAAAATAGTGTTGACTAATACGCTAGCCAAAAAATGTGTTTGACCGTTTTTCATTTTTCTATTTAAATAAGTTTTGACCAACTTTCAAATTTTCACTAAAACATCTATATCTATACATATAATAAAATCGTAACTTAGCGGTGTCTGTTTTTGGAAGATATAAAAAAAATATAAATTGTATGGGTATCTATTAACGCAGTAGAACCTATTTTTCTGTTTTTCTGGTTGTCTGTTTGTCTGTTTTTTGAAGATACTAAAAAAATCAAATTTTATGGGTATCTATTAACGCAAAAGAACCTATTAAAAAAAATAAAAAAGTTGTCTGTTTGTCTGTTTGTGTGTGGCTTTGACTACGCTAATCTCAGAAACGGCTCATACGATTTTAACCAAATTCGGTATGCAGATAGCTTTTGACCCCGATTAGGCTTTAGGCTATTTTTTATCCGGATATCAAGTCCGGTTATCCGGAAAAGTGATTTTTCTAATTTTCTTTGATTGATTGATTTCAATGTTGTATCAAAGAAGTATGTTGTGAACAATCAACACATAATTTCCGGATATCTGGATATCGAAAAATTAGAACAAAGAAACCGGTTATCCGGAAATTCAAAAAAAATCAGATATTGGACCTATCCGTATGTCCAGAAGGCCTACTGCGTTTCTCCGAATGATAATTTGTGACGTTCGAAATTTAAAATTTGTTTGAAACTGTTGAAGAATCTTTTTGGTCGGACCGACCGATAATTTAAAAATCTATAGCAAAGAGTAGTATAATAGTACGGAAAATCTATAGGTACTTATACTAAAATTGTAATGAGAGATGTCTGTTTTTGGAAGATACTAAATGAAAAATTTTATGAGTAGTATCTATTTTTAACCGACTTCAAAAAAGGAGGAGGTTCTTAATTCGACCCGTATATGGTTTGTATGTATGTATGAATGCATGGATTTCCATCAATATAATATTATGAAGTACTAGGTACAACTTGATGGACCACATGAAACCACTTTCTCATCAGAAAAACTCCTCAGTGATTAAAGTTACGGTTACAATTTTGATGATTTTTATTGGAAGTCAAGAATGCACCAAAAAGGGTAAAATAAGATAAATTAAAAAAATTAAAACCGACTTCAGAAAAAAGGGACAAAATAACTTCTCCTATATACAGTACCACCAACTTATTTGTTATGTAAGCTGAAGTCGGGCAGTTTTTCAGATTGCGTGTAGTTTCCCTCCCGATGTACGTCCACCTTACCGTAGTGGGGGGGACTCAGTAGCTGGGCGGCGGACAGTGAAGCTGCAAGGCGCACAAGGTGGGAAGCCGGGCTTGCCTGGCTTCTAACCCGTGAACCCGCATCAGCAGGGTCGGGGATCCTTTTTCGCAAGGAAGGGGCCGCGTGGAAGAAAACCACTATAAAAAATTACGAGGGGGTGCCGGGCCGTCGTGGTTTTTGCCAGGGCCTGTCAGTCAACCGCAAGTCTACGTCAGCGGGTCCGAGGGTCCTTTCGGCAAGGAGGGAAGGCCGCGTGGAAGACAACCACTTTAAAAAATCGCCTCAGCTCGGGGTGGTGAACTTGGGGCTTTCGGAGCCTAGGATTACCGCCGGCTATCTCGAGACTCTCAATCTTGAGATAGTGGCGTGTCCGTGCCTCTTGGAAAGGGATTGTCCTTCGGGACAGAGATGAGGCCGTCCGAGTAGGTGGATGTAGTCCGCGAGGAATTCCCACTGACCTCGGCACTTGCGGAAGGAGGAACGCCGAGGGGGCTTAATTTCTTCTATTTTTGAAGTCAGGTTATTTTTTTTATATTTTCTACTAAGGCTACTTTGTCGTTACCTACCCTACTTACAAGTTACCTACCGCTGCGCAAAATCAACACTTAAACAGACTCTGCCATGATTGTCTTCAGCTCAGCAACAGTCTTCCCTGGTCGTCCGTTTAAGCATAGATTTTTGCACAGCGATAAGTAGGTGTTCGAAAAACGCTGACGAAGTCGCGGGCACAGCTAGTAATTAATATAAATATCCATTAGTTCCCATTTCAACTAATTTGATTTATATATTTAAGATGCGCGTATACAAGTCCAACCACCGTCTATAGTGATCTACGATTTAAAAACCAGAAAACGACTGTTGAAATATGAGTTGAGAGCGGGCAATCTACTCAGCAATAGGACAAGTGGTGGTGAGTATACAAATCTGTCGTCTCATACTCATGATGACTCATGCCTTTAGGTAGGTACTTAATTATCAGAATTTTGTGGCTCGTTTACACAGCTGACTAGGTATTAGACAGCCATTTGTACGCCATAGTCAGTATAGTAGCCACGAGCGGGTACGCGTAAGGTACGTCTAAAGCTAAACAGTGCGAGTTACTGCATTCCACTATAGTGCAGCTACTCGGCAGGCTGGAAGAACAACTGGCGTACCTACGAGTAGCTGCTGGGTAGCGGCTCGCACGCTAGCTCGCGTGTTTGTCTATGGTTGTGGTTTACGGTTTACCTACTTTGTGATGTGATGATCCTGGTTCAGTACCTAGACAAGGTTGGTATACCTATATAAAATTACAAATATCATGTCTGGAATAAAGTTGCAGCGAACGCGTTCTAAATGTTAAGAACATATAGCCTCTAGACTGGCCCCGACTGGCGGTTTTTTTATGGTCTAAAGGGGGCGCGTCTCAAATAAGTTAGGGAGGGAACCCCTGAGTTAGTTTAAAGTAGTATTTTTATAAAACTATCATCAATTTCCCAGGTCTAACATCAATAACGGTAGATGTAAACCCGACGTCCTGCGACGATGCCTTCGCCTACATCAACGACTTGGCCACGGAGACTATGATCGTGTTCTCGTTGAGAAACAAGGACAGTTGGAACATCGAGCATGGCAGCTTTAAACATGATGAGGATGCTCTCAATTTTACTGTTGCAGGTTAGTTTTGTCAGGCTGGTCGAAATGGAGTTTGGGGACGAATGGGACCCTTCGAAACTGGATCCGGGCCCATTCGCATCTTCTAAATTTGTTAGTCGACTGGGCCCACATCCTAAACAAAAGTGGTCCTAGTCAAACGGGACAGTCATACAGTCACACACAGTCCGGACCCGTTGACTTTTCAATAATGGTACCGTCCGACTGATGAAATGTTCCGTGACAACTGAACTTATTTTATTTACTTTTTAATATAATTATATTTTAAGTTTCTATTTAAAATACTTAAAAGATAATCTATTTATTTCTGTGGCGCGTTATGCGAATGCCCGGCTGCAATGCAAAAGGTTGCGGGTTCGATTCCCGCCGGGTGCCAGTATTTATGCTTGAAATGAATATTTGTTTCTGGTCTGGGTGTCTCTTTATTCTTTATGTATAATAAGAAGGTAGGTATACCTATAGGTATAGGTATATAAGTACATTTTTACAAAAAAAAATAAACTGTTGTCTAGTCACCGTAACACAGGCTTAGTAGCTTACCACGGTAATAGATAGCGCTGTGTGTTGTTCACAGAATGTATTTTTTTTCTTTACCTACTTTTTGTATTACAGGTCACATTATACCGTGGAAAGACGGTCTGTTCAGTATCGCCATATCAGACGCGGACCGTCACGGACGACAGAAGGTCTACTACCACCCGCTGGTGTCGACGCAGGAGTTCTACGTCTACGCATCCGATTTGAAGAACAAGATCGTTACGGATCGGACTTTTATGGTAATGTATGCCATTTTATGTCAAACTTATTATGACCATTTCTGATACTCAAGGCTATGGAGCACCCTTATGTCCAAGGTATTTTCTGTTGAAATAAATTTTAATCGAACAAGTGGATGTCGAAGTAAATTCTGTCTTATTATTGATCTCCGAAGGTTTGTGTTGTCGAAGTATGCTTTGTCGCACTAAAACTTGTCGAAGTATGTACAGGCGAAACAATGTCGTGTCGATTTTTAATGTATTGTCAATACATTGATTTTAACTAGGCAATATTAGACCTTTATACCTAGATATTTGCTTAAGAGGACAGTCTCCATTCTCTTTCTTCATGCAAACGTAGTTTACATTTTCCTTCCTGGATAAAGACATTAGGGCAAATATGTTTAAGCCATCAAACATATATCTGTCATGCATGACTATGCATCTACCTTTTGATTTCTTTATTTTATATTTTTTTTTATTATTCTAATTAGAAAATGAAAAAAAATAAAAAGGTAGATGCATAGTCATGACAGATATAGGTTTTATGGCATAAACATATTTGCTCTAATGTCTTTATCCAGGGAGGAAAATGTAAACTATACGTTTGTATGGAGAAAGAGAATGGAGACTGTACTCTTAATATTAATAGAGCTCGGTGCACATGCCTAACAATCATTTACAACGCAGCGTTTGATTTATCTTCTATCTATATAATCTTCTTCTATAGCTACAAATAATAAAATTATTACTCAGCGATGTCTGTTTTTACCCCAGTAATTAGGGGACAGTCGGTTATATCGTACTGCCAATTAAATCGTACCACTTCTGAATTTCCTACCAAATGAGTTTTTTTTATCTATACTGGTAACACCAAAGTGCGCCAAGTAGTTAAAGTAAACAAATGAAACTGATTTTCCTGTCATAGGTAATCCAAATAACTACCTTTATTGTGTACCTATATTCATTCATTAGTATTAGTCCTGTCGTAAACGAAATATTTAGGTTTAAGTAAAAAGTGGTCCCATATAACCGACTTTCCCCTATATGTGTTTCTTTAAAGAAATTTTAATAGGTTAGTTTTTGCCCCCCCCAGGTAGAAGGGTCTCGGGGCCCCAACACCCAGAGCGGGTCCCACGCGTACCACAGCCCCACCAGGACGATAATATTCGCAAACACAGCTCAAGACGCAATCCTCTGCTGGAACGTAGACTTGCCTCTGACACCGGAACATGTCGCTATTATTGCGCAGGATCATGAGAAACTTGTCTACATTGCTGGTAAGTGTAACCACTAGACTAGACCTTCGAAGAAAACAAAAATAGTAGATATGGTATATTCTAACATTGCGTATTCGAAAAATGAGCTAGAAACACCCACATGCATTTTCATAAAATTATTATATTTAAAAACATTTGTCTTTAAGAATGATTCGGCTTTGTAAATAAGCAAAAAGGCATTCTTATGGATTTCAAAAAGATAATCGCAGTGTGACAGCACGTGCTCACGCAGCAACGGTTCGACATACGACTGAGACTAGTGCGTCAGCTAGAGGCAGTTTTGTCGTCTCATTTTCCGAGACCAGGTAACGTATCTGCTGTTTTTTGTTTTCATCTAAGCTGAACACCAAAAAATTAGTCAAGTTAGTAAGTGATTAAGTCGAGTCGATCCATTTTATTCTTTTTTTTTTTTGGGCGAGTAGCACCCACCATGCTTCCGAGCTTAATCGCTTACTGATTCACCGGCTAAAGAAGTCCGAACCTGTTGAATTAGTCGAGTTATAATAGTAGGTAAAATGTTTTTTTATTTTATCATTTATAGATTTGAAAATAGTCAATGACGATGTGTGGGTTCTCGTCAATCAAATACCGAGATTTGTGTTCTCGACCCTAAACCCGCAAGAGGATAACTTCTATATTCATAAGTGAGTCAATTCAATTATTCTACTTAGAAATTAAGAATTCTACGCTTAATTCGTAATTTATTCAAGTGAACAACTCGAAAGTTTTCTCGAACAAAAGACGATTTATGCGTAGAATGGGTTAGGTTCATATCGACTGAGTAGTAAATGGTCTTTACTAGTAAATTGTCTGGATTGTAGAATGACTCGGGAAGCAAAACGTCCTGATTGCTTAGTATTTGTTGCTTATTCCGTATCCGTAATTTTAACAGTTAGTAGTGGCACCGAATATAATAATTTATTAAAGATACTTATCTATAAAATGCTATGCCTCTAAATTTAGATAGCTTAAATTTCGAGAATGTGATCTTTATGTGACGATCATCCGATAAGAACAAATTTTGAAAAATCAATTCAAAAATCCGTTCTTATTCAGATCGGGAAACCGTAAGCCCATCTAGTAGGTACTTATCTAATAAAGGTAATCGGGAAACCGTAAGCCCATCTAGTACTTATCTAATAAAGGTAATGTCTGTTTGTTCTCAGAGGATCGATACCAGAAATGATCAAAGGGACGCCGTGCGATCAGCGTATGTAGAAACAGGATGTGAAATTTTGTGAAGATGTGTGTCGTGTTTGTAGCTCCTTCACGCAAAAATAGCTTCAGTATATGTAGATAGCTGATGACCAGGGCCTAAAGTCTGCTCTCATAATCGTGTCTCAATATAGTGTCGATATAATAGTAATTGTCATAATAATATTTGACGTGTATTTGACACATTTGACCACATTTGTCTATCAAATGTGTCAAATACACGACAAAGACCAACGCAAATTTGGTAAACAAATGTAATGAAAAGTAATAAAAAGTGTCAAATATGTGTCCAAAATGATTACGACAATTATTACTATTCCATCGACACTCTATTGAGACATGATTGTGAGAGCAGATTTGGGACGCCGCGCCCGCGCCGCGCTGGTAGAAACATCTCCCGATAATCCCACGGGATGCAGGGACTTACTCGGGTGAAACTGTGGAGTGCTGTTAGTATATACCTAATAAATCAATGAAATAATTCAATGGATTTTTATTTTTAACCAACTTCAAAAAAGGAGGAGGTTCTTAATTCGACCAGTATATTGTGTGTATGTGTGTATGTGGACATGTTCACGTTGTACCTACTCCGGCATATGAAGGCCGATTTCGATAATTCTTTTTTTATTTGGAAGGTGAGAGTCCTGAGTTGATCCCATCAAATTTAGTTTGAAGATCTGATGAGAAACTTCGTACGTCCGAAATGTCATTTATATAAAATATAAACAGGAGCGAGCCGAGAACACTACCCTGTGAGACTCCGCACGAATTTAGTTCACAATTTATGACAAACACGAGAAAATGCTTCCTTAATTTCCACTTGGCTTGTATAGTTCTCGTGGTCGAGCGGCCTAACGCAGGTTCAAATCCTTCCCGCGTTGTAACGAATTTTTGGAAGCACTTTTATTAGCACACTTTGTAATAATGTTTAGATAAATAATAATTAGAGATGGGCCGAATAGGGGTTCTGCCGACTAGCAGACTAGCCGACTAGTCGGTTCCAAAATTGCCGACTAGTCGGCAATGCAGATCATTGTAATTCCCAGATATTTGGGTTAATCATGACCACTCGGCGATTGTTGGTATTTTTGGATACATTTGCACTTCGAAAGCTGTAACGAAACTTCCAAAAAATGTTGAAATAAAAATAAAAGTTGGAAAAAAAAATTCATGGAGCTGAGGCATAGTTATGAACTTATGACATTTTATTTGTTTAATGTTAAGATGATGTATGTAGGATGTAGGCTATGACGTGTATTGTTTACGTTTTTCTGACTATCCACCTTCTTACTGTACTATTAATTCAATTAAATATTGGTTTTATTGCATAATTGTTAGTTGACGACTAGTCGGCACAATTTGCCGACTAGTCGGCACCTGCTGACTAGTCGTTTGAACTGCCGACTAGTCGGCGCATCTCTAATAATAATGTTTTTTTTTTATAAAATACTACTGGACCAATGTATCAACATTCAACAGCTCATTTTTCTTGCAAAGTCACGGGCGATATGCAACCCTAAATAAAACATCTCGTCGCGTCGTAGTGTATAATAAAAAGCATAGATGTTGCATATTACATTCGATATCCCAACATTATCGTTACTAACCTAGCTCTGGCAGCATGTGTGTACAGTTCTTTGCCTAAAATAGAAAAAAAAACGTTTTTTTTGTGTAACTCGAACGAAATGAAAATGGTAAGTGAGATTACATTACATATTTAATATGCTTTGGTTAAAAGTTATTTAGTGTTTGCTTGTCGCAGTATAACTGCTGAACATAGCTTAGATTTAGATATTTACTTTACTTATGATTAATTTGTTGACACTAATTATGTTAATCATTAATAATTGTTAATTTTTATTTAGAAGTAATGCTTAGATTAAGTTACTATAATATTGTATGTCCGGGATGGACAAACTGTTGATACTTATAGCACATTTCCATGTCACCTTAATGTACACAGTTATTCAATAAATATTCTTGATTCTTGAACCGATTGCGAGAATATTTGAAATGTAGACAGTTGGGGTTCTGTGATAACACCGACTTTATGTTTAACACTGTAAGTAAGTAAATGTCAAATTTTGATATTTATCATAACCACTAAACCGATTGCGATGAAACTAGGTAGGTGTTCGGATAGGTGGAGATCTCAAATAATTGACATAAAGTAAGTAAAGTAAGTAAAAGTAGTCAAGCGTCCGTGTTCTTTGTACGATCGGACATTCATTCTGCTAACATCTCTTCACTCATAGCTTCTTCTTTCATTTTTCTTTGTATGTAAACGTGCTACGTCTTAGCCTCTCATACTGTACTAATAGACCTCCTTTTTTAAATTAATTAAGTTTTAAGTTGATACAGACTTTTTCTCTTTCTTTGTTTTATTGTGATGTAAACCTATATACTCTATTTCACAAACTTAGATCAGAAACGTAAACAAAAAAACTGCCAATTTTAAAGGAAAAAGTAAATAAAGAGCTCACTTTCAAATAAAATTAATGTATGGGATTTTTATCTAAGTTTTTGAAATATGTTGAAATATATAGGTAGGATTAGTAAGTAGGTACCTTCATCAGACTTACTGTAGGTAGGTTTAGTACTTAATAAAAAAAAAGGATTTTGCGGGAATAGTCAAATAAACCAGGGTTGGACGGGCCGCTCTCCCCTAAAAGTGGCCTGACGGTGTATAAGGTGCATTACGACCACGAAATAAAATTTACTTACTTAAAAACGTCAAAAACCGGCGAAGTGCAATTGGACTCGCGCTCAATAGATTTCGTACCATTTAATCACAAAAATATCAAAATTATTGTATGGCAGGGAAGCCTTAGTTAAATATTTATTTTATTGTTAGCTAAAACAGAAATACATCGACTGTAAAAATTTCAACATTCTAGCTGTCACTATCAGTTCATGAGATATTAAAGGTACCTACAGCCTGGCGAAAGACACACATACAGAAAGAATACCGTTTTACTCTTTGGGTACGGAACCTTAATAATTTGAAAGATTATAAATATAAACTAAATTGAAAAAGGTAAGCAAACTACAAACACTACAATGAGGTAAATAATAGTTGATTTTGTTGTTCAAACAACAAATAAATGCTGACAATAATTTCATAAATAAATTAGGTCGATAGATCATGCGTAAAGAACACAATATTTTCACTAATGCTCTGTTTTCTGTGAAGGTCGTGGTATACTTTAATTAATATCAATAATTAACGAAAAACATACGACTTGTTCGCGTGCGCGTCCCGAGTATGTTAGAATCCTTGTATTTTCATTGCTCTGTCGAATTATCTCAGCACCTCGCTGGAATTTCGATTATGCCCCCCAACCCTACGCACGCACGACCTATTGGTTGATATTATCCTAACTACCAAGGAAACCCCGAACCAGAGTTACATGTATGCTCTCAGAAACGTGTCTGAATAGAGTGTCGATAGTAATTGTCATATTTGACGTGTACTTGACACATTTGATACACAAATGTGGTAAAATGTTTCAAATACACGTCAAATCGATGTCGATAGAATAGTAGTTGTCATATTCGACAATTTGATAGACAAATGTGGTCAAATGGGTCAAATACAGGTCAAATATGTCAAATACTATTTTATCGACCGACACTCTATTGAGACTCGAAAACATTCAAAGTCATAGTCTCAAATCATTTATTCATTAAAAGCAATGTTTGTGTTGTAGGATGGATTTTCGCGAAAATCCTGTTTATTAAATTATCCTACGACATAATACAAATATTGCATGTTACCGAGTAGTGTTGGTCTAGTGGTAGCTCTACCGCGACTTTCATTCCGAAGGTCGTGGTTTCGAATCATGGCCGACCGCGCACCAACTCTTTTAAAAAATGTATGTGCGCTAATAACATCGTTCTCACGGTGAAGGAAAACCATCGCGAGGAAACCTACGGCTAGACATATAAAATATCTTGAACTTGAACAGGAGCAATTAACATTTCTTTCTCGAAAAGAACCCATATTCTTTTCATTAAATTACGACAACGACTTATTTAGTATTTCGGCCTTATTAGTTATTTTATTGCTTAATTACATCATTTAAGTTTTAATATAATATTTTTTGAATGTTGTAATGGACAGACATGTCACATACGTATTCAGGTAGTTTATTAAAAATAGTAATTTAGTAATTCATTTATAATAATTTCCTTTTTGTTTGGTAACACGGTCAGCTATTGAGCGTCCTTGGCATTGACTATAAAATATAATAATGCACAATCGACAGATTCCACTATAATTTGTTATGTAGGCTGTAGAAAAGAGCACTTTATTTCATACAAATATATACCTACTTACAATAAAATTGAAACTAGGCGATGTCTGTTTCTGGTAGACATGTGGTACGTCGCCTTCGGCTCATGGAAGACCGTCTCGACTCGACAATTTTGATAAATAAATTTCAATAATGTTCCTGAATGTTAAGGTACCTACCTACCTAGTTTTCGCTTTAATATAATTTCAGAGCGGTCTGGCTGAAGATATGTAATAGGTATGCTCATGCTCAACCTATGTCCTTGTCTAACTCACAGACGACAACTAAAGTGTAAAAAGGACAGAGTGGCGTCGATTTTCTTCTCTCTAATATCAAGCGGCAATGACTGGATATGATTGTTTTGTACAAGTTTATGTTTTTATCTTTTAATTTTCAGAAGAAAAATAGGAATAGGTATGATTTTTAGATTTTGACCTCATGTTACAAATTAGTATATAAGTAGGTATGCCAAAGTAGAGTAGGGGTACTTTACTTAACTTTACTTACTCTTAGGAGGATAGTCTACATTCTCTTTCTCCATACAAACGTAGTTTACATTTTCCTCCCTGGATAAAGACATTAGAGCAAATATGTTTATGCCATAAAACTTATATCTGTCATGGCTATGCATCTACCTTTTTATTTTTTTCGTTTGATTTTTTTTTTTATTATTATTTTAATTAGAAAAAAAAAAAAAAAAAGGTAGATGCATAGTCATGACAGATATAGGTTTTATGGCATAAACATATTTGCTCTAATGTTTTTATCCAGGGAGGAAAATGTAAACTACGTTTGTATGGAGAAAGAGAATGGAGACTAAGTACGCACGGCGGCTCACACGACCCGCCCCTGCGGCTCTTAAGTACTATTACTTAGGTACAAACTGTGGTACATAAGCTACATAAGTAATACGAAAAATCTGTTTTCTATCCGCAGATCCTTACAAGAAACTATTCAAAATGGAACACGTGCGATTCTAGATTTAAATTTCAAAATTCGAACGTCTCTGACGTAAATGATCTCAATATCTCCATATTGATCTATTCAAATTCTATATTTGAAATACTGCATACTGTTTTCACCGAATATTTTTATACTGTTTTTTTCTTGTTGATTTTATCAATAACGATTTATAACCTGTATAAAGTTTATTGGGACCCCATCTTGTATAAAAAGGTGAGTTTAGTTTTATATTTGAATATCTATTGCTCGTGTGGTCCAGGTATGGACACTCGAACGGACACAGAGAGATGCGAGTTCGAGCCTCGCCGCGTGCGAATTTTTGAAGACGTATATTTCCTTAAAATATTTTTAATAGATAAGTATACCTAATACTGAGTTCGTTGTAGATAAGCCTAACCCTAGATAGAGAATTAAACAGTAAGAAAGAATAAGTGGGTAGCTACTCTACCGACATACCTAACCTAGGTACGTAAATTAATAAGACAGAAATAATCCTCATTTGGCAGCCGGGTAAAAAAGCAAATTGTTTTATTAGGTAGATAGGTACTCAGTAAACTACCTACTTATTCTACGTAGTCATACCAACACATAATAAATAAATAAATAAATTCTGTGAACAACACACAGCGCCATCTAGCCCCGTGGTAAGGGACTAAGCTTGTGTTACGGTGACTAGACAACGTTAAAATACTTATATTTATTTTTCTTTTGTAAATACATACATATTATACATAGAGGGACACCCAGACCAGACACAAATATTTATTCTATAAGCATAAATACTTGCACCCGACGGGAATCGAACCCGCAACCTCCTGCATTGCAGTCGCGCTTTCGCACGACGCGCCACAGAGGTCGTCAAGCTCACGTTTTAGTGAAATGTGGTAGTTACTCTAAAAGCCATACTTAACATTTCCAGGATCTAACAGAAATAGGTTACGAGCACATACCTGTGGGTGTGGATCGACAGCGTAAGATATCGCGCGCTCAAGCGCTGCGGCGCGTGGGCAACAAGCTGCCGCCGCCGTACCCCAACGGGTGGTTCGTTGTAGCCGAGTCCGTCGAGCTGGTCGTCGGGGCGACGCTGCCGGTCGATGCTCTAGGTGAGTCAGAGAGAAACCTGTGCGTATACCGAGGCACGTCGACGAGGTCGTGTGGAGATAATGTTTACCTAAATATGTTCTAAGGCGAGAACCTGTGCGTATACCGAGGCACGGACGGCGTAGCGCGCGTGGTCGACGCGTACTGTCCGCACCTCGGCGCACACCTAGCGGTCGGGGGGCAGGTCTGCGGCGACCAGATACAGTGCCCGTTCCACAAGTGGAGGTTTGACTCTCGGGGGCACTGTGTTTACGTTCCGGGGACTGAGAAACGTGAGTTTATTATATTTCTTACTTAAATGATAAGAAAGAGAGCTATCTAACGATACCCAACATGATGGGGTTAACCCCATCCTTTGAGGACACTGATATTAGAGCTTATTGTACGTATTTTATAAGATTATAGATTATATCTTTAAGCCCTAGAGCTAAGTTTAATATTGTAGGTACTAGGTATACTCGAAAAGATTAAGCTGTTTAGTCACAGCAAAACAATAAATTAAAAATGACTTTAGGTGATCATCATCAACCGAGCGATGTTCCCGGTTGCATCCCTTTCGAGAGCCCGGGGTCCGCTCCCCTAAGTAGTAGGTAGCTGAAGTAAAAAAATACTTTAGGTACCCACTAAATAGTTTTTGTACGTAATCTATATTCTAGCTCCAAACGGTGTATCAATCCGTACATGGCACACCGTGGAAGCGGAAGGCGCGGTATGGATATGGTACGACGCGGAACGCCGGGAGCCAGCGTGGCCGCTGGTCGAGGACCCGGTCTGTAGCGCCTGGGGCTACAGGGGGCGGAACGAGTTCCACGTCAGTGCTCATATACAGGTAAACTAATCACTACTAACATCCGAGATAAAAGTACCGTAGCCTTAATCCAGATCTCCCAGTTCTGATCAGCTCTCAGATCTGCTCTGCGGCTATAAATATACCAAGTATCAATTGTTTTTGCGTGATTTATTTTGCGTGATATGCAGAAGGTTGCGGGTTCGATTCCCGACGGGTGCAATTATTTATGCTTAAAAAAAATATTTGTGTCTGGTCTATGTATAATATGTACCTACCTATGTATTTACAAAAGAAAAATAAATATAAGTATTATATCCGTTGTCTAGTCACCGTAACACAAGCTTGGTCGCTTACCACGGGGCTAGATGGCGCTGTGTGTTGTACAGATAATTTATTTATTATTTAATTAAACACGACATTCAAACAAACACACACAATAAACAAAGGAACACACATCTAAACTTTCGAATTTTTAATATTAGTCAGAAGTGGGATTAATTTTTCATGTTTTACAGGAGATCCCGGAGAACGGCGCTGATGTAATGCACCTAGATGCGGTACATTCAGATTCTGTGATAGTCAGATTTGGAGAAAAATACTCGTTTTTGAAGAAATTAATTGGTAACTTTACAATAAGATCTCCCACACACACAATTTTTCTTGCTGCACCTACCTAGGTAGGTACCTACTACTACTTTACGGATTTTAAAGTTTAACATGGCTACAAACATTAAAATAAACACAAAAAAGTGGCAAAAAATCACTTTCCCGAGCTCCTCCGTGCTCGAAAGTCACGTTAAGTTGTTATCTAACCTTGACCTCATCGTCGCTTCCCATCATGTGAGATGAGGTCAAATGTTAGCCTATCCCATATAAAAAAATGTTTCAAATTCCTTCAGCCAAATGTTGTGCGTATCACCAGGCCACCACATCTGGACGGCGACGTGGGCCGGCAACAGTGACCACACAGCCACCATGAAGCTCACACACGACTACGACTTGTTCGGGACACGGATACTGCACACAGATATCGATATCAAACAGGTAGACATCAGCCACAATTGCCGTATCAACGTTTGGAAAACTGCGTACTCCCTGCAGTCCATCTCATTTGCGTGACACGCAACTCCTGCTTATGTTATGTCGCTCAAGCACTGGCCTCGCCTCTCTACCATACAATCTATATACATCTCTTAGACATTTTTCATATCTGGGGGCACGGCTGTACCATTCTTTTCTCGAACCAGTTCAGGCCATTTTCGAACATATATAACCTGTGAAATATAACTGTCCTTATTTATATAAAGACACTGAAGACACAAGCACTGACCACGCATCACTGCCACCACCATACAAGAAGAAAGGTGTATAAAACTATGGAATGAAGGTCAGGTCTACTTGTCCTGTACTAGGCATTGTCCTTCCGTGTGTCTGTAAAACTATTCTAAGGCCATCTTATATGTTAGTGATGCCTGGCCACTGACCAGTGCTAGAGGAACATATGCGGGAGCTGCATGTCACGAAGATGAAGATACTGCGCTGGATGTGTGGAGCGCAGAAACTGCGCGGTTTGGTTCTGTGACAACGGCCTGTGAAATTACATTTCATTGTTGAACTTGGTGGTCAATTTCGCAAAAAATTACGAAATTATAGGGCCAGGTTACAACCGTTTTTATTTTGTGATTTGCAGTTGGGTCCCGGCCACGTCAGACTTCACGTGAACACACCTCTCGGGCCCATTCTCATCTCCCAGTCCGTGACCCCGCTGGGACCGTTGTTGCAGAAAGTCGTCGATAGAATATACTCGCCCACTTACAACGCACCTTTGGGAAGATACTTCGTTGTTCAAGAAGGGAGAATGGTAAGTCATTCAAAATGATGTAGGTAGGTACTCGTAATATATCTCTACCTATGCAGCACGTTTCGGAGATGGGTGATATAATTCGAAAGAGGGTTGTTCTAAAAACATAACCCTTCTTAGCAGTCGGGTAAAATATTTGTTTTTGAAAGAAAAGGCAATAGTATAGTAGCTGTGGAAGTAGTCTAAAGTACATGAAAAATGAGGTGTAACTCTAATAAAAACAAGCTGATATTCAAGTTAACTTTGAACTCAAATTTTTATTTTCCAAAAGTCGCCTAGATGGTAGAACTCTATAACGACTCAAATTCATAATTGACCTTTTTTTAGGGTTCCGTACCTAAAGGTAAAAACGGGACCCTATTACTGAGACTTCGCTGTCTGTCTGTCTGTCAGTCTGTCTGTCTGTCTGTCTGTCTGTCTGTCTGTCTGTCCGTCCGTCCGTCCGTCCGTCTGTCCGTCTGTCACCAGGCTGTATCTCATGAACCGTAATAGCTAGACGGTTGAAATTTTCACAGAAGATGTATTTCGGTTGCCGCTACAACAACAAATACTAAAAACAAAATAAAACAAATATTTAAGAGGGGCTCCCATACAACAAACGTGTTTCAAAAACATCGAATCGAGTAGGTCATGAAATTCAAAATGGCTACCCTATCTGTCACATATATACCAGTCTGCCTTCACTTACCAAAGAGTTTCTTAATTATAAGTTTCAGATTGTCTTTGTGCCAAAGTTTTTTTTTAGTGGTGTGGTCGTATGATGGAAGTAAGAATCGAAGCTAAATATGTCACATTTTCCTATCAAATTTTAAAATTGGTAAACGATTTTAGGGTTCGGTACCCAATTGTGATAGTGGTACGGAACCCTTCGTGCGCGAGTTTCGCACTTGCCGGGTTTTTCTATTCTACTAATCCTACTAAATGTTTGTTGTGCAGATCGAAAGGGACATAAAGATTTGGAACAGCAAGATCTTCGTATCGGCGCCGACGTATGTGAAGGCAGACAAAACGATACGCGCCTTCAGAACTTGGTTCTCACAGTTCTACAGCGAAAATAGCGTCACTTTCAAGGACTCCTTTAGAAATAACTTAGATTGGTGACTTATTAAATTTTCTTTTTAAAAAATATATATCTCCTTTTTGTTTTCATTAAATACTGATAATCATGACTAAATCTTAGAATTACCTATTTTCGAACAGTTCAATGAACAATAATGTCTGAACCGTTCGAAAACGATTTAGACTTTGTTGGTAATTTTATAATAATTACTGGCACATCAAAAGCTTTAGCATAACTTTGCGAAATTACCAAAAAATATAGAACAGTTTTCAAGAATTGCAGAGCTAAGGCATGGTTGAGATATTTGAGTTAAAGGATAGGTGTTTTGAGAGCATGAGATCTCAGGACACTTATCCTTTAACTAAGTCTTAAATTCTAGATTCTTTTTCTGTTTTCGCGATGTTGTATTGAAATTAAAGACAAGATATGCAAAACAAGGTCTCGCACTGCGGGGAATGAGTATATAGTCACGTGGGTGTATACTAGGGCAAGCAACCCGGTTTTTTCGGGTTTTGTATTCTTCATATGGCAACACTTTATATCGGCTTAAAAGTTTTAAAAAAAAACCCGAAAAACCCGGTTTTTTTCTTCTTCCGAGTTTGCATTCCTTAGTGTATACTACCCTACGTCACTCACCAAAGTGGGCCCAAAGGTCTTAGTGGACCCTATACAGACACCTACGTCATACTACCATATCAAACATAGCGATGAAGACGTCATTCGTTTACATCTACGGAAATGACATAGGTATAACTTAGTGGCAGTAAAACAAAACAACTATTGGCAAAAATAATAAACATTTATTTGCGGATACAAAAGAGACTTAACAGAATTACTTATAGAACTTAGGCGGGTTTATGCCAGACTGGGTTTATCTATATTATATTCTTATTTGTTTGGGTTTGTTAAAAAAACCATCGGAGTTAAGAGGATAGTCTCCATTCTCTTTCTCCATACAAACGTAGTTTACATTTTCCTCCCTGGATAAAGACATTAAAGCAAATATGTTTATGCCATAAAACTTATATGTCATGGTCATGACTATGCATCTGCCTTTTTATTTTTTTCATTTTATTATTATTTTAATTAGAAAATAAAAAGGTAGATGCATTGTCAATGACAATGCATCTACCTTTTTATTTTCTAATTAAAATAATTGTCATGCATGACAGATATAGGTTTTATGGCATAAACATATTTGCTCTAATGTCTTTATCCAGAGAGGAAAATGTAAACTACGTTTGTATGGAGAAAGAGAATGGAGACTATCCTCTTAAGTAATATGAAAGAGAAATATTTAAAGGAAACATACTTCTGCAAAAACACAACGCATTATCGACGCTGACCGGAATTCGAACCAACATCGCAATACTCAAACCGGGAACAACAATTCAATTCTATTTAATTCAAATTATTTATTTTAGCAACAAGGCCATAATGTTAGTGTACAAAAATCTTATAAAATATTGTTAGTAACATTGTTAGTAGCAACGGCTTAACCAATTAGTCTACCGTAGTCAGTGACTCGTACGCTGAATCTTTGCATCTGTATTTTACCATCTTATACAACTAAGCATGTTTGCGGCACCAGCCCAGAATATAGTGGAGGCTTAAGCACTTAAAATAAAAATAGAATATTAGGTATAGTTCACGCAAAACTTCATGGCCCCTCTGATCTAGGCGCAGGTAGTTGCGCAGAACGCGAATTATAGATGCGCCTGGTAAAGGTACGGTCGTCGGGAGGGGACCGACCCTCCCCGCGCGTCGCTCGTTCGCCGCGACCATCCAGCAACGCATAAGGCAGTGTGAGTGCTACGTTCGTGTACTAACCACATGCGAATTTTCGTCACGAAGTACAGTCGATAGCCAAAGTTTTTTACTTGTTATTATTTTTTGTTAAGGTATATTTTTGTTATAATTTTTTATTATACTCGGAATTTTAATTCGATTCCAGATTTGACATCATTTTGTGAAATAATGATACCACATATAATAGTGTAGTGATAAGTTAATATTTTTGTTTTTATATTAAAAACAAAACTTATAATAAAAGAGCCTAGATAGTTTTCAGTATTGGCAACCCGTGCGCGCTCGTGCAGCTATCGCCATTTTGTTTATCGTGTCATTCGGCTTCATTCTCCCAGTCTGACTGCACGAATATCTTATTTCATTGCGAATCGATATTTTGTTATTTTGTTGGGTTTTTGGTAAAGTGTTGTTACGTTGTGTTTGTTGTTACGTTTATAGTTTTTTGTGAACTTTGAGTGAATCTATTTGTTTTGGTTTTCCATCAAAATGGAACCTCAGCCAAGTACATCACAAAAAGACGTGGATGTTTTCTTGTCCCCAAGAAAAAAACGTCCACGAAAAGCTTTCACTGTTACTGAAAAAGTAATGATCCGCAACGCCTACAAATACGTGAAAAATTAAATTTCTGCGCAATTGGAGGCCTTTGAAGTTGTGGAAGAAAATGAATGTATGAGCCAAGTTGCTGACATATTGGGAATAACCTCACGCTCTGTTTGTAACGTTTTGAAGGAAGTAAATAAAGGTGCGCCGCCAACTCCTCCTAAAAAAACTGGACCAAAGCGAAGTTTCAAAGATAAAATTGATGAATTTACATTCTCTGCAATACGAAGAATTGTTCATCAGTTCTTTTACCGAAATGAACCTCCAACCATTGCAAAGGTTAGTCAATCAGTCAGACAGTATTATTTTATAACTACATCTTTTATATATAAGTAATGATTCCAAGCTATTATAAAATTTACTATTTTAGATTTTACAAGTGATGAACGATGATTCAGAAGTGCCCAAGATTTCCAAAGACACCCTCAGAAAAATTTTGAAGCATCTTAATTTTAAATTTGTTGCACGGTCACGCAAGAGCACACTTATTGATCGAAATGATATAACATAATAACATGGCGCCAGCGTTACTTGCGATCTTTATGTCAGTTTCGACGAGAAGGGAGACATATATATTATCAAGATGAAACTTGGGTTAACGCAGGTAAGGCTAACATTTATACACAAAATAAATTTATATACATTTTACATTAAATTTAATAGTAATATTGAATGTTCATGTACTATATTTATTTTAAGGTCATACTGTAAAAAAAACTTGGGTGGACAAGGAAGTCATATCATCTCGACAAGCGTTTTTGGAGGGACTGACCACTGGATTAAAAAATCCATCTGGAAAAGGCAAACGTCTCATAATTAGCCATATAGGTAGTGAAGAAGGCTTCCTGGAAAAGGGGCTCATGATTTTTGAAGCAAAGAAAAATTGTGAAGATTACCATGATGAGATGAATGCAGTTTGTTTTGAGGAGTGGTTCGCTGGAGTCTTACCAAAATTAAGACCAAACTCAATTGTGGTGATGGATAATGCACCTTACCACTCCCGAAAATTGGAAACGGCACCAAAAATGAGCTGGAAAAAAGCTGCCATTCAAGATTGGCTTTTAAATAAAAATATTCATTACGAACCAGATATGGTTAAAGCTACGCTTTTAGAACTGATTCCACATAACGAGTCTTTTAATAAGTACGCTGTAGACGAAATGGCAGCACAACATGGGATCACGGTTTTAAGACTGCCCCCTTACCATTGCGAGCTAAACCCTATCGAATTGATATGGGCGCAGGTAAAGGGGCATGTACCTCAAAATAATAAAACCTTCAAATTGACAGACGTGAGAAATTTATTTCAGGAAGGCATTCAAAAAATTACGGCTACCGAATGGTCTAAATGCGTATCCCATGTTGTCAAAGAAGAGGAATAAATGAGTAGGCTAGATATGTTAATTGACAATATCACAGACACATTTATAATAAATGTTACAGAAAGTGACAGCGATAGCGATGACGGCGACAATTTATAAAATAAATTATTACCATAATACATCTATCTGTTTTATTTGTCATGTTCCTTCATGATCACATTTTTTTATTTATTTCACACACAATTATAAAAGAAAAGTCTCAGATCGTTAATTAATAGTCAAATAGTAGATTGTATAACAAGGGAGCAAAATAGTATTTTTACGGCGAGGGCGTTACTTTGAATCACGAGCAAAGCGAGGAATTCTAGAATAATAGAATAGAATTCTGAGCGCAGCGAGGGATTCAAAGTATACATCGCCCGAGGCAAAAATAATTTGCTCTCGAGTCATATACTCTACTTTTCATCCCCTTCTATGAGAAAATAAATAAGATATGGTGTTACGTAATTCGTGAATATACCTATTTACTTAAACAAAAATGTTGGGTATAAAATTTTAATATCACGTTTATTATACAGAAGCCATCTATAAATATTTGTTGGTTGTTATAGCGGCTACAGAAATACATCATCTGTGAAAATTTCATATAAATACTAAAAAAATAAGCAAAATAAATAAAACAAATGAAACTAATGAAACTAACGAAACTAACGGAACTAACGAAACTAACGAAACTAATGCACTAATGAAACTAATTAAACTCATGAAACTAATGAAACTAATGAACTAATGAAACTCATAAAACTAATGATCCTAATGAAACTAATGAAACTAATGAAACTAATGAAACTAATGAAACTAATGAAACTCATGAAACAAATTAAACAAATGAAACTAATGAATCTAATGAAACTAAAGAAACTAATGAACTAATGAAACTCATGAAACTCATGAAACTAACGAAACTAACGAAAGTAACAAAACTAGCGAAACTAACGAAACTAATGAACTAATGAAACAAATGAAACTCATGAAACTAATGAAACTAATGAAACTAATGAAACAAACGAAACAAACGAAACCAATGAAACTCATGAAACTAATGAAACTAATGAAACTAATGAAATTAATGAAACTAATGAACCTGATGAAACTAATGAAACAAATGTACCTAATGAAACTAATGAAGCAAATGAAACTAATGACACTAATGAAACTGAAACTAATGACACTAATGAAACTAATAAAATAAATAAATTCTGTGAACAACACACAGCGCCATCTAGCCCCGTGGTAAGCCAGTAATTCATATAATTTACGTTTGATTTCTATGAATGATACATATGTTCCAAATTCAAATTTACTTTGCTCCCGGCTGTTTTATTTTGCTCCCGGCTGTTTTACTTTGCTCCCGGCTGTTTATCTTAACAGAAAAGAGCTACTTTGGTCGCACTTATAGAGGACCAAAGCGACACTTTTCGAATAGATGGGGTGAAAACTAAATTATCGGTTCAGAAATATTTAATTTCCTGATATACTTAGTTTACGAGAGTAAAATTATAAACGAGAAGAATCGATCCGGAAATATTCCATTTCCATATCGAATAATTTCGCAACGTCACTATTTAGTACTTGTCATAATGTTGCAACACTGAAATTGTCAAATCTGGAATCGAATTAAAATTCCGAATTTAAATTAATTTTAATTTTAAAATTAAAATTTAATAGTTATTTTGTTTTCTGTTTTTATTTTTATAAATATGCCGCGCCGACGATTTAACGTATTACGTCGCCAAGCACTTAAAATGGTCTTCGACGTTTTTTCATTTATGAAAAAGGAAGCTGAAGAAGGTCTTCAGTATAACCTTAAAATGGTTCAAAAACGTACTGCTGCAGCTACTGGCGTGTCTATCAGAACGGTTAAGAGAATTGTAGCAGGCACAAGAAATCCAGACGTAACCAGGAACAAGTATGGCACCGATTTTCCGCACAACAGGCAAGAAGAGAAGAGGCCAAAAAAAAAATTACCGGACTCGATAGCTTCGATCTTAGTCTCATAAAGAGGTACGTCCACAACTTCCATAAAACGGAAAAACAGATGCCAATAAAACTGTTATTAAATAAATTAAGAAATGACATGAGTTTTAAGGGCTCGGCTTCAAGTCTAGGGACAGTTTTAAAAAACCTTGGTTTCAAATGGAAAAAAAACGCAGGACAATCGTAAAGTTTTGATTGAAAACACTAACATTCGAGTCAAAAGAATAGAATATTTAAAACGATTGTCCCAATATCGTACAGGAGGACGACCCATAATAATTATATATACTGACGAATCATATTGATTCGTCACAAACAAAGCCCAAAGCTTGGACTGATGATAGTGCAGAGGGCTTGAAAAAAAAATATCAAAAGGGCAAAGGTTAGTCATAGTTCATGGCTCTGAAACGGGCTTTGTGCCGAATGCGTTATTGTTATTTAAAGCTGGGACAAAAACGGGCGATTATCACAATATGAATTATGATAACTACGAAAAGTGGGTTCGCACCCAACTAATACCGAATTTGCCCAGTAATTCAGTTGTGGTAGTCGACAATGCATCCTACCACAACAAACTATAAGAAAAGCCACCATCATCGAATGCTTAGAAGGCTGATATGCAGACTTGGCTAGAGGAAAAAGGAATACCCTTCAGCTCGACGATGCTAAAACCAGAACTCTATAAGCTTATTCGCATCCATAAGGAGCGCAATAAAAAATATTATATTGACAACATTTTGGGCAGCCATTAAAGGGTACGTAGCCCAGCATAACGTGACTTGGAATCTAAATGATGTCATTAAATTAGTTGGGGAGAAGGTGGCTGCGATGGGTGAACCAGACTGGAGCTCTTTGTGTCTAAAAGTTAGAAAGAGGATTATAGAAAGGACGGACGGACGGACGGACAGACAGACAGACAGACAGACAGCGAAGTCTCAGTAATAGGGTCCCGTTTTTACCTTAAGGTACGGAACCCTAAAAATGACGTAATCATTGACCAAATGACCGAGGAGTTTGTTATTACCCTCAGTGAAAACGAGTCTGATGATTCAAACTCCGACGACAGTAATTCATATTCGGCAGAATCACAATCTTCTTCATCTAATGAAGAATTAACTGGGCAGGACGAAGAAGTATCTATAGAAGGCGTAACACCCTTACCCCAATAAAAACAACGTTTATATAATATTATATTTTATTTTTGAGTGCTTAAGCCTGCACTGGGCTTTCTTAGAAATATTTTAAAGGAACAATACTTCTGCAAAAACACAACGCATGATCGATGGAGAGCGGGATTTGAACCAACAACGCATCTTTACTCAATCCGGGAGCTGTGACTTGACCTATTAGTCTACCTGCGTCGGTGACTCATACGTTGAATTCTTGCTTTCGTATCGTTCGTTATAACACAACTTAGGCACTTAGGCAACGCTTATATACTAGTTTAATTCAAAAGTAGGTACCTAACTGTACCTAACCTTCTTTATTAAAACTATACTTAGGTACTAAAATGAAATATAATATATTTTATCTTTTTGTACACTTATATCCTGTATTACCCAGGTATAGTGCCTACGACGACCGCGGCGCGGCGCGGTCGGTGTCTATAGGGTCAGATACAATATCTGGGTTAATTATGCTGTGCTCGACTGTACCTGCGCGGGTTAGTACTTCCGCCTACCTTCAAAGGGGCCATGAAGTTTTGGGCGAACTATAACATGAAAAATTACAAAAAATCGTTTTTTTTTAATTTCCAAATAGTTAAGTAGCATTATTCTTTTGTCAAATTATCACGAAAAAAACTCTTTTTATTTCAAGAAAATGGAACTGATAGTTGTGATTTTACTTCATTGGAAATCTAAATGTAACTCGGTATCCATTTCTACACTTACATCTAATAACAGAGGCACATTAATATTACATTTCAACTGGAATTCTTAAATAGCCTTATTAAGAAACATGGAGTAAGGTCGGAAAAGTGAGAAAATCTTTTCCTTGACAAAAACTTAAATAGTAAGTAAGATCGGAATCTTTAAGCTATTGCATAGATTTTATCGCGGGCTTTGAGCTTTGAATGAAGAATTTCGTAACGAAAAACACCTAACACCCCTCATACCGCCCCTGTAGCAATCGGCCGAGGTTAGCTCGGCCGATTGCTAATTTTTTTTTGAGTTTCTAAATTTTCAGTTGTAGTAATAGTAATTCTAATTATTTTAGATGTAATTTTTTTCGAGAATTAATTGTGAATCAAGATTTTTTTTAAACAAAAACATCAAACCATGTCAGGGGGATCGAACGTCCATACGTTGAGCGTACTAGCTTTGTGGCATTGAATTCCAGATGTCTAACCACTGCGCCAATCGTTCAATTGCAAGTTTAACGAAAAGGGGTATGATTCAAAGTGGCGTCTTTTTCAATTTTAGCGGCCACGAATCGAAAAAGGTTATTTTGAAAGAATGTATCGGTAAATCAAGAATGCGTTTTAGGGATCCTGATTCCAGACCCAAGAACGCATTGTTGCTTTACCGTCCTAAAATAATTAATTGCGATGGAACAGCGTTTATTTCAACCTATCAAGGATTTCAATAATGAACAAGCACCTGCTAATCGCAGGGGGGCCGCGGTCAACACAATAATCAGACAAGAAAAGTGTTTAATAAGGCACGCCAAGAAAACCATTGAGTTAAAACTGGCATTAAAACTTTAAACTATAATCTCGAGGAAATCAAATCAGACATCTTTGCTTTCGTAACAAACGAACAACTTAATAAGCTTACCGAAAATGTTCAAATGTTATCAGTAACATCTAGAAACATAGGTCTATCTACAGTCTCATTGACCTACACCGCTACGCAATACCGGCAGAATATAACCATTCTCAATATCTATCAAATGTACAGAGTATATAAGGCACGCCAAAAAAACCATAGAGTTAAAACTGGCATTAAAACTTTAAACGATAATCTCGAGGAAATAAAATCTGATATCTTTGCTTTCGTAACAAACCGTTACGAGCTGCTGCTGGTCATTTTTTTGACGAAATCAGAATAGCCGGTGCATTGCTGAATGCTTTTGGAGCACCACTATAAGATAATAGGCTGGTGACGGAAATAATTGCAGAAATAGCCTCGAGATCTGGTGAAGTAAACCAACTTGCGGAGCTAGTGCGAAATCGCAATCTAAATATGAGGAGGACAAACTTCCAAGCAATAAATGCTGAAGTTGCCGGAATGGATGAGTTTCCTGTATTGACCGAGGACGAATTAATTGTTTATGCTCTGGGTACTTACCAAATCCAACAAGCCCAGAGGTACTATGGGGAGCATATAAAATCTGGTATATATTAACGACTTACCTTTCCTCGTAAAGGAAAATCATGGGATAGTATTGTTTGCAGATGATACCTCATTGGTATTTAAAGTAAAAAGACGACAACCTAATATTGACGACGTGAACAATGCTCTCTCTAGATTAGTATATTGGTTTAATGTTAATAATATGCTACTAAATGGATCTAAAACTAAATGTATTCGATTCACACTACCAAATGTAAAACAAGTTAAAACCACTGTTAAAATTGATAATGAGGAGATAGAAATAGTCGATAAAGCTGTCTTTCTGCGTATAACTTTAGACGCTAAGCTTCAATGGGGCCCACACGTGGAAGCTCTGTCCAAAAGGCTTAGTTCCGCAGCTTATGCAGTTAAGAAAATCCGGGAATACACAGATGTTGAGACGGCCCGCCTAGTCTACTTCAGTTACTTTCACAGCATCATGTCATATGGTATCCTGCTGTGGGGGTGTGCTGCTGACATAGAAACCATTTTTGTTTTGCAAAAGAGAGCGGTGCGAGCTATCTACAAAATGGGCCCCAGGGAATCGCTTGAAGAAAAGTTTAAAGAGATAAACATTTTAACTGTGTACTCTCAATACATATGAGTCTACTAGAATCAAAAACAGCAATGTCCGTAAAAAACTAAAATTGTGTTGTCTATGGCGTATGAATCTCCAGTGAAAAAATAAAATATTTCTTTTTTCAATATGGTACTAAAACCGCAATGTCTTATAGAAATTCACATTTAAAAATCAATGTTTGCAACCAAAACAGCATTGTCCGCTTGTTTATGTATCCGAACAAGCATTGTCCTTGACAACCAATCACGGCCGCGTAAGCAATATGGCGGATTATGGTATTTGTTGTTAGCAGTGCTCTCGTTTATTTTTGTGTTTGAGGTGCTAAATTAGATCTGTAAGCTACAATTTTTAACATTAATGAACTATGGAATGTTATCCTCAAGTGGTGGACAGTAAAGATGCACGAAAACGCCGAGTTGATAGTGCAAACTGGAAAAAAAACAAGACCAAAAATGACCGGTGAGTATACACAATTAGATTGTTTTGATACTTTGTTTTTAAAATTTTCAAACTCAGTTCATAATGTTTTTATGCCGTCTTTTACTGTACATTTTTTTACAAAACATGAAAATGAAAGATAATATAATTATGCGGTTGAATTTTAAGATCTGAAATTTTCACCAGTTTTTTTTATCTGTTTATTTTTGATTATTTGTATTTTGTTTAAGATTAACTATCTTAATTAAATTAAAGTCTACTCATATTCTTTGGCTAAAGTTCATTATTTCAACACCGAAATATCATACTCAAATCGCCTGTCACGCGTTACTAAGCTAGATATTCTATTATATTCTGAGTATTATATTATTCCTTTACTATGAAGTTTATTTTTAGTTTAGTTTACCATCGAAGCATAACGAAACAGAAAAAATATTTGTATGCGACCCTAAAAATTTCTCAGCAATAATAATTTTTATCACCCGTAACACACACACAACCTAACGGCAGGCCTCATACATAATGGCAGGTGAAAATATTAAACAAACTAAATGATTACAATTCCTAAAATTTTGTTGTTCCAGATATGCACCAAAAGACTTACCTGTTAAGCCAACATGTTCACATAAAGATAAAAAGCTGCAATGCTCTGCAATTAGTATGAATGACATAAAATCTTTTCATGATTCTTTTTATGCCGTAAAGGACAAAGTAAAACAAGATATGTTCATATTAAAACATGTTATAGCTGTGCAAACAAAACGCCGTCGTCCTCGGTCGAATTCTAAGCAATACAATGCCAGAGCTATGCAAAGGATGTATAGAATTTACTGTAGATCTCAAAAAAAGATGATATTTGTTTGCCAAAAATCTTTTTTACAAACATTGCACATAAAAAGGTATCGGGTAGAAAATGTGGTAAAGAACTATTATTTAAAAGGAACATTCCCAAAGGAAAACCGTGGTGGTGACCATAAGTCACATATATACAAAGACAAGAAACAAAATGTAATTTCATTCATACAGAAATTTAAATGCACTGAAGCTCACTATTGCAGAAGCAATACTAAGCGAATCTATTTGCCGTCAGAATTGAGCATAAATAAAATGTCCAAAATATACAATGACCAGACAGCTGAACATCTCAAAGTAAAGGCCTTATATTTTCGAAACATATTTAATACATGTTTCAATTTGGGATTTGGGTCACCACGTGTCGATGTATGTTCAACTTGTTTGCAGTTGACGGAAAAAATTAAAGTGGCCAATGAGACTGATAAAATTCGGTTGATGGTTGAAAAAACTGTCCACAAGAGACGTGCAAAAGCATTTTTTGACATGTTAAAAACAGAAGACCCTTCAATTAAAATAATATCTTTTGATTGCCAAAAAAATATGGTGCTACCTAAAATTCCAGATCAGAGTACCTATTACTCTAGACAACTTTATTTTTTTAATTTCACAGTAGTAGAAGGCAGTTCAAAATCATCATTGACGAGACAAAATGTATTCAGTTATTGCTGGACCGAAGATGAATATGCTAAAGATTCGAATCTAGTTTCATCTGCAGTTTTTAATCGACTTTGTAATACTGAATTTACAGCAGAATGTAATTTACTTCGGATTATGGCTGATGGATGCGCCGGACAGAATAAAAACTCCATATTAATAGCCATGCTTTCAAAATGGTTAGTCCATCATGCACCAACGCAAATTAAAATTATAGAAATAGTGTTCCCCGTAGTGGGTCACTCGTTTCTTCCCGCTGACCGAGTCTTTGCCCATATTGAAAAGCAACTGCGAAAAATGGAAAATATAATAAATCCTAGTGAGTACATAGACGTAGTAAGTCAACATGCTACGTTTGTTAACGTAGCAACAACATGTCAGATCTTCGACTGGAAAAGCACGGTAAAAGACATATTTTTAAATGTTGGCAAATGGCATGTACCTTTTGCTAAATGCAAAAGATTCTATCTAAAAAGAAACAGCAGATGTAGTGACATGGTGGGTCTTCGGGGAGAAATTCACTATAAACAAGACTTAGGTCAGTATAAAAATATTTGCAAAAAAAATAAAACGTCTGCAATGATTGCACCGACTATAGTGACACAAGGAGTGTCAGTAAAACCGTTAAAACTGAGAGACGTCGGTCAATTACTAAAAACTCATTATGGTGATGATTGGCGCAGCTTAGAGACCTTAGGATATTTTGCTCGAGTACTGTCACACGACATTCTTATGAATCATAATGTTGACGACGACGGAGATGACAACCCTGAAGAATCGATGTGCCAAGTCCAAGAGGAGCAGCCATTATTAATAGTGTAGTTTGATAATTATAGTTAGGGAATTAACGCCCTATACCAATATTAATAGATAGATAAAGATTTAAATTTGTCTTAAAATAGGTAGTTTCAAAATATAAAAATTGAGTAACTTTAGTGGAGGCTGTTGTTGTTGTAACACAAAAATTGAAAACTTGTTTGATAACTTGTTGCATGCTTATTCGCATCATTATAAGAAGAACCCTTTGTCGAGAATCTAAAAAAAAATCAAACCCGATTTCGAAAAAATGGACAAAATAATAAAAATAAGCTCTCCTACATACCAAGCGACTTATCTGTTATGTAGTCGGGAAACGTTACTACATGCAATCTTTTTTTTTCGTTGGTTATGCGTCAGGCGACTTTCGTCGTCCCCATACCTACATTAGACCCAGTTAATTCCCTCACTATTATGCCTAAATATATTTTTTTAACAAATTAAACATTATTATTATTATTAAACATTTTTTATTTTTAAATAGAAGCACCGTTAATTTTTACAGTCCTCTATGTCGCAAAATTTGTACATACCGCATGTAAATTACATAATTCCAGTGTACACTTCTATATTTCTATGCAAACTAAAAATATGGTCAAGTATCAAAATTAGTTTAGCGAGTTACATTAAAGAAGGTATGTTTCAAAACAAACAATGTCCAACAATTACATGCAACAGAAACAGCAAAGTCCACTTGAATATTCCAAAACCCGCAATGTCCAAACTGTTTATTTAATTTTAATGTAGTTATAAACAAAACTCGTTAACTTTTAATATTATGTTATCATTATAAAATAATGTACAACCCTTTACAAAAACTATAATTACCAATGTCGTTCGAATAACTCATACACTTAATTATTATGATTTGCGACTGGAACTATCAAATGGACAATGCTGTTTTTGATTCTAGTAGACTCATATATGAAAATCTGCTATACGTACATAAGAATAAATCAAGTAAATTTCACAAATACAGTGATGTCCGTCAGGTTAATTTGAGACATAAGGATGATCTGACTGTGCCCTATAGTAGGCTCCAGAAAATAAGTAAGTCGTTCTGTAGTACTAGTGTACTTTATTATAATAAACTACCAGAAGACGTATGTGACATGTCCATTACAAGATTCAAAAAATATATTAAGCTTAAATTGTGTAATAAGGCGTACTATAGCACGTCTAAATATTTTGATGAAAAGAATCCATGGACATGATTGTTAACTGCTCCTGTTCAAATTACAAATATCTGTATTATGACGATTGTAATATAAAACATGATAAAAAAAATAATTGAAAAAAAAAAACCCATGAGTTTCTTGTGGTTTCTTCTCATCGGAGGGCGCGTTCCGAAACCTCGGTAAAATAAAATCTCGACGTTTCAAAACGTACGTATGTGTGTTTAATATACGTTCTAAATGAATAAATAATTTTGAGTTTGAGTTTGAGTTTGAGGAGAATGTTGATTCACAAACTCATAAATTATTTTGGGCATGTTTTGAAGAATCCGCAATAGAGCAGCCTGAGCCTACTGAAGAGCAATCCAAGAATGCCACTGCTCAAGAAATTGCCAAGTACACCGCATTAGCAAAGGCTGACAGAAAAATCAACCCATATGAATGGTGGGCTTTGAGCACCAATAAGAATGGATTCCCTATTTTAAGTAAGCTTGCTAAACGATACTTAATCACACCAGCGAGCTCTGTTTATTCAGAAAGACTATTTTCTGAGGCAGGATTACTTTACGAGAAAAAGCGAAACCGACTCGCTCCCGAACGTGCAGAAAAAATAGTTTTTTTGCATCACAATCTGCCTCTGGTGGATTTTAAATATTAATTAATTAAAAAAACCTAATGAATAACAGGCACAGGAGATAATTTTAAATTTTAATATTTAATATGATAAAAAATTATTGATGTTGTGTTTAGTTTTATTAAGGAAAATAATAAAGAATGATTATTTTTACTTATTAGTTTTTTTTTGTTCGTTCTAAATTTATTTTAGACGAATACTCGCCGAATGCCGAATAATACTAGAATTATTCGGTATTCGACGAATATAAAAAAAATGTCGAGTAATGCCGAATACCGAATAATAGCGAGTATTCGCGGCAACTCTAATTAAAAGGCCTTTTTTCAGTGTTTTCAGTTTTTAAAATAAGCTTTTTAGTGGGAATACTATAAATGATGTTTATGTAACTTCTTTTGTTTTATTTAATATTCACATTATTTTAGTGAAACGAATCGAGATCGCGTTTGGATAATTATTTTGAAAATTACCTCGACGTTTCGGTGGAGTTACATTAACTGTGGTCGCACGCATTTTCGCATTTTCTCGTTAAAAGGACAGTCTTCATACTCTTTCTCCATACAAACGTAGTCGACTGTTTCCTCCTGACTGTTTCCAGGTTTTATGGCATAAACATATTTGTTCCAATGTCTTTATCCAGGGAGGAAACAGTTGACTACGTTTGTATGGAGACTGTCCTCTTAAACCAAAATTTCAACGAGCAACAATGCGAACTAAGAACCAGAATTTCATAGAACTAGGACAATAGACGGTTACCACCAATCGACTTTCCACCTTGGGATGGAAACGTAACTCGAAAAAAAAAAATTTACCCGTGAAAATTTAATCTTTCCGAACAGGAGAGATGAAATTTAAGCTTTGGGAACAGGAGAGATGAAAAGGTTTTTCACCAGTATGAATCATTAAATGCCTGTGGACAATGGATTCATGGAAATAACATCGAAGAGGCTCAAGAGGAAGAGGATTTCCTCTTTAAACACGCCAAAGACATATCTCATGATCAACAGGAGGAAACGTCGAAATAGATGGGCAGCATAAACATTATGCCAAGGATTATACCTACTTGGGCCAGATGGCGTCTTTCAAAAACAGGCAGCATCGGGAAATCGATCATCGCATCGAGGATGCCTGGAAAGCCTTCTGGTCCTTAAGAGTTTATGAAGGACGTGAAACAAACCCCAGAAATAATTTTACTAGCTGGGTCCCGCGGTTTCACCCGCCTAAGGTCCCGATCCCGTCGGAATCATCGGAATGAAAAACCCTATCCTATCGGATGAAGAACACACTCTCCAAACACCAGCGGTGTTTGATCATCAGTCAGTCAGGACAAAGCATTCTTTAGATATACATGTAAAGAAATAATTATATTTCTTTAGTTATAAGAATATCACAACTTTGATTTTACCGCGCCGCGGCTCATTGTTTTTTTTAATCTGTGAAATTAATCTGTCATTCAATCTATAGTTCAATCATTGTAGCATAATCTATGGCTGAGGTCGGTAAAACAGTATAGAAGTGTAATGGCGGATATTTACGTAAAAACAATAGATTTTTTTGTTAATTGTGTTAGTTAAAATAATAAGTGTTTGTTACTCATCTGCACCTAGTTGTTGAATACTTACTACGAATCTATAAACTTTAATTGTCGTTTATTTGTTTTTACAGGTGAGTAATCTATTTGTAACATTGTTTAGGTACCGGTACATACCCTCATAATTTATAGTTTACGAAAATAAATCTTTGTTTTTGTTAAGTAATGATAGGTAAATTCATAAATGTGTACATCACTTATATCATGTCACAACACTAGCCGGATGTCCGTCTGTGGTTTGACACTTGCTTTTTGTAATGGAGGATAGCGTAGTTCTGTTTTGTAAGACGTTTAATATTAATTACTTAAATAAAGAAGAATAAGTGGAAACATGTAGTTTAAATACTAAATATTAACATGGTAGCAGAGCGTGGTTAATTAGAAAAGTCGTAACCAAAGAAACAGTGCGAAAAAAAGTGATTATTGTACAACAGACGCCCACGCGTTTTTTCCAAGAGAATGGCGGCGAGAAATGATATTAATATTCCGATATTTGATGGTACAGAATACAGCTCATGGAAAATAAGAATGATGAAATTTTTACAATTCAAAAAATGCAACGATGTGGTTAAAATTCCAAAACAGAACCCAGAGGATACTAAATGGGACGAGCGGGACATAGCGGCAACCAACTACATTTACAGCGCGGTTAGTAACAGAATGTTAGAATATATTTGTGATCTCGAAACCGCTTATGATATCATGAAAAAGTTTGATGAGATGTACAACACCAAGTCGACTGCATTACAGATAGTTTGCAGACATAACCTAGAATGTGTTAAGATGAAAAATTATTCAGAGGTTACCTTATTCTTTGATCATTTTGAAAAAGCAGTTAACGAATTGAAGCAGGGGCAAACATTACAGAACAAGAAAAATTAAATTACATGTTAAAAGCCTTGCCAGAAAATTATAGCTATATTGGAGATTTAATAGACATAATGCCTGAGAACGAAAGAACCGTTGAATATCTTAAGAGCAAAATAAAGTTAAAAAATGATACTGGTAATCTCACACCCAAAGATTCCTCAAACGTATTCAAAGCTGAAAGGCCTTCTCAGAATATAAATTGCTTCGGATGTGGTAAGCCAGGCCACTTTAAGAGAGATTGTCGTTACCTAAATGTGAACCGAGGCAGAGCACGTGGATTTTCTAGTTACCAAGGACGTGGATTTACTAGTAACCGAGGATGTGGATCATATAACAGTAAGTTTAATAGAAGACCAGGAAATTATAATCAAAATAGTTATGAGAGTTTTCATACAATGATAGCAAATAATACTTACACGTCAAATGACAAGCGAGTGAAATGTGAGATTAATTGGCTTCTTGATAGTGGATGTACTGACCATATAATAAACACTGATGAGTATTTTTATACATACAGAAACCTAGAAATACCGATGAAGGTGAAAATTGGAGATGGAACAATACTGGAGGCGACAAAAATTGGCAGCATTATAACCTATTTTATGGTGTTTGGACAAAAGTCAGAAATTACCTTAAACAATGTTTTTTATGTAAAAGAGATGAAGGCAAACTTACTGGGCTACTCCAAAATAACAGATCAACATTCTATTGTGTCAAGTGGAAGACTGTCAAAGATTTATAACAATAAAAATAGAAAGGTCATAGCAGTTGCAATAAAGGATGAGAGGCTTTACAAAATGAGAAGTTTTATGGCAACACAAGTTCAAGCAAATATCAGTAAGTGTAATATGACTATTAAAGAAAAACTGCACCGCACATTGGGACATATCAACTTTAAAAACTTGACATTAATGTGTAAAAATGAGTCACTGGATGGACTACCAAAAGAAATTGAAAATGAATACTTAAGATGTGCAACATGTATTGAAAATAAAATGCATAACCTACCGTTTCAAAACAATCGAAGAAGAGCACAAGATATATTAGAAATTGTTCACACAGATCTAAATGGGCCCCATCAGACTACAGGGTATAATGGAGAAAAATATTTTTTGAGTTTTATAGATGACTACAGCAAATTGGTTCGAGTTTATTGTATCAAGACAAAAGATGAGGTATGTGATTACTTAATGCAATATGTGAACGAGGTACAAAATTTAACAGGAAAAATGATAAAAGAGCTGCGATGTGATAATGGGAAAGAGTACATAAATTCAAGAGTTTTTCAGTTTGCAAGAGAGAAAGGAATAGTTATAAAGCCCTATCCAGCATATGTTCACGAACTAAATGGAACTGCAGAGATATAATCGTACATTAATGAATATGGGAAGATGTTTGATTTCAGAAGCAAAAGTTGATAGAAGATTTTGGCCTGAGGTGATTAAGTCGGCTGCGTATTTAAAGAACAGAACATTGACTAATAATAATACTATGAAAACACCCTATGAAATATTTTTCCAAGTGAAGCCAACGGTAAAGTACTTGAAAATGTATGGAAGCAGAGTTTATGTGAGAATTCCAGAGGAAAGACGAAAATCTAAATGGGATAAGAAAGCAGAAATGGGAATTTTACTTGGATATACTGACACCGGATACAGAGTTTTAATAAACAATAGAGTTGTTACTGCGAGGCATTGTGATATAATAGAGGAGGATGTAACTTTATGTGGATTAAGAGATGAACAAGGAAATGAAAATGAAGATATTAAAATAGTAGAAAAGAAGGAAGAATTTGAACAAGTATTAAGAGATGAACAAGGAAAGAATAGTGAAGAAATTGATGAAGAGGGGTTAAGAAAAAGCAAAAGACAAATTAAACCCCCAACACGTTTTGATGAAGAATATGGTTACAGTTGTATTTATGTTAATTTTTGTAATGCTATGATTCCAGCAACTTTTCAGGAGGCAACTACATGTGATGAGTCGAGTCAATGGAAACAAGCCATGGATATGGAAATAGACAGTTTGGTAAAGAATAATACATGGACCCTTGTTGATAGCCCTCCCAAGGACAATAAAATAATTGAGGTAAAGTGGATTTATAGCAAGAAGGGTGAAAGTAAGTATAAGACCAGGTTAGTGGTAAGAGGTTTTCAACAAACAAATTTTTTAGATGATATTTATTCTCCAGTTGCTAAGATGCCTACACTTAAGTTGTTATTATCTTTTTGTTGTCAAAATTCATTACAAATTCATCAGATGGATGTAGAAACAGCATTTGGTGCAAATGGTAGAGTGGTTTCTGAAGTTTATGTAAAACAACCTGTTGGTTATGAGGACGGTACTGATAGAGTTTATAAGTTAAAAAAGTCACTATATGGGTTAAAAGAAAGTCCTAGAATTTGGTATGAATGTTTTAATGATTTCTTGTTAACTATCGGCTTTCGCAGAAGTAAATATGATTTTTGTTTGTATGTAAAGGAGGAAAATGATGTAACTGTATACATTTTAGTATTTATCGATGATTTGCTGATATGCTGTAATGATGAAAATATTATTGTTAACATAAAAAATAAGTTGTCTAATAAATTTAAGATGAAGGATTTAGGTAGAGTTGAAAATTATATTGGTATCGATATTGAGTATGATTACGGTAAAGAAAATGTTTTAATTTTGAGTCAGAAACGTTACATAGAGTCGTTAGCTAAGTTTTATAACATTGAAAATGCAAAATTGTACAATACCCCTATGGAAATAAACTTAAAACTAGAAAAAGCTGATGTAAATGAGGATATAAAGTATAGAAACTTGATTGGAGCACTTTTGTATGTTAGTTCAGGCACTAGGCCAGATATATCTTTTAGTGTAAATTATTTAAGCCGATTTCAAAATTGTTATAATGAGACACATTTTAAATATGCTATTAGAGTTTTAAAGTACTTGTATTTAACAAGAGATTGTAATTTAAAGTTTTGTAAGAATGAAAACGCTGATGTATTAGATTGCTATGTGGATGCTGATTGGGCAGGAGATATTTTAGATAGGAAGTCTACATCAGGTTTTGTAATTAGATTGTTTGGAAATGTAATAAGTTGGAGGTCAAAGAAACAAAATTGTGTAACTAAGTCTTCTACATTTGCTGAGTATATTGCCTTATTTGAAGCTGTAACTGAACTTAAATTTTTAATTTGTTTAACGAATGATGTGTTCACTAAGATCTATAATACTGTAAAAATTTATGAGGATAATGCAGGAGCAGTAGCGATTGCTAAGTATGGTAATTTTACTAAAAATTCAAAACATATTGAAGTTCATTATCATTTTATTCATGAAAATGTAAAGGAAGGAAGTATAGAAATTGTAAAAATTCAATCTGAAGATAATATGGCCGATATACTAACAAAAGCATTAGGAAATGTTAAATTCACTAAATTCAGGGAAATGTTAAATATTAAGATCTGTTAAATTAGATTATTAGTCAGTTAAAATTTTGCTAAGTTAAATTAGAGTTAAGGAGTTGTACTTTTATCGAAGGATATGTTTTTAGAAGTAGTTATAAATTTACCTAAGGAGTTGTGTTAAGTAATGATAGGTAAATTCATAAATGTGTACATCACTAATATCATGTCACAACACTAGCCGGATGTCCGTCTGTGGTTTGACACTTGCTTTTTGTAATGGAGGATAGCGTAGTTCTGTTTTGTAAGACGTTTAATATTAATTACTTAAATAAAGAAGAATAAGTGGAAACATGTAGTTTAAATACTAAATATTAACAGTTTTTACAGAGCAACAACAATTGGTTTAATTGAAGGCAACTTACACGATATCGATAACGTTATTTTTGTTTATATACAATTAGATAATCATTGATTTTCAACCATAAAACAGCACAATGGCCAACAAGGACCCTAACATGATGATGATGACCTAGATGGGTGACAATGAGGATATTTCAACAATGGAGAAACTAAGATTTGAATTCACAATATCACCATCAAAGGATTCAAAATCAAATTCATTATGCATAACGTCAATAACCACAAGTGATGATAAAATATATGCAATACCAGAAGAACTACAATCCGTAAGCTACCATAAAGAAATATTAAAAACCGCGGTCTTTGCTAAAGTAAAGAATAGTATAAAGAAGAGATATCAGACACGAAAGATTTGGATAACAATGACAAAAGACATCTGCTTTAAACGAACTCTCTTCCCATCTGAAATATATAATGGTGTTTACACCTGAAGAACAAGAGAAATTAAGAAAAATGTCAGTCAAATTCGATCAGGCAAAAGAGAGATGCCTCAAAAATCATGACCCATGTTCACGAGAAGCAGCAATTATAGAATCTATAAGTTTTACAGAAATATCTTCCTTACCAGTATTTGCTAATAAGAAGGGCCCGATATCAAAGAAAGAATTTGAAGATATAATTTGTAGGCATAATATGTTAGACAAATGTAAGGAACTTTCTGAAAAGACAGACTCTGATACTCAGAATGATGAGATCAGTATTTATGATGAGCTTTCTCAGGCAAGTTTAAACAAAACTGACAATCTTATTCAACCTGGGGGGGAGCAAGAACATTCGCCAACTATATCCGCTACAGACTAAGACAAATGTAGTATTTGAAGATGATAATGCCCAAGATCCTAGTGACTCATATTTAAAACATCAAAGAAATCAAGAGTCAATGGAAGAGTTCTATAAGAAATTCCCTAATCTACCAAGAGTCAGATGTCCTAGAAAATTATATATAAGTACTCTCCAATTGAAATATTTGTTTACATATCTGCTCCGGAAGCATTTCCTGAAAACTGGGAAGAGCTGAAAAAAGAGCTTCTTGAGTTTCTTGGGAGAACACATTAGATTATTGACGATTCAAAGTCTTATGTAAATATCCAAATGAAAAAAACATATTTTGAAAATTTATTTTAAAGGAAAAATAGCATTCAAAAATTTTCACTTGCGGCGAGGCTTGAACTCGCGTCTTTGGGTCCAAATTACCAAAAACCTGCCATAAAACCACTAGGTATCTACTCAAAAATCGAACGCCGTAAACGGAGCCGTGAATACTTGGGACAGAAGAAAAATCTATGGAATGGAACACTTAAGGCAAAAGGATGACCAAAAAAAAAACCGGCCAGCCAACCACATGGTAGTACCGGAAGCGAAAAACTTTGAGCAAAATAAAGCGTAGTTTTCCATGGAGCGAAATAAATCGCGTAGAAAACCTGGAGCTAATAAAAACGCGTAGCTCAAAAGCTGGAGGGAAATAAATCGCGTAGCTCAAAACCGGGAACGAAATAAGTGGCGAGAGCTAAAAAGAAACCTGGAACCAAAACCAGGCGAGATTGTTTAGCTCAAAACGTTGAGCTAAACAATCGCGTAGGTCTAAACCTGGAGCGAAATAAAGGGCGTAGCTCAAACCTGGAGCCAAATAAATCGCATAGCTCAAAAGCTGGAGCGAAATAAATCGCGTAGCTCAGAAGCTGGAGCGAAATAAATCGCGTAGCTCAGAAGCTGGAGCGAAATAAAGCGGCGACGGTTGTAGCGCGGCAACCCCAAGCGCGCCCTCTGTCGCCGGCCTCTGTTTGATAAAATGGCCGGGCGGCATTATTTTACTTTTCGTTAATAAAATGTTATTGTGTGATTAAAACCTACTAATGAATGATTATGGCGCAATAAAAGAAGAGCTGATTATGAAATCGGTGTGTTTCATTGCTACACGGTCTATTTTGTTCCAAGTTTTGTAGCTCAAAACTTTTGTTGCCGGATTTTGTTATACGTTATTTCTACAATAATTGTATTTTATTCAAAATTAAATTATTATTTATTGAGTAAGTCTTTAGAATATGTGCCTCCGTTAGTTAATGTACGTACATGCAGAAATGATTACAGAGTTACTTGTTTCGATTTTCAATGAGGGAAAACATTTGGTTTGTATAACTTTGTACTGTTTTTTTTAATACCAATCTGATTGCATCAACTAAATGTCAGTTTTTCAGTATTCTATTTTGTCTAATTTTTAGAATGTATATTGGAAGTAAACATTATTTCTTAGTGTTAATCCACACTTAGAAAATACTGCTTTTTGAAAAAATGCTTTCAAAAACTTTAGTACCCGGCGGGATTCGAACCCGCGGCTATTGGTAATCCGAACCAACGCTTTTGACCGCTTCGCTACGGGTAACCCTTTCGCCAGGTCGAAATTAAGAAAGCAATTTTTTTTTTTCAAAAACCTGTATATTCGAACACAAAAAGGATAGAAAAGGGAGGAAAACATAGTTCCAGGATAATATAAGGATAGCTCCAGTAGTAATCTAACTACTGAACAATTAAGATTGATGCGAACATTTTAACCCTTACTTATAAACGATGGTTAACAGCTGCATAAACTATGTTTCGTTTGTCTTTTACTGTCACATGACGTTTAAAAGTTGATAGACAGAGACAAACGTTTTATAACTTAGTCATCTGGTAATCATCGTTTATAAGTAAGGGGGTTTTATCGATGCGTCAACTCGATACTTGGACTAAACAATAATCCTACATATTTATTTGACATAACGTCTATGGAACATGGTAATATGGACATTGACTATCCATGGAACCAATGTCCAATACATTTTGTCCGCAGAATATATCCCCAAAGGTTAATGTTAACTTACGACTATAGTACAGTTTTTCACTAGCTGCACTCACCGGGTCATATAACGTGGGATCATTGCAGCGTTTTTCGCTCTCTCTTTCCCTCTCATGAGTCTCACATGCGGGCCGCATTGCCCCTGACTATCTAACCTTCCTATGATTTATGACCAGGTGCAGCGAGTAAAAAATTGTACTGTATATAGTTAATTACCTAACTATGTGTAGTACAATTTTCACTTTTAAAGCATATGTACGGGCTCGGGAAATAAGCCTTATCTTTTCTTGTTTCATTTAAAACTTAGATCTAAACGTTTGTCAAAATTATAGTAACTAATAACTAGGTCAAAAGTTTAATAAAAAAAAAAACCCTAAAAACTAAAAAATACTTAGAACTTATGCAAAAATTACATCTAATACAAATGAAAGAGAAAAAAAATAGTAAACTGCGATGATTCTGCTCTATTATTTTTTTGAAGTCACATGAGTTGGTTAGGTACCTGCAAAGAAAATATAAATGACTAGCTGCGTCCCGCGGTTTCATCCGCGTAAGTCCCGATCCCGTGGGAATATCGGGATAAAAAGTAGCCTATAGCCTTCCTTAATAAATGGACTATCTAACACTGAAAGAATTTTTCAAATAGGACCAGCGGTTCCTGAGATTAGCGCGTTCAAACGAACAAACAAACTCTTCAGCTTTATAATATTGGTATAGATAGGGCTCAATCGTAAACTTCGCTAAGAAATATATTCTACTGCCTGTTAATAAACCGTAGATGAGCCATAGAGAGCCAAAGATGAATCACTCGCGTCGCTCAGGATTCTAACACCTGAATTACTCCCCGCGCTGCGCCGCAGATTTCGTATTCTATTCAAAACCAGCTGTGTTCCGCGGTTTCACCTGCGTATTTCCCGACCCCGTGGAAATATCGGGATCAATGTTACTCAAGGTGAATGTAGCTTTCTATTGGTGTAAGAATTTTAGAAATCGGCACAGTAGTTCTAGAGTTAATTCATTACAAAAACACACACAAAAAGACAAATCTTTCCTCTTTATAATGTTAGTGTAGATGTATAAAAAAGGCTGGGCGCGTCTCATACACAAAAGGTGGCACGGGTGCCTCTCGCGCACCGCTTCCACGCCCGCACCCGACGCCGCTTTCATCCCGTGCCACGCATTGTGATGTATCGAAACTTACCGCACAAACTATAGATCTTTGAGCGCTGCAATAAGTTCCGGCGCGTCTATCTCATATATGTTGTTCTCGTTGAGGCTGCAGCCGGCGACGCGCAAGAAGCCGCGCCCCTCGTCATTCAGTTGCAGCTGTTCCAGCGCCGCCGCCAGCTGCCCGCCGCTGGGGGTCGCTGGGAAACCTGCAAGTTGCACCTCAATCAATACATAGTACATACAGTCTTACTAGAAATATTTTACCACATTCCCGTAGTCCACATAGCGCACGCGCGCCGACACGCCGCCCGCGCCCTCACCATGGTCAATCAGACTTACCCTTAATGTGACAGAGGTTGGCGAGGCCCGGCAGGCCGGCCACGAACTCCGGCAACATCTTGCGCAGCGCGGCCACCGGCACCGTCTCCACATTCCCGTAGTCCACATACAGCACGCGCGCCGACACGCCGCCCGCGCCCTCACCATGGTCAATCAGACTTACCCTTAATGTGACAGAGGTTGGCGAGGCCCGGCAGGCCGGCCACGAACTCCGGCAACATCTTGCGCAGCGCGGCCACCGGCACCGTCTCCACATTCCCGTAGTCCACATACAGCACGCGCGCCGACACGCCGCCCGCGCCCTCACCATGGTCAATCAGACTTACCCTTAATGTGACAGAGGTTGGCGAGGCCCGGCAGGCCGGCCACGAACTCCGGCAACATCTTGCGCAGCGCGGCCACCGGCACCGTCTCCACATTCCCGTAGTCCACATACAGCACGCGCGCCGACACGCCGCCCGCGCCCTCACCATGGTCAATCAGACTTACCCTTAATGTGACAGAGGTTGGCGAGGCCCGGCAGGCCGGCCACGAACTCCGGCAACATCTTGCGCAGCGCGGCCACCGGCACCGTCTCCACATTCCCGTAGTCCACATACAGCACCTGCGCCGACACGCCGCCCGCGCCCTCATCCTGCTCGATCAGCGCCGCGCGGAACCACTGCGGGTCTACACACACACACACACACAGCGTTACTTCAGTGATTAGTTTCAATTCAACTTTCTTCCATCTAATGCCATAACTACTGTTTAAGTTCAAATCAATGAGTGCAGTTACAATGGAGTTAAATCGATCCTAAAACTGGTCTAAAACAACACTTACAAGGCGGACATTGTGTGATGCAAAGCTCTTCAATTTTCGGAAGATAGGGTTCCTTGCAGAGGTCGCTCTCGGCGTATTTGTTTATCTGCAAACAAACAGTAACAAGATCAAACCTAGCCCTTCATGTGACAGATCCCATTGATATTAAGTTAGGACGGTAATAAGCTAGAATAGTAACTTACTGCCCTTGCTTACTATCATAACTTACTATTTTGTCTTATTTTTACTTTACTTTTTTCTGTGTTTCCGCAACTAGCCCTATAACTGGGCTTTTTTGCGTGACTTTGAGACGTAGGTTTCCTCACGAAGTTTTCCTTCACCGTAAGAGCGATGTTCTATCTATCCTAACTTACTGTCCTAATTACTATCCTTTCTTACTGTTATAATTAACTGTACCAACTTAATATCTTCACTGTCCTAACTCAAAATGATAGTAAACTCCTTAAGAGGGTTCATTCCATTCTCTTTCTCCATACAAACGTAGTTTACGTTTTCCTCCCTGGATAAAGACATTAGAGCAAATATGTTTATGCCATAAAACCTAAATCTGTCATGTCTTGTCAATGTACGAACCTTTTTTTTTTTCTAATTAAAATAATAATAAAAAATAAAAAAAATAATTCGTAAGATGAATAGTCATGCCAGATATAAGTTTTATGGCATAAACATATTTGCTCTAATGTCTTTATCCAGGGAGGAAAACGTAAACTACGTTGTTTGTATGGAGAAAGAGAATGGAATAAACGCCCTTAACGATTTTGCATGTACATATTTTGTGTTATTGAGATGCGACTGAGGTGGGACTAGGATCAAAGTGTAATCAAATCTTTTAAATTCACACGATTTGTTGACATAGTTACATTTTCCCGGGTCTTAAACGCGTATTATTATTTTCTTACCTCGAAGTTTCAACTATGTTCCAATGCTCTTGGTCGCGAAGGGGGGGGTGTTCCCCTCCTTCTGCAGTCCAAACGCAGTGCTTCGCCTTGCGCCTAGGAGTGACACAGTTGTCTGAGTGGTATTGATGCTTACCTTGTCGGTGAGTTCTCCATAAATCCGTTCAGCCAGAGGTTCGCCTTGAGGGAAGCCGTTGATGTATCCATTCTCGATGGAGTTGAAGTCAACCACCTCCAGCACAAAGGGACGGTCCACCGGCAGCTTCACAGTTGGGAACTCGTTGAACATTATCGATGTTGTCTCTGTTGAAGATGTACATATGGCTATATTGACGTTAGTCCCGATCCCGTGGGAATGTCGGGATATAAAGAACCCTATGTGTAAAGAGCAGTGTTGGTCTAGTGGTAGATACCGCGACTTTCATTCCGAAGGTCGTGGTTTCGAATCCAGGCCGACCGCGCACCAATGTCTTTTTCTTTAAGAAAAATTTTAGTGCGCTATTAACATCGCTCTTACGGTGAAGGAAAACATCGTGAGGTAACCGACATGTCCTAGGATAAACCACGGTCCGATTGCACGGTTCTGCTTAAGCGGACCCTTGCAACTGGGATGCATCACTCGGTTTGGGATGGCAACTGAGACCAACTACTAAACGTGCCTTCCAAAGCACGATGGAGCTCCAGAAAATGTGTTATTACTTATTTAATTCCACACAAACTTTCACATTTATAATATTAGTAGGATAAACATTGAGTTAATATACTCGAAATACTCGTACTTACCTAGAACATCACCGCCTCTCTCTTCAATCTTCTTCCATTCCGGAGTGCACATATCTTCCAATTTCTTGGTAATGTTCTCTTTGTTTTGACCCGAGTGTAATTGTACAAGGGATCCGCTAGGTGCAGTCTTCTCACCCGAAGGAAGCGTCTGTAAATACAATCAATATTTAGAGGGTTGATGGTTTAAGGGTCCTTGACTTTTTTGTTTTGTTTTTGGTAACGGTCAAAGAATACATCGAGATGCTTCGCTTTGAATGGAAACATGTCCTTGACTATGGCACCCTGGGTACAGTCGCAATGACTATGTCTTTTATTTTATTCTTCAATCAATTTGAAATAGATCAACAATGATCAACTGAAGGTTTCAGCAGAAAAACAGCGTTCAACCGTGGTCTACCGTGGTTGGGCAAACGCTGAGTCGGGGCCTTTTTGCTATTGTAACACACATTAACACAACATACCTATTATATTACAACTGTCTTTTTATAACCATTTTTTGTAATTTCTCTGTCTGTGTGTTGTCATAGCAAATAAATGTCGGTCTATGTCTAATACCAAGTGAATTGTTCTTTAAAGTCTGTTCAATACAATTCACTACGTTAAAGTCTGTGGATTTTAAGTCGTCGTTACACACTTAGCTAACTAGAACTGTGTTATGTACCTACGGAGGTGCCTAACTGGATACTCTTGTTGATTAGAATAAGATTATGTCTAGTGGGTAGTTGAGTATGAATTCTTAGTAATGTAAGGTAGATTTATAAGTTTCACTTTTCGTTGTGCTCCCTAGCTCAATAAATGTCTAATGTTATTTCCGTGTTTTATTAAACATAATAAACTGGAGACATGTATCCAGGGTCCCACCTCAGTCTGCTCAATAGGGTGTCGATAGAAAGGTAAGTGGCGTAATATTTGACGTGTATTTGACAAATTTGGTAGACAAATGTCGTCAAATGTGTTAAATACACGCCAAATAATACAATAACTATTCCATCGACACTCTATTGAGGCACGAGTATGAGAGAGCAGACTTGGGACCCAGACCATGGTATATTGGTCGGCACATCCTGTATCTCTCGTCCACCCCTATTTGTCCTCTCAATGTTATCCCTCATATACTCTATCCCTTCGCTCTGGCCCTAGGCCCCAAGGAGTCTGATCTCCCGGTGACCATGACTCACCAACACCAGCTCCGCCGCGCTATCCTTGAGCTGGTCGAGCAGCGCGAGCGCGGGCGGCGCCAGCGCGCTCGGCTGCCCCGCCGACAGCTGCACCACAGACGCCAGCGTCGGCACACTCGCCAGGTCCAGGTGTCCAGGACACGGGTACAGTTTCTCCAGTGGAACGACCTCTTCGTTACCTGACAATACCAATTTAAGGTCATTAGTGGCAAGGGATAGGTTTGGCAGTGCAGATAGATAGATTAACACTTCCTTACTTATATAGGACTAGCTGCAGCCTGAAATAACCGGAAAAAGCTGGGGTCTGCTAAACCCAAAATAGATTATTTTTTTCGGGTCGGCGCAGTAAGTAAGCCATCACTCATCTTTGACCATATATTTTGCAAATAGATTCGGTAATATTTGTGCAGCCAGCCGCCTGCCTGACAACTATTGTTACAACTAGTGTTAAGATATAGCAGTAAGTTAGTTTCACTGGGCCTTTTTCGCACTTTGCTTCACAATTGGGCCAATGTACGTGATTACTTCATACGTGTTAAGCAGTTAGACGCCACGGAATCCTACTCCGGATTGGCGAATGTCCCGTGCCTTCGGACCGTGTTGAGTCCTAAGACATGTCGGTTTTCTCACAATGTTTTCCTTCACCGTAAGAGCGATGTTATTAGCGCTCATAACTTTTTCTTAAAGAAAAAGACATTGGTGCACGGACTCTCGGAATGAAAGTCGGGGTATCTACCACTAGACCAACACCGCCAATGGCAGTAAGTTAAAATGTAGTTTACATACCATATTCAATGTATTCCACCAAGTATCTATTGTCTTTAACTTTCGTCTTTTTGACGAGTGCTCGATACTGCACTCCGTCTGTAAACTCCGAGATGACAACGGTGCCACGCTGCGGAGGTTCCTTCAATGGTGACGCTACGACAGACAATCGGAAATAAATATATACAGGCTAAACCATTTAAATGGGCCTTCAGGGGGGTATCCTAAACTAAAAGAGATAGCAAAAAATGTTGAAAGGAGCATGATTTTGACAAAAATTAAAATGCTATATTTAGATATTTTTAGGGTTCCGTACCCAAAGGGTAAAAACGGGACCCTATTACTGAGACTTCGCTGTCTGTCTGTCTGTCTGTCTGTCTGTCTGTCCGTCCGTCCGTCCGTCCGTCCGTCCGTCCGTCCGTCCGTCCGTCTGTCCGTCTGTCCGTCTGTCCGTCTGTCCGTCTGTCCGTCTGTCACCAGGCTGTATCTCATGAACCGTAATAGCTAGAAGGTTGAAATTTTCACAGAAGATATATTTCGGTTGCCGCTACAACAACAAATACTAAAAACAAAATAAAACAATTATTTAAAAGGGGCTCCCATACAACAAACGTGTTTCAAAAACTACAAGGCAATGTGAGGTCGCTTCTGATTGGTCGCGTCAAATCGAGTTGGTCATGGAATTCAAAATGGCTGCCCTATCTGTCAAATATACTAGTCTTCCTTCACTGACCAAAGAGTTTCTTATAAGTTTCAGATTTTCTTTGAATCAAAGTTGTTGTAAACCATTTTAGGATTCCGTACCCAATTGTGATAGTGGTACGGAACCCTTCGTGCGCGAGTTTCGCACTTGGCCGGGTTTTTTAATTAGCCTAGCCAGGAATCGAACCTTTTCATTTTGCAAAACCCATTGATAGTGTTTTGTAGATACTGATAAAGATCAAACCCTGGAAACAAACATAGTGTAATCAATATTAAATATTTTTTTCTTTTTTCGCTACTATAATTCAACTTTTAATCAAATTTTGTCACATAATATCATAAAAATCGGTCCAGCCGTTCTTGAGCGTTTGAATTTTGAACAAACTTTGTTTTCTACGGTTGTGGTCACTTTACGTTAAGTCTAAGTCTAAAGCGGGTGGGTGACACCACAGGACGCTGCTAGCATTATTACGAAATTCATAATAGTTAGATTACCTTTAATAGCAAAGAGTAGTACGTCGTGAAGGATCGAGTCAAACTTGATAGTGTCCTCGGGTGCGGCGGACCTCACGCACGCGCGGGCCAGGCTCTTGGCGTCCAGCAGTATGACGCGGGACGAGTTGAGGAGCTCGGGCCGAGTCACCGTCGCCTCGGCCGCAGCCGCGGTACCTGCAACACCGAAAATGTATTAAGCTATTGCATAGCTTTTATCGCGGGCTTTGAGCTTTGAATTAAGAAATTTCGTAACGAAAAAAACCTAACACCCCCCCACTCCGCCTACCATGTTGCAATGGTAACCATGGCAACGTGGTATAAACAAAAAAAAATAATTATAATTGCATAAGTTGATAAAAAAAATGCTATGCAATAGCTTAACCGCGGCAGTCACCGAGTGCCACACGTTTTTTTTTTATTTCAGATTCTACAGTCAATATAAATACAATGTAATCCATTTTACATAACATAGAACTTAAGACCAAACTGAATCCATATTTTGTAAGCCTTACTTTTACACCTAGAACCTATTGAGTTTATAATTTGGTTTTTATTTTTTTTTATTTAAAATTAGTAGATAGAAAAGGAAAACATGATGAGTATCCCATTTTTAGGGTTTTAAGTTTATCATTGTAGTGATTTGAGAGTTATAAGAGCGTCTGTGAACTCGTGAGAAGAATTAAAAACTATTTACCTGGGGCTGGTAATTCAACTTCCGGCCTCCATCGTTCAATCTCAGCTTCACCCAAATCGGCTAAGCTTTCCGGGTCTACCACAGAAACTTTGAAACCGTTTGCAGTCTTTGACTTCAAAGTACATTGCAAGTTCATGCCGACCTGAGAAGCAAACATAGAAATTAATTAAGAGGACAGTCTCCATTCTCTTTCTCCATACAAACGTAGTTGACGTTTTCCTCCCTGGATAGAGACATTAGAGCAAATATGTTTATGCCATAAAACCTATATCTGTCATGACTATGCATCTACCTTATGTTTTTTTTTTCATTTTCTAATTAGAATAAAAATAAAAAAAATAAAAATGAAAAAAATCAAAAGGTAGATGCATAGTCATGACAGATATACATTTTATGGCATAAACATATTTGCTCTAATGTCTATCCAGGGAGGAAAACGTCGACTACGTTTGTATGGAGAAAGAGAATGGAGACTGTCCTCTTAAATAATGAAAAAAATATTACTAAAATCGATATAAATACAAAGTGCTCCGACGAGGAGGTATTAAGAATAAATTCAGTTTGATTGCGGTTGTGCTTGGGTTCGTTACTCAATCCATTTACTGTGTGCTATGCGGTATTTTGAAAAAACGGAATAAGATGTGTATAGTTTAGTTTTAAGGCTATTAAATGCCATAAACCGGCATACACATACACAATGTGTATGTGTATGTCGTTTAATGGTCAAATTTGACCCATATTTGAAACCTGCTGTTTTTAGGAGTTGAATCCCAGTTATTATTGTATTTTGGTTTTCGCTGCATAGTTGTCAATATGACATAAAATACATGTGGAATCTTATTTATGCATTTTTTGTTCTAATTCTAATTAAAAATGGCACATTTAGTGCACGGACAGTTAGAATACGGGAATCAGTCTGTAGTAGACCAACCGCGCAACTTTCAACAAATCGGTACCGCGCAAAGGAATGATTTGCGCCCAAGATTTTTGACAATTAATTAACTGTTACCATTTCCATAGAAACTTAATACCAAAATAAATTATGAAAAATTTAGTTTTCTACCTTAATATCGATATTATTCGGATTAAGATTTTTCAATCATTCATTCACCACAAGGTTTCCAAAATATTCATTCGAAATGAAATAAAAAGGAGAAACATTTTTCCAGCGTAAATTACTAGTTTACATCTCATTTGTTTTATATTATTTCTAATAAAAAGTAATTTACGCTGGAAAAATGAAAAAAAATGTTTCTCTGTTTTATTTCATTTCGAATGAATATTTTGGAAAACCTTGTGGTGGGGGCCCTATAAAAATAAAATTTTAATCCGAATAATCGATCGATATTAAGGTAGAAAACTAAATTTTTCATAATTTATTTTGGTATTAAGTTTGTATGGAAATGGTAACAGTCGCCACGTTCTTAACAGTTATAACATGAAGCCGATGCATCGACTTGTAAACGTGCAGTCAACTGTTATTTAAACCAGCAGCTCAAGAGACGCCAATTTCAATGACAGTTCAAATCGACGGCGTCGGCTTAAAATGGATGCAAAGACGAATCATTTTCTATTATTCACTACCGACGATTGAGGAGCTCATTGGCCTACAACCTGCCGATGTTGAACGGTCGCGCGGGTACAGCAACGCTTGGCGCGGTCATTACTCGGAAGGTAACCGATAATTTGTGTGGCAGAAATTCATTTTCTCGAGCTCCTCCGTGCTTCGGAAGGCACGTTAAGCAGATAGTCCCGGTTAGAGATGCAACGGATATCCGGTTGCTATCCGGTATCCGGTCTATCCGGCCATTATTCTACTATCCGGCCGAATACCGGATAGTTGCGCACTATCCGGCCGGATACCGAATAGTGATTCTGTTTGGTATTTAACTTTGAAAAATGGTTAGTTGCCATTATTTTAGACAAATAAAATAAACACAGAATGAAGTACAAGTTCACAATCACGTATACACTACTATACACTTTAAACAAAAAAAAACTTATCTATTCAGCAAAATAGGCGGGTGCACGTGTACTGCATACGAAATAGTTTCGTACGTACTGACCTAATAAAACTCGTTTCTTGGCTAGAAAACGGTCCGCGCGAACCTACAATACGTAACAGGTTGAAACCTGCACGACGCGCCCGCCGCCAAACTAAAATGTAGGTATCGTTTGGCCGGCCGAATATTCGGCGGCCGGATACCGGATATTCAGCCGGGGATGAGGCCGAATATCCGGTATCCGGCCAAACAACTATCCGTTGCATCACTAGTACCGGTCGTTATCACTGATAACTCAATAGCAAACTCAAGGTTGATATCGAACTTGGGTTCGGTCTATTAATACGGGCCTAGGACTATCAATTTCACATACCTCAAAACGAGGTTAAATAGCAAAGGACTTTCATAATTTTTATCATCCAATATACAGTTGTGGTCATATAATTAAGAACGATTTGAAGTTCTAGAAGTTTTTTATTTAAGTCGTATTTTACACAGAGATGAGTACCTTCTGAGAAGCAACTAGTCTTCTACTATATAAAAATAAGTCGGGTTTTCCTTCCTGACGCTATAACTCCAGAACGCACGAACCGATTTCCACGGTTTTGCATTCGTTGGAAAGGTCTCGGGCTCCGTGAGGTTTATAGCAAAGAAAATTCAGGAAAAATTTAATTATCTATAATTTATAAGGCAAAACAACGTTTGCCGGGTCAGCTAGTTATGTTATAAAATAGCTACATTCATAGAGCAGCGTGGCTTAGAAATAAAGAATGAAATCGCTTAATATTTTTTTCACATTTTATTAATTTTACCAAAGTAACACATTCAAACAGTACTGAAGCTGGACAAATAATTAAGAACGATTTATTTAACTGCTCGGAAATTGCACTCACATTTAAAAAATCACAATAATATGTAGCCCGGAAATCTTAGAAAGCTATTTAATATATTTTTAACTAAAATTAATAGTTAATAGCATATCCACGGCTTTTAATTACTGCTTTCCACCAGCGAGGCATAGACTTTATTAATTTTTGACATTTGTAAAGAGAAACAGAGTTCCATTATTCTAAAAAAACGTCGTACAGCTCTCTTAAATTTTCAAACTTCGTATTTGAAGCCTTTTTCTTTACTTCGAACAACAGATTCTCTATTGGGTTTAGATCTGGGCTGTTAGTCAGGTCAGATCTGTTTGGGCTGGCCAGTCTAAGACAGAAACTGATTGCGCTGTAAGAAATTCCTTTACGGTGCGTGCAGTGTGCTTTGGATCATTGTCATGCTGGAATGGCCAAATAACCGGTAGAACGTCTTCAGCGTAAGATAACATTGTTTCTTCCAGTATATTTTTGTATTGGAACTGATCCATGTTACCCTCTATCAACTTGACAGGTCCTACACCATGTCCAGAAAAGCACTCCCAAATTTTCACATATACACCACCGTGCTTTAATGGTACTTACATGTACTTAGGGTCAAATGCTGTATTCGGGGGACGTCGTACATATCGTTTTCCATCAGAACATACTCTGTTTAATTTCGTCTCGTCAGAAAAAAAGTACATTTTTCCACCGTCGCACAGTCCTGTTTTTATACTTTCTCGCAAATGCAAGCTGGGTTTGCCTGTTGCAAAATTTCAACATGGGTACCTTTCTTGCTATCCTACCGTGCAATTTTTTTTCTACCAAACGTCTTCGAATAGTGCGTGCTGAGATTGCTGAAGGGTTGTTTTCACCAAAATATTATTTTCTAAGCCAATTGGACTCTTTAAAAGAATTTTGTTTTGCCATACGAACGATGGTTCGGTCATCTCGAGTAGTTGTTTTTGTCTGCTTAGGTACACGTGGCACATTCGAAGTAGTTTGATACGTACCAAAATACTTTACAGCGTGGAAAACCATCGTTTTTGAACATTGCAGATGGTCGACTATCTTTTTATAAGACCAATTCTTCCGGCGAACTTTTATTATTACTTCCCTTGTAGATTTATCACAACTTTTATTTTTTCCCATTGTTTTTTTTTTCATAACTTTTATCTTTTACAGCACTAAATGGCGCCAAAATTATACAAACAGTAACATTACAAATCGACTGATTTTTCTCTAATTAAATTTGAATAAAGGTATAAACTATTGAGCGTTCTTAATTATGTGGCCAGCCAGTAAATAGGAATATTATGTTTAGAAGTAGTCTATAAAGTCTGTCTATTAATTTTTAGCTAATCATGTGTATCACTGAATACAGTGCTATTATGGAAAAGTTTTACGATACCAAGAGAAATAAAAAATTATGCATGAAATTAGTTTTGCATCTTAGTTTGAAAAAATCTTCCCTTTATATCAGCGTTCTTAATTATATGACCACCACTGTATGTACTATGTAAAGTGAATAAATGATTTATGATTTTTAGATATGAACCTTAAGTCCAGGCCCATGGATGACAGCGCAGAACTCTGGCACGAGCTCGTACTCTGTGGCCACGGGCTTGCAGCGGGCTGTGGCGGGGAGCGCGACGACGGCGCCGGCGTCGAGCAGCGCGGCGCGCGCGGCCGACAGGCAACGCGCGCGGTACCAGCCGCCGTCCGCCGGGGACAGGTACGACACCAGCCGGTTCGCAGCGGGCCTGGAATTGTCACACACCATAAATAATAAATAAATATATATTGCACGTTACACACAGCGCAATCTAGCCCCAAACTAAGCACTAGGTGCGTACTATGGGTACTAGACAACGGATATACTACATATTATACTTTTTTTTTTGTAAATACATACTAGAGATGGGCCGACTAGTCGCCGACTAGTCGGCACTTCAACCTTCAACTTCAACTTGCCGACTAGTCGGCAATTTTGGAACCGACTAGTCGGCTAGTCTGCTAGTCGGCAGAACCCCTAGTCGGCCTATCTCTAATACATACATATGATACATAGAAAACACTGAATATCCCATGTCTTCGGACCGTGGTGAGTCCTAGGACATGTCGGTTTCCTCACGATGTTTTTCCTTCACCGTAAGAGCGATGTTATTAGCGCACATACTTTTTTCTTAAAGACATTGGTGCGCGGTCGGTCAGGATTCGAACCCACGACTCTCAAAATGAAAGCCGGGGTATCTACCACTAGACCAACACCGCTCTTAGTCTAGCATTATCACACAGCACAGCATAGTTTGACGACCTCTGTGGCGCGTCGTGCGAAAGCGCGACTGCAATGCAGAAGGTTGCAGGTTCGATTCCCGCCGAGTGCAATTATTTATGCTAAAAAAATAAATATTTGTATCTGGCCTGGGTGTCCCTCTATGTATAATATGTATGTATTTACAAAAGAAAAATAAATATTATATGTATTATATCAGTTGTCTAGTCACCGTAACACAAGCTTAGTCGCTTACCACGGGGCTAGATGGCGCTGTGTGTTGTTCACAGAATTTATTTATTTTATTTTTATGGTATATTTTGAAAAACTCCCATATAGGGATGAGCTGGGCTGGTTCTCCCACTGACAAAAAGAACCATCACGCAAAAAGGACGCAATTTGAGGAGGTCTATTTGCGAAAACGAGCCCGTAAACGATTACAATTACAAACTCCCATCATTGAGTTACAATACCTATAGAGTCACAATCTCTAACTTACAACACTCAAATAATGTCCGAGCGCCGTTCTACCCTACATACCTTTTAAAATGACATTTGCTCGAATTTAGACTTTATCCTACTTACATAACGTCCACAGTCGCTCGAACGAAGTAAACATAAACTCTGCGCACGTGACAGCGTGCGCCGAGTTTTGGCGACATTTTTTTTCAGTTTGTGATTCTATAGGTATTGTAACTCAATGCATATAATGTTTAAACAACTAGAGTCTATATCTATAAAATGCTTTCTCCTGAATGACTGACTGACAGATTGATCTATCAACGCACAGCCTAAACCGCTGATAGTAGAGAGCTAAAATTTGGACATTGTGTTATTCATATGATAGAAGCATCCAATAAGAAATTCCCACGGGATCGGGATTTATATATATATATATATATATATATATATATATATATATTATATATATTGTTCTCATTGAAGACCTTGACTTTGAGTAAAAGTCAAATCCTAGCTTATCCCGAAATTTTCACGGAAAATTCCTACTAAAATTATAAAGCTGAAAGTTTTGAGTATGTATGTATGTGTATGTTTGTTACTCAATCACGTAAAAACCGATGAACCGATTACCATGAAACTCTGTATATAGATAGCTGGAGACGTAGAATAACACATAGGCTACTTTTTATTCCGATATTTCCGCGCGATCGGGACTTACGCGGGCGAAACCGGGTCGCTGCTAGTATAAAACAACTAGCTGACCCGGCAAACGTTGTTTTGCCTTATAAATTATAAATAGAAGCCGATTCTCAGACCTACTGAATACGTATACAATCTTTCATAAAAATCGGTCAAGCCGTTTCGGAGGAGTACGGTAACTAACACTGTGACATGGAAATTTTATATATTAGACTAGCTGACCCGACAAACGTTGTTTTGCCTTATAAATTATAGATAGTAGCCGATTCTCAGACCTACTGAATGCGCATGTGGAGTTTGGTGGAGATCGGTGAAGCCGTTTCGGAGGAGTACGGTAACTAACACTGTGACATGGAAATTTTATATATTAGATAGAAGAAGGTAATAACTTACACAACTGTATCTTTATTGTCCGCACATTGGACAGCAAAGTCCTGGCAGAGTTTGCTGTAGGCGTCTTCGTAGTCTGTGTGTATGGTGAGGCAGACGAAGCCGGGCTGTTTGCTAGCGCAGTCGGCGGCCGGAGCCTCGAGCGACGCCATGAATGTCGCGCCCATTGACAGCTTCTCTACTACGCAGCTGTAAACAATAACATTCACTATTAAGTAGATGTATTCTGTGAACCGCATTTAGATTTTCACACAAAAATAGAAAAAGCACAATATTTTTTTGGGGTTACCCATACTTAAAACTGCAACTCAAAAAAAAAAATCATCAAACCCACACTATGGATAGATCTTCTTTCATTTTTTTCTAAACTGAATAGTTTGCGCGACAGACACTTACAAAGTAGTAAAATGTGTGTAGCTCCCCCCCCCCTGTAACTTCTAAAATAAGAGAATGATAAATTGGTTTCAACGAGATCTAGTAAGTAGTTTTTTTTAATATGGCATAAATCGTAAACCGCAATGAGGTGGAACACGCAAAGCTGTGAGCAAATGCCGCTGTAGTCGACTGACCTTTTTTTTTAAATTTTGTGGTCTCGCCTGTACTATGAAGTCAAGTTGGAGTCTTTGTGTTTTAGTGTTAAAATTATCTAATAATAATCCATTTATGTCGTGGTCTTATTGAGTCTCAAAGAAAAACATCGTAGGAAAAATGCTCCTACTACATTGAGGCATTTTATTTAAATATAAACGTAAACAAAAATGAAAAGGCCGGCAGTTGTGAAAATACTACTATTTGACAGTTCTTATTTCAAACTTAGATCAGTCGAACATCGCCCTCTGCCGGGATAATAAGTTAGTGCTCCTCCTCATTTACTTAAAAAGAGGTACATACCTTGCAGGCTTCAAATCCTTAATATCTTTGACTTGTTTGACAGGCGCTGGTGTCAAACGTTGTTGGGCCGGGCGAGCCGGTTCAGCTGGCTTCACCGCTGGAAGGTTGACGGCCTGAAGGTTGACGCCTTCTGGCTTGATGGTCTGTGGCCTGACAGGTTCCGGCTTGGCAGGCACTGGCTTTGCAACTTCAGGTGTCATTGGTTTCGGTTGTGTAGCCGCTGCAAAATCATAAAATAAGAGTGTGAAAATACTAAATATAAATTAAACTGTAAGTAAAGGTCCGTCTTGTTTTGTATCTAGTCAGTCTTGTTTCGTGCCTAGTCAGTCTTGTTTTGTGCTAAGTCAGTTCTCTTTTGTAATTAGATAGTCAATTAGTCGTCTTTAGTCAGTCAGTTTGTGTCTTCTCGGGACCACGGCCGGTATAACCCGTTTGCCGAAACGTCGAGGTAATTAAAAACAATGATTATTTGTAACGCGATCTAGACCCGTGTCTAATAATAATGATGGACGGAAATCGTGTAAGTTTAAAAAGTGTATTAGTCAGTCTTCTCTATACCAAGTCAGTCTTTTTAGTAATTTATCAGTTCTTCTTTGTAATTCGTCAGTCTTATTTGTATTTGTATCAAGTCGGTCTTCTTTGTGTCTAGTCAGTCTTTCCTGTATCTAGTCAGTCTTCTTTGTATCTAGTCAGTCTTGTTTCATACCAAATCAGTTGTTCTTGGTAATAAGTAATCCCCCACAAAAACATTTTCATGTAAAATGTAGCCAAGACGAGAGCGAGATCATTATGATGTGCAGTATCAAAAAGTTATCAGATGTCATATAGAGCCAAGCTTATAACTCCACACGCTTCGAGTCCACAAGTACCTTACTTCACTATCACAAGCTCAACATCTTAGCGAATACGAATTTTATAATAAAATTCTAGAGTGTAGGAAAGGAATGCAAGGCTGGCACCACAGAACTCTGGTGGTGGGTCCCGGGGCGGTTTGGGCGGTGTTGGGCGGGTTGTGTGTTTGTGGATGAGATAGTTTTTTAAGTAAATATTTTTTTTTATGTTTATTATTTTGTATATTATAACTTATTTGAACAGATAGACAGACAGACAGAGTTACTTTCGCTCTTGTAATGCTAGTAAGGATTATTATAGTAAGTATGGATTATTGCTCCAGTTCCACTTTTCTTCAATAATATTATATACAGTTGTGGTCATATAATTAAGAACGATTTGAAGTTCTAGAAGTTTTTTATATAAATCGTGTCACACACAGAGATGTGTACCTTCTGAGAAGCATCTAGTTATGTTATAAAATAGCCACATTAATAGAGCAACGTGGCTTAGGAATATTATAATGAAATCGCTAACTATTTTTTTCACATTATATTGATTTTACCAAAGTAACACATTCAAACAGTGCTGAAGCTGGACAAATAATTAAGAACGATTTATTAAACTGCTCGGGAAATGTTTTGTATGACACTTACATTTAAAAATTACAATATAATATGTAGCGCAGAAAATTTAAAAATCAATTTAATACGTTTTTGACTAAAATTTATAGTTAATAGCATATCCACAGCTTTTAATTACTGCTTTACACCGGCGAGGCATTAACTATATTATTTTTTGATATTTCGCAAGCGAAATAGAGTTCCATTCTTCTACGAAAACGTCATACAGCTCGATAGCTCTCATAAATTTTCACACTTTGTATTGGAAACCTTTTTCTTTACTTCGAGCCAGAGATTCTCTATTGGATTTAGATCTGGGCTGTTGGCTGGCCAATTTAAGACAGAAACTGATTGCGCTGTAAGAAATTCCTTTACGGTGCGTGCAGTGTGCTTTGGATCATTGTCATGCTGGAATGTTCAAATAACCGGTAGAACGTCTTCAGCGTAAGATAACATTGTTTCTTCCAGTATATTTTTGTATTGGAACTGATCCATGTTACCTTCTATCAACTTTACAGGTCCAACACCATGTCCAAAAAACCATCTCCAAATTTTCACATTCCACCACAGTGCTTTAATGTAACTTTCGTGTACTTAGGGTCGAATGCTGTATTCGTGGGACGTCGTACATATCATTTTCCATCGAAACATACTCTGTTTATTTTCGTCTCGTCAGGAAAAAAGTACATTTTACCAATGTCGCACAGTCCAGTTTTCATACTTTCTCGCTAATGTCAGCTGGACTTGCCTAGGGCAAAGTTTCAACATGGGTACCTGTCTTGCTATCCTTCCGTGGAATATTTCTTCTACCAAACGTCTTCTAATAGTGCGTGCTGAGATTGCTGTAGGGTTGTTTTCACATAAATATTATTTTCTCAGCTCATTGGACCCTTTAGAAGGATTTTGTTTTGCCATACGAACGATGTTTCGGTCATCTCGAGGAGTTGTTTTTCACTGTTTAGGTACACGCGGAACCTTCGAAGTAGTTTGATACGTAGCAAAATGCTTTACAGTGTGGTAAACCATCGTTTTTGCACATCGCAGATGGTCGGCTATCTTTTTGTTTGACCAAATTCTTCTGGCGAACTTTTATTATTACTTCCCTTGTAGATTTATCACAACTTTTATTTTTTTCATTGTTTTTTCATAAGAAGCAATCACTTTTACCTTTTACAGCACTAAATGGCTCCAAAATTATACAAACAGTAACAAATCGACTGATTTTCTCTAATTAAATTTGAATAAACGTATAAACTATTGAGCGTTCTTAATTACGTGGCCAGCCAGTAAATAGGAGTACTATGTTTAGAAGTAGTGTAAAAAGTTTGTGTATTTATTTTTAGCTAATCATGTGTACCAATGAATACAGTGGTATTATGGAAAAGTTTTACGATACCAAGAACAATAAAAAATAATGCATGCAATTAGTTATGCGTCTTATTTAAAAAAAATCTTCCCTTTATATCAGCGTTCTTAATTATATGACCACCACTGTATGCGACAATTTAAATCACATGATTACTGCAAAAAAAAAATATACAAAAAAAAACCCCATGAGTTTCTTGTGTCTTCTTCTCATGTCATGGAGGTCGCGATCCGAAGACATAGTAGAGTAGATTAAATAAATAAAAAATGACATGTCAAAGAGATATCTTGCTAATATCCGAATGAATAAACGTACTTTGATTTTTGATTTTTTTTGATTAGCCAAAATATGTGGCTTGGCCGTTTCGCAACCTTGCATAGGTTTTCTATTACACAATACTTAGTTCTTGCGGTGATGAAACGGCCAAGCCATATATTTTGGCTAAGATGTTGAGCTTGTGATAGTGAAGTAAGGTACTTGTGGACTCGAAGCGTGTGGAGTTATAAGCTTGGCTCTATATGACATCTGATAACTTTTTGATACTGCACATCATAATGATCTCGCTCTCGTCTTGGCTACATTTTACATGAAAATGTTTTTGTGGGGGATTTCACCTCTTTTTGTAGGTTGGTTATTATTATTATTTTTTTCCAATCTCACAAACTTGCAGCTTAATAATATAAGTTTATTAGTAAATTTCTTTTTAATTTATTTCCAATAGTTCGTGAATTAATGACTTACGCGCCGTTCGTTTAGTTAGGCCGAATATTTCCAATGTCAAGCACTTGTTTGGCCACCACTGGTGTATAACGAAATACCTTTTAAAAAGCATCCTCGTTGTCCACCATTGGAGACAGCGGTACATCTTTCTAATTATTAATCAATTTTTGGGCCTCTAGTACCTCTAATACATATTAGGTGTTTTGCGAGCGCTTAATTCCATCCCCTAATTTAAGGGGTAAGGGGTGAATTATTAAAAATCTTGAAAACATAATTTTATTATTTATAACAAGGGCGTTCCTATACAAAGCATTCCTATACTTAGCATCATAATTTGAGGAAGTTTCATACAAATTTCCATCCCTTAATTTTAGGGGTTGGGGGTGAAAGTTTTTAACTTTTAGGGTTTTTTTGTTGCTTGTGTACTAATACCAGCTTACATACCAAATTTCAGCTTTCTAGGACTTCGGGAAGTACCTTATGAATTTTGATTACTATCAGTGAGTGAGTGAGTGAGTGAATCAGTGACGAAATCGGGGGTTTTTAGATATCAATAAAATCTAAACTATAGGAGCTATGTAATTGAAGCTTTGTATTTTTATTAAGTACCCTATAGACATTACGCCCCCTGACTTACCTTTATCTGGTATATTCCAAAGCAAAGTTATGAGGGTTCAAAAAACCGACGAAACGTTTCGAGAAAAGGTGGGTAGTGCCCGTACGCTTCGCTGGCTCGTCTTGGCGGGGGTACTACCGTGCCCCCAGATTTGTACTTTTTAACTCGTTGTAATAATAATTAGTCGGTCTTGTTTTCACCCAGTAAGTTTTCTCTACACTTTTTATACCTAGTCAGTCTTTTTTCATTTGATTTCCGAATGACATGTGTTTGTACTAACCTGCATCATCCCGAGCGTCATTATTCTTATCCCCATTGAGTTGTGGTCGACGCATCTCTTTGCGCGGAGTGAAAGTCCTATTACTCTTGTTGTTGTTGTCATTGTAACTTTTGTTGTTGTTGTCATTGTAACTATTGTTGTTGTTGGGGCGGTTGTTGGTGTTGTTATTGCGGGCAGTGGTCTGGTTTCTATCGCCTTGTGACAATTTTGGCTGGAAAGATCAATAAAATATTTCAATAGTATAAAACTACTATACTGTGTTGGAAAGTCCTTGAAAAGTCATGTTTTGAAATGAAAAATACGATAATATGGCCAAAGTCCGTGCCGCCGAGTATATTTACTTATTTACTTAATTATGAATTACTAGCTGCGTCCCGGGGTTTCACCCCCATAAGTCCTGATCCCGTGGGAATACCGGGATCAAAAGTCTATGTTACTCCTCGATAATGTAGCTTTCTTTTGGTGAAAGATTTTTTGAAATCGGTCCAGTAGTTTTTGAGTTTATTCATTACAACCATAGACACACACACACACAAATACAAATCTTTCCTTGTCATAATATTAGATTAGATTTTACCTTTGCCCTGTCAGTTCCGTTAATTTCCTGGTCAAGCTTTGAGTTAGAAAGACGAAGAGGTGCGGCAGACGATATCCTATAAACACACATTTCTTTAAACATATTTTTTCAACACGGATCATGCGACTTATTTTCGGTTTTGCATTGAAACAATGCTAAACGTAACATACACCATGCGATTTTAAACCGAAAAATGAATTTAATTTAAATCCGAAAAGAAGAAAAATCTACGGATCATGAGGTCAAAGAAACAAAATGATAAATGGACGGTCTCGGCCAATGGAGACTAACGAAGAGATACTTACACTGGAATTTCAGCTGTTTTAGTAGGATCAAAATCCAATAATCTGCAACAGAAAAATTTAATTTAAAGTGGCATCTGTCTGTAAGGGGTAAGTTCAGTTAACCCTTACAGTAGCAGTGCGCAGTACATTTAACATGTGACTTCTATAAAAAATCCACTACTACGCATCCATTTATTTCTAGATATTTGCGGCGACCTGTATAAAGATAAGTAAGCAAAATCCCGCGTTTCACTCGCGTAAGTCCCGATCCCGTGGGAATATCGGGACCAAAAATAGCCTGTGTTACTCCTCGATAATGTAGGTTTCTATTAGTGAAAGAATTTTTGAAATCGGTTTAGTAGTTTTAGAGATTACCCGGAAAATACATACAAACATAATTGTTACCAACGTTACCTCTTTATAATATTAGTATAGATAGATGGTATATGTATTTGTAAAGGAAACCCAGCATAAATAACATTAATAAGCCTAAACACTAACCGTTTCAAATTATGGCATACATCCTTATGCCTGTGATTCCAGTCTCTTCGCTGACACCTCTCCGAGCAGTAAGAGACGGCAGCGCAACTCGAGCAGTAAAGGTCGGAGGAGACACCGCACACGATGCAGACACGATCCGGGGACTGCTGCAGTCCCGGAATAGTTAGCTGTGTGTTTAATTGTATGTGTGTTTAAATAGTACCCCACTTGCACATGTGTGTTTTGTTTAGCTAACGTATCTAATGCTAATACGTACATATTATACGTATTATACGTAGCTAATGTAGTATATCCGTTGTCTAGTACCCATAGTACAAGCCTAGTGCTTAGTTTGGGGCTAGATTGCGCTGTGTGGAACGTCGTGCAATATTTATTATTATTATTATTATTATTATCTACTACTTTACAAAAAAAAACTGTGTTAATAAGGAAGCATGCATGGTCAGTCTTTCTTTACCTAAAGTGCTGGGCATGCTGTACCCTTACCATGAGTTAGTACGTAAATACGTGCACTTTAACGTTATATGATACTAACTGCGTCTTGCGATTTCGCCCCCGTAAGTCCCGATCCCGTGGGAATATCGGGATCAAAAGCCTATGTTATTCCTCGATAATGTAGCTTTCTATTGGTGAAAGAATTTTTGAAATCGGTCCTGTCGTTTTTGAGTTTATTCATTACAAACATACAGACACACATACACACAAATACAAATCTTTTCTCTTTATAAAATTAGTGTAGATTCGAAGCCCTTCTAGGCGCCACGAGTGGCTTTTTTAATTGCAATTTTTACAACTTTCAACAAACACGATTGAGGAAACGATTCGGGGAACCATTCAGTACCCCGACCATGAGTTTATAATATTACTATATGCGCCCGCGGTCACCCCCTGCGTGATTCCGCGGGATGTACGGGATCAAAAGTAGCCTATGTCCTCTTCTAAATTCCTATCTCAAAATCGGTTCAGCGGTATAGGCGTGAAAGCGTAACAGACAGACATACAGTTACTTTCGCATTTATAATATTAAGTATGATAGTACAGATTAAGTCAGTGCCTGAAACTACAGTATAACATTTATGCAGGAAATCATATTCTGTTAACTAGTATTGTGCCTAGTCAATTGATTTGGGCTACTTGTGTATAGTAAGTCAATAAAATTATAGATTAAGAATGTACTCAATAATAAAAATTCAAAGAAACTTTATTGAAAAGGCACATTCTACACTTTATAAAATCAAAACACAATTATTCGTTAAAAAGTAGGTAATAATAATAATTAAAAAACTAACTAACACATACAAGCTACAAAATACAATAATATCTAAACTTATGTAAAAGGTTTAAAACTATATAATATAAACCAATGAAGATTTAGGAATGTAATATCGGTGGTCATTTAAAAAAAGTAGTTTTACGTGGTATTTTGGTTTTAATACCATAATAACTATTTGAAACGGTGTCTATACCATGATTATTTTAAATATTATATCGCGGAGATGGACTCTTCAACATTTCTTCGACAAGAAAATTAGGGACGCGATTAGTATGACAAATCATTCAAAAACACGAAGAGTCTCTACTAAGCTTTAACTGTTTTTTTTTTGTGTATGTAAACTCTAGTCTCGTAAACAATACAAGGAATTAATGCATTTGTAATGCTGGAGCTTCTTAAGCGGGTTACGGCGAATATTCGTGTTTACGCGATGTATGTGGCCGGGTAGATCGTTGCAACGCTAAGTATTCGGGCGAAGACGATGCTTCGCTTGGGTGGCTACACCTGCGTCAATTCAATTTCGGCCGCACAAACTCAACAGCGATGCATCGCGTCAACGTGACACGAATCTTCGTCCGCTAATGAAGCCCCAGCCAGCATAACAGTAACGAAACATCGAGCTCCGCGAAATTAGTATTCAAAATCATGGTAAGTACTATATTTGAAAAAAGTTTTACTACGACTTTTTTCTTTGCGTCGAATGTGGTAAAATGTTTCTCAACAAATACTAACTGATGTATTCATTCACAACAATAAATACTTTTATATTCTAGCCAGAAGCAATTAAGGTACAAAGCTACATTTAGTTCGAGGAAATATTTTGACCCTACATTATTCGGTCTAAATACCGCCAAACACTCGCTTTGCCATTACGAATCTAATAACACCCCATATGCTAAAATCTCTCGAACCGTTCGGGCTACAGAGAGTGACAAACGAAAATTGGATACATACTCGAACTTTTTACCCTCCTTCGGCAGTCGGTTAAAAAGTTCGAGCGGGTTCAACATTATCATTGTGGAGTAAGTTCTAACACAAGCTTCTCTAAAAGAAGAATTTTAGCTTTTCCCCTCCTACAGACGAATCAAATGCTTTACTGTTGATGACAGACAACGATTGTTTGTCTACGTAAATAATAAATTTACCATTACTAGGGTACTCTGTTTCACTATACACTTGCCATATCTCAGTATTTAGACCCGGGTTCTTATCTTCTAATATATCGAAAATTATGTTTAAATCGTCTAGATTTTCTGGTAGTATATTGGCAGGTATTTTTAAAATGATTTTAGTTTGATTTTCGTAGTTTTCAGGAACGATTAAGTCTATTTTATTTTCCTTCTGTGGTATATCGGGTTCTAATATTGCAGGGTCTAAAACGGAATCTGATTTTTCGTACGAAAGTGGGACATTATCGTTGATGTCTTTCTTATCAGATTTCTTCTTCGATTTATTTAGTTTTTTATCTAATTTTACATTGTACGCTTTCGTTAACGCTTCAAGACTTGATTTGGGCTTGATTAGTGATTGTAAATGGCCGAGTTTGAATTGTACAAGTTCATTGTCAATCTGTTTGTTAAAATCATTGGCTATAATCACTTGAGCAGATAGCTTGTCTATTTGTAACACTAAGTCTAGTTTCGTCGGTGTGCGTACTGTACTTATTTTACGCCAATATTTAGTTCGAAGGCGTGGATTATTGGCTTGTAAAATTGAGATTACTTCATCTGTGCCTCTGGTAGTTTTAACAACCATACTTATAATACCAACTGCTCCTCTGAATTCGGTAGACTTTAAATTGATTTTCATTTTCTCATTTGCGACTGCGACATTTTTCTCAATCCAGAGTTTAGATGCAGGGCTTTGGCAAATTATGAATATAACACCGTCGAAAAGGTACATGTCATGGAATTTTGGCATGGTAGATTCTTTTATGGCACCTCTATCTAATTCTTCAAGCATGACAGATTCAAATGTTCTTTTTATAGAATGAAATTGTATTTCATCTATCCTTGAATCTGGGTAGTTATTAGGTCCGAGGTATAGTTTAAGGTCGTCTGCTATTAAATCTGAATAGTGCATAGTTCTTATCCGTGTCAAAGGAGCATTCGAGATTTCTACGTCTATATGAGCGTACATATTAGCAACGATTTCTTTTTGTTCTTTATTATTTACATCTTCAGTTTTATTCTCTTCAAAAATAAAGTCTCTTTTCTGTCGGTCAATAATTCTGAAGGTTAATTTTTCGTCGTTAAATACAGGGTCGAAATCCGGTCTTCTTATAATATCTAACGATTCAGGGTCCACTCCAAATTGACGTTTCTGCTTTCCCGCGACATCTGAGTAATACTTCCAACAATCTGGTTTCAAATTTGGATATTTTTCCTGTAGTTTCATTAAAATTTCGGCAGATTCAACATGTGCCTGTTCTTTAGGTAGCCGCATTACTATTCTTGTATATCGTACTAGGTCTTTTACGTCTCTAAAAGTTAGTTTTAAGCCAGTTGAGTTTATGAATTTAGGCAATATTTCTGTCAAGTAATCTTTAGTCTCAAGACTGTCACATATGTATAAAATAGCTCCATTCGACAAATAAATATCTTGGAATTTAGGAATTATTAAATTGGCAAAACGTTGAGATTTCATATCTTTATGCAAATATTCTTTGAATAAATGCTTTAGGCGCCTAATATGTGTTCCTTCTAGCTTATTTTGAGGGTACCCTTCTAAAGTTATGGCTACTTTTAACTCGTTTTCAATATGTAGGTAATTAGTTCGCCGGTGGTAAGCTATACCACGATTGCTATCAATGTTAATAGTACTGTTTTTAGCAAGAAGATTCTCAGCACTGCCCATAACAGATTCCGATTGCTCAGAAGCAATAAGAGACACACAAGTCTCATTATCAGGGTCAACTGGTTTTTCGTAATCTACTTTTTCGGTCTCATTAGTCTCATTACTATTATTGCAACCTGTATCATCAGACCAGATCAGAACTTCATCGTTTTCTCCAATATACTGCACATCTCTGATTTTCTGTAATACATCATTTGGTAGAGAATCTTCGAAGACTTTTTTAGCCTCGGATTCTTCTTCCATTTTAACAATGTTTTCTTTTTTAACTTCAATTTCTTCGACTTCAACGGCGTCATCTGGTCTACTTTCAGGTATTTGTTCTGGGATAACGTCGATTTCTGGTTTGGCTTTGATGCTTACTGTCGACGCTATTTCAGGAGTCGCAGTGGCTGAGGTATTAGCAGACTTTATTTCTTCTAGCAACTTTACTCTTGAGGTCACAGAGCTAAGATCTTCATCCAAAGTCGATAACAGACATTCGTAGTATATTTCTGTATAACCAGTTAGCTCAAAATCTATTTGGTCGTAGTCTATGATGTTTTTGAATGTGGGACCGCGAATTATTTCACCGGAGACTCTATCAATAAGGAAAGATGTACATTCGACATCGTCGACAATCTTCTGGGTATAAATTTTCCACTGATTTGTCTTTATAGACGGATTAAAGTACTGAAGAAGTTTAAAAACATCTTGCACCGTGGCCGGCCAGCAAGATTTCGGAATTTTCAAAACGGCTAAGCATAACCTCTTGATTTTAGCGTTGAGTAAAACGAGATTTATGCGCATTCTCTCTTGAAGACCTGGAGATATTCTAACTATCCAATCTCTGGTCTCTTTATCCTTGCAGATACAAACAATAGCACCCCTATTTAAATAGTAATCTAAAAACGATGGTGGCTTCTTCAGAAGACAAGCTTTCAGTTGCATTTCAATGACGTCGTTCAGACATCTTTGGAACAGTTCCATTTCGCATAACCGCATTTTAGATTTCGGATACCCCGCAAGAGCTATCACTAATTTGAACTGATCTTCAACAATGTCTAAATAATCAGAATTCCGCAGTTGGATTAGTCTGTTTGTTTCATCGGCCTCATCATCGCAGTCAGCGTAAAAATCGTGGAATTTCAAATCGCAAGTCATATCACTACGTATTTTGCAAGCGCATTTTTTATTACACTTCTTGCTAGTAGCATCAGATCTGACTGTATCAGTAACTTTACTACTATCAGACACTTTAGATTTACTGGCGGTGACAGTTGTTGACAATTTGCTTTCGAGGTTTTTACTGGAGGAATCAGTGTGTGGGATTCTACTTCTGGCCTTGTCCTGGGTTGTTTTTCGATCATCAGAGCAAACAACGCAAGTTGATGGTGTAGAACTATCGGTACCGTCGTTTCGGGTCCAATTTCGCTTACAGGAGCATGAGGCATCGTTCTGTTGACAAATGTTCTCTATTGGTGATTATCGACTGCTAAATTTTAAGCCCCGCTCCTAAGCGTCATGCAAGCCTGAGCTGTTGAATTTTGATCCGAGAAAACAACCAGAATTTTGTCAGCCGATGAGATTTTTCAAAGAACCATGTATGCAGCCTGAATGCCTGATGCCGAAATCCGCACAATTTTGACAAATAACTCAATGCAATGCAACGAAGGCGAGCAGCAGGGCTATTTAAAACAACAAATACCTACATAAAAACGAAAAACATTAATTAATTTTTCAAAACCAAAATAATATTAAACGACCTAAACTTGGGTCAAGTCGTTGACTAAGCTGATGATGACATTAAATGGACAAGGTTCACAGACAAACAGTTCATTGTTTTTGTCAAAACTAATGATACTTTAGGTATGAGACAGTGTTCTTCTTCTAGAAAAGTTCTACTCCAGTTTATGATCCTGAGATCGAGACGTTTTAATAGAGCGAGAGCCACACAGTTCGAATTTACAGGTACGTTTTACTGCCGAAAGAATAAATCATTTTCCTCCTTTTTTCGTGTTCGAGTAAATAATATAAATTACTAGCTGACCCGGCAAACGTTGTTTTGCCTTATAAATTATAGAAAGTAGCCGATTCTCAGACCTACTGAATGCGCATGTGGAGTTTGGTGGAGATCGGTCGCGCCGTTTCGGAGGAGTACGGTAACTAACACTGTGACATGGAAATTTTATATATAAGACTAGCTGACCCGGCAAACGTTGTTTTGCCTTATAAATTATAGATAGTAGCCGATTCTCAGACCTACTGAATACGTATACAAAATTTCATAAAAATCGGTCAAGCCGTTTCGGAGGAGTACGGTAACTAACACTGTGACATGGAAATTTTATATATTAGATAAATACAGGTGGACAATTCGCGTATTAAAATTCACAACTTCATTTTAGTAAACCTACAATTTTAATTTTTAGCGATCAAAAATTTATTTAAGAATATTGGTTTCCATGAAGTTTCGATTACAATTTAGTTACAAGTTAATTTTAGAGCGTATTACATGAAATTGTAATAAAATTTTAAAACAGTTTAACGAGAATCAAGGACGAATCATTTATAAACACCACATGCATGCAGGTTTTTTAGGAAAATAAAGGCATGCTTATTTTGAGCTCCAAATTAAAGAATGGTCATGCGAAAAGCATGCATGGAAAATATTAATTAAAGGTAGTATTCATGCACTGGGAGTTAGGGTTGGTTTAGGGCGCGTACAGATATCCCAAGGCTTGATACGCCTAACATTTCACCACCTCTATGTATAATATGTATGTATTTACAAAAGAAAAATAAATATAAGTATTTTATCCGTTGTCTAGTCACCGTAACACAAGCTTAGTCGCTTACCACGGGGCTAGATGGTGCTGTGTGTTGTTGACAGAGTTTATTTATTTATTTACATGACGCCTGCATATTTACTTACATGCGTCCCGAACACATGCTCAAGCTAACACGCCAACAAACACTTTGTATCAAAGCTCGGAACCGGTTAAAAAATAGAGGTTTTAATATCGGTTTAACTCCGAACTAAAAAACCGGGTTTTCCATACGTTTTTGAATCAATTAAGCTTCGATTGCAGTTCAGTTGCATGTTTCATTTTGAGTTTACTATTTACATTTCTGATGATGGCCCACTATTGTAACGTAAGAGAGCAAGTATAATGCATCAAAACTTACCGAATCTCCAGCACCAGCGGTGTAGCCACCATCATTGTCTTGAAACCTGCGGATAAACATAATACAAATTCTCTTAAGGCGCGGTTTTTATGAACGAAAAGCTGCGTCCCGCGGTTTTACCCACGTAAGTCCCGATCCCATAGGAATATCGGAATCAAAAGTAGCCTATGTTACTCCTCGATAATGTTGCTTTCCATTGGTGGTTTCGGAGATTACCCCCAATATACATACAAACATACACATTACCAACGTAACCTCTTTAAATTATTAGTTTGTATAGATAAAATAAATATTGCACGACGTTACACAGCACAGCGCAATAAAGCCCTAAACTAAGCACTAAACACGGATATACTAATGATTAACTTTTTTTTGTAAATACATACTTTTGATACATAGAAAACACCTAGACCAGAAACAAATATTTATTTTAGGCATAAATACCTGCAGCCGGCAGGAATCGAACCCGCACCCATCGGCATTGCAGTCGACGCGCCACATAGGCGCTGATAGTAACGACGTCGTTAACTGTCAGTGTCAATTTTATTTTTCGATGACCGATGGCGATAGAAAGTTCGCCTGGTCAGCTAGTAATAAATAAAACTTACTTCTCACTGTTCTTGACTGAAATCCTCCCATCAGGTAGGAAACATCTATTCTGGTTCGATATCTAGAATAACAAAAAGTAAGTTAGTGCTTTTTGCAAAACTAAGAATGAACCCGCGACTACTGGTAATCGGAACCAGCACGTTTGACCACTTCGCCAGTGGTACCCCTCCCGCCAGGCCGCCTAAGTGTGATTTAACTAAGAAATAATGTTTACAAGTAAGTCAGTGTCGATTTTACAGCTTTTTGTAATAGCGTTAGCAGGGTTGATGTCAGAAGGACAGGTCGTAAAATATAGCTAAATCTATTTACAGTAGATATGGTCAATAGTGCCCGATGACCTACAGCGCGAACCACAAATAATGTGACATTTTAGCCGACCCTGGGCTCCCCAGAGGGATGCAACCGAGGACATGAATAGATTTAGAATTTAAATAAATATTGCATGTTACATCGTGCAATCTAGCCCCAAACTAAGCACTAGGCTTGTACGATGGGTACTAGACAATGGATATACTAAATATACTTTTATTTGTAAATACATAATTAATTATAATACAAAGATATCATGCAGACCAGAAACAAATACTTAGTTTTAAGCATAAATACTTGCACCCGGCGCGAATAGAATCCGCAACCTTCTGCATTGCAGTCAGGCCTCTTTTCGCCGGGCCATAGAGGTCGTCAAAAGAAAAGAAAAAAAAAATAAGACTTACGGGGCGTTTTTCATTCAGCTGTAGTATCATAATCTTTTCCTTAACAGCCAACTCCTGCTCTTTGATCTTAAGCCGTTCCAGCTTCAAGTTCTCCAGCTTAATGTGAAGGCTCCGGTCAAACTCTTCTTGCTTCAGGGTCTCCAGGTCCATAGGGATGCTGGTCTGATCAAAGTCAACACCCTGGAGTGGTAAAACAATGATTCTATTAGAGTTGCCTCCCACTGCATAAGTTGTAAAGCTATTTACAGATACTATAATAAAATATACAGAACAATTACAGATAATTAAAAACAAAGTGAGAATTTCGCAAAATACCTTTCATATTGGCTGTCTCCATCATATAAAGAACACACTCTCCAAATTTCAGCTCTCTACTATTAGCGGTTTAGGCTGTGAGTTGATCAGTCAGTTAGTCCACTCAGGACAAAGCATTTTATAAAAAATCTAAATTCATAATACATACCATGTCATCATCCATTTTCTCAACAGGTTTTGTTGGCTTGTCCACAGGTCTAAAACAAATTGAAACCACAATTTGAAACAGAGAAGATTGTTGGTGTAGAATTCATGACTGGACAACAGTGGTCAAAATGTTATAGACTTTGTTTTCATAGCTCATTGCTCGGAGCTCATTGGCCTAGCTGCATCTACTGATCTTAAATGGTTGTGCGGGTTAAGCAACGCTTGCCGCTGTCATTACTTGTATGGGTGACCTATAATTTGTGTGACAAAAAAACATTTTCTCAAGCTCCTCCATGCTTTGGAAAGCATGTTAAGCAGTTGTTCACAGTTGTTATCTCTGATAGCAGTCGTTAGGTCAAGTTAGAGGCCTTAGGGCGGCCTGAAAACTAACACTAGGTGAGCCACACCACTATATGAAAAAGAAGGAGATAACAAAGGTATCCCATCAGGAACTAACTTTTACATGCAGAGAATACACTCAGTTTCTTCTATACTAATATTATAAAGAGGTAACGTTGGTAAACATGTATGTATGTATGTATATTGGGGGTAATCTCCGAAACTACTAGACCGATTTCAAAAATTCTTTCACCATTAGAAAGCTACATTCACCCTGAGTAACATAGGCTACTTTTGTAATTTATAATCATAGTAAATCCCGCTTTATCTCATATCAGGTAGTAAGTTAGTTTTGCTGGGCCTTTTTCCAGCCCACAATCCACCAAGACTGCTAAAGGCCTCCAGAAGAGATTTTCTGCTTTCAGATATTGTGCCCTGGTCTTGGTCTGCTACACTACAGCATTAATATTCAGGTAGAAAGTCGTTGCTGAATGCTGGTGTAAAGCATATAAACCGCGCACACAGCGCCAGAGTGCAATGAGGACGCGCAGGTGCACTGCTTAAGGTAAACCAGCTTTTAGAACCAAGTTTCTACATGTAAATGCCCTTACAAACTAAATTATTCATGTCAATGTGATCTACTGACTTACTTCATCATGGATTTTAGGGTTTTTCAGGATTGAAATAACTGAAAGAAATGTCTAATGGATAGAAAACAACTAATGTTGTCAATTTTAGTTCTAAATTCACAAATTCACATCCACGATGCGTCTTTGAGGGACGCTTGGTGAAAAATACCTACATTTCTATACAAATTTCGAGAATAAATTCGGGTAGGTAGGTAAAAATAAAAAGACATAGAAACATAGGAGTAAAGAGAAGCGCCCATTATTAAAACGTATTTCAAGAGGTAAATTAACACTGCTTTGCTTTGTAAATGTGTTATCGCAGGAAGTAAGTAACATGATACAAATGTAAATAATAAACTCACTCTTTGGAACAATGCCGAACCGAAGAAAAATACTTATTTAGCATCATTTTCGACTTAGAAACAACGCAGTTTACGGGTTAAACACTAATAACGCACAAGAATTTATCATATAAACTTCTAAAATGTGATTATTATATAGTTATAGAACAAATAATAAAATTGAAGCACTGTTTTGATAAAGTTTTGTCAAAGTTCAAACGACCAAAATGAACGACTCCCAACTTGGTAGGGTTGCCAACACCTTTTTCCAAAAACATAGTATTGTCGTTAAGAGAAAAGGTGGCAAGCTGTGTGCCAAGTGTAGAAATCTAAATTCTACCAAGAGTTTTTTATTAATAGGTATCATTCGTTGCGTAGTTGGGTGACGTACTATGGCGCGAAGTTTGAATTTTATTTCTAGTTTATCGCAAATACTAGGAAACATGCGGACAAGCAAGTAATCATCTAAAAAGGATTACATATACAAAGGGTAAAAACGAGACCTAAGGCCCCACTGTCCATCTGTCGAGCGAGTCCGTCTTGCACCTGGCCAGTTTTCTTTTTAGGGGTCCGTACTCAAAGGTTAAAAACGGGACCCTATTACTGAGACTTCGCTGTCTGTCCGTCTGTCCGTGTGTCACCAGGCTGTATCTCATGAACCGTAATAGCTAGACGGTTGAAATTTTCACAGAAGATGTATTTCGGTTGCCGCTACAACAACAAATACAAAATAAAACAAATATTTAAGAGGGGCTCGTAATTAAAAAACAACAAGGGAATTTGAGGGAATGTGAGGTCGCTTCTGATTGGTCAGAGTCAAATATACCAGTCTGCCTTCACTTACCAAAGAGTTTTTCTAGTACATTGAAATGTTACATTTGAGTGTGCATTTGTCAGAGGACGCAATTTTATTTTTTAGATATCAAGGGGGGGTTAGTTTAAAGTTAAATAATAGTTTGTGGGGTTGTGGCTCTTGTCCCACGGCCACCATCTTGGAAAAACGGGTTCAAATGGTTTTTATGGTTTATTTGACGAACTATAGGTTTCACATAAAAAATAATTACCATTTTGTATTGCAAATAAGATTATCTACAACTTTTGGTAAGTAACTTTTAGTCGTAGAACTAAAAATAAAAAGTTATAAACAAAAATCCATGAAAATTTGAGAAACAAGTTCTATTGGTCATTTATGCACCGATTTTGATGATTATTTTTTTATTCGTAAGGTAGAAGTCCCAAGGTGACTCCATAAAAAAATCATATGGATCGGATGAGGATCTTCGGAGTGATGAGCAGAATAGTTCCTCAGAAAGTAGTAAATTACTTACTTTTGGACTTTTACCAGTAGAATCAGACCTTGTACTACTGGTTAGGGATTGAAGAAGCACCTGGAACCACCTTATCATCAGAGAACTCCTCAATGATTAAAGTTATGGTTAAAATTCTAATGATTTTTAGTGGTAGATGAAAGTAGGTACTCAAAAAAGGATGAAATAAAAAAACCGACTTCAAAAAAACATAAAATAACCTCACCTACATACAGTAATTGAGGAGTTTTCTGATGAGAAGGTGGTTACAGGTGCTTCATCAATCCCTAACCAGTAGCACACGGTCTGATTCTACTGGTAAAAGTCCAAAAGTTAGTAATTTACTACTCTCTGAGGAACTATTCTGCTCATCACTTCGAAGATCCTCGTCCGATCCATGTTTTTTTTATGGAGCCACCTTGGGACTTCTACCTTCCGAATAAAAAAATAATCATCAAAATCGGTTCATAAATGACCAATAGAATTTGTTTCTCAAATTTCAATGGATTATCGCTTATAACTTTTTATTTTTAGTTCTACGACTAAAAGTTACTTAACAAAAGTTGTAGATAATCTTATTTGCAAAACAAAATGTTAATTATTTTTTATGTGAGACCTATAGTTCGTCAAATAAACCATAAAAACCATTTGAACCCGTTTTTCCAAGATGGCGGCCGTGGGACAAGAGCCACAACCCCACAAACTATTATTTAACTTTAAACTAACCCCCCCTTGATATCTAAAAAATAAAATTGTGTCCTCTGACAAATGCACGCGGAGCCCAAAAAAATGTAATATTTCAATGTACTATTCATAAGTTTCAGATTTTGAGAGATGCGGTCGTATGATGGGAGTAAGAATCGAAGCTAAACATTGCACATTTTTCTATTAAAATTTTTGGTTGTTGTAAATCATTTTAGGGTTCCGTACCCCATTGTGAGTGGTACCCCTGACTTTTGGCGCTTTTGTTTGTAAGTATATTTTATTCTTTTAAAATCATTCTAATTAACTGTCCATTGTTTAGCCTGGCCGCACACGAAAACGAATACGGAACACATCCGTATACGTTTCCGAATTCGTTTTCGAATGCTTTAAATCCATATAAAATGTCTTGATTACCGCAAACGTTCGTTTCGTTTCAATGAAAAAAAAAACGTATTCGAAACAAGTACCTACGTGTGCGGCCAGGCTTAAAACTTTTTTAAAATCCTGATCCTTAGTTTCAGCATATACTTACCGACTAGCTGCGTCCCGCGGTTTTACCCGCGAAAGTCCCGATCCCATGGGAATATCGGGATTAAAAAGTAGCCTATAGCCCTACTCAATAAATGGACTATCCAACACTGAAATAAATTTTCAAATCGGACCAGCGGTTCCTGAAATTAGCGCGTTCAAACAAACAAAAAAAGAAACAAACTCTTCCGCTTTATAATAATAGATCTAATATATAAAATTTCCATGTCACAGTGTTAGTTACCGTACTCCTCCGAAACGGCTTGACCGATTTTTATGAAATTTTATTTTCGTACAAGATGGGAACCCGAAACCCGTCGGGCTTCGGATAGTTCCGATTCCACTCGGTTCCGTGGTTTACAGTATCCAATATTACATTTAAAAAAATTTGAAAAAAAAAACAAATCGGATAAGGAAATTTAAACCGATGTCGTAGTCGAAAATGTAAAAATAACCCGGATCTTAATTCAAAACCGATCCAAACTTAGTCTCAAAATCACTAAAATCGATCACTAAAACCTATGACCGAACCACACAAAATAAAATTAAAAAAAAAAGTCCTGGCCACAAACAATATCTGAAACATAGTAGAAACTCCTTGGTTAGTGAAGGCAACCTAGTATTTGTCAAACAACTCTTGACAGGGCCGCCATTGTGATTCCATGACCTACTGGATTTCACTTCGACCAATCAGAGAGCCCCGTACTTACCCCCGAAAACAGTAACAAAATCTCTTTGAATAAATTCCCATAGAAACTTTCATCCCTAATTAAACACTCTTAGGGGTTGAATTTTGAAAAAATAAATTTTAGAGATTCACTTACTACCCCATATCAATATCTATATCAATTTTCAAGTTTCTATGTCAAGCCGTTACGAAGTTGCATACAAACGTTTTTTCCCATTTTTACCCCCTTAGGGGTGGAATTTCCAAAAACCAGTTCTTAGTGCTCACTTTCAACCCCTAAAGAACCTATGTTCCAAATTTCAAGTATCTACACCCAGCCGTTTAGCCTAGGAGCTGTCCATCATTCAGTCAGTCAGTCAGTCAGTCAGTCAGTGAGTTAGTTACACTTGCGTTTTATTAAGTATGATACATTAGGTCTGAGAATCGGCTACTATCTATAATTTATAAGGCAAAACAACGTTTGCCGGGTCAGCTAGTAATAGTAATAGATAACAAAATGTGCTTACCGATAATTCTTGCTTCTGTTGCTACCGACGCTCGCAGTGTCATCGCGCCTCGGTCGCTCGGTGAGACCGTTCATGCTTGTCAGTCTTTCTGAGACACCCGAAGCCCCTTTACTTTTATTCTAGAGGTACAACATACGGTATTCATACACAACTTCGAACATCTAACAAAACAGTGACAAATAGATATACAGTACCCGGCAAATTAGTTGAAAAATTTTGACGTGGAAGGGGAAAGTTCGCGCAGTACATTTGACATGGGATTTCTATGAAAAATCGACTTTGCGCATCCGCCATTTTTTTTCTAAAAGTTTCCCGGGAATTATTTATTCTTGTAATCTCTTACGCCCTTACTTATCATTATATTATCCACATTTTAATACAAAGAAACTTACTTTACGTGCAATATTGATGGTCAAACGCAAAGGTTCAGTTTTGTTCATTTTCATCATGGCAACTCTCGAACTATATTTCAAATTTGCCATAATCAATCAGCTATATCTTTCGCACTACAAGTGCGTACTAAAAATTAAATAAAAGAAGCCATTCGATACCACAACACATTCGGAATGGGTTCTCTGAAGTTTATAATTACTCATAACACCATTTGTTAATCTAAACACCGTGTCGAGTGACTTTGTTTATAATAACAAGTGGGCGCGCGAACCACTTACGCAGACCACCCACGACGACGTCAGAGCTTGCGCAAGGCCACGCCTAGAAATAAAAAACTCGCGCGCACGAGTGGTTATATTATCCACATTTTAATACAAAGAAACTTACTTTACGTGCAATATTGATGGTCAAACGCAAAGGTTCAGTTTTGTTCATTTTCATCATGGCAACTCTGGCCTCGCTGTAACAAAAAAAAATTACAATCGTAAATTAGGAGGAACACTAACTTTTTATCCCGGCAGAGGGCGCGAGTCGATTAATCTTAGGTTTGAATTAGCGTCGTCAAACATGTGTTTTTTACAACTCTCGGCGCCAAATTGGCCATATCGGTCTGAGACCGAAAGAATTAAAAAAAAAACTCGGCGTTTCCATTGGTGGACCATCATTGAAAAAAAAAAAAGATCATCCGATGCCAGCGCCACTGCAAACAGCTTTGCGCGTGGCACCCCATTGGAAGGGAGGAGAAAAATAGTAGGTACCGCTCGCGCTCTGAGCTCCGGAGGCGGGTAAGATGTTGTTGGGCGGGTTGTGTCTTTGTGAATGCGACTCTGTTTTTCTTTTATAAACAGACATGCTTATTATGTTTGTAAGAATTATAATATAGAATATTGCTCCGGTTCCACTATAGTTCTAAGTATGCGACAATGTGAATCACACGATCATTATAAAAAACCCATGAGTTTCTTGTCTTCTTCTCATTGGAAGTCGCGTACCGAAGATTGCTGACGACTCAAAACCATCATGTGAATATCTTATTAAATAAATGATTTGAAATAATAAAACTCAAAATCCTTACCAACTGGTTGGCTGATATATCAACGCACATCCTAAACCGCTTGTCCTAGCTAGAGAGTTGAGATATGGAAGTGTGTTTTTTGTGATCCACTAAGAAATGTTTTTTGGAAACCTCGAGGGATCAGAAATTGCGGAGGTGAAACCGCGGGTCTCCTCTTTTAATGACATTAGGCAGTAAGACGCCACGGCTAGGGATCCTGGCGAATATCCCATGCCTTTGAACTGTGTCAAGACCTAAGACATGATGGTTTTATCACTATGTTTCCCTTCATCTTGTCTTTTTTTTAAAGAAAAAGACAATGGTCGGCTGGGATTTGAACCTACGACCCTAAAATGCAAAGTCGAGGTATCTACCACTAGACCGACACTGCTCCTAAAATGTAGGAATGAGAAAGGATATTTTAAATTCTCACGGGTTCAGTATGTGGGTGAAACCGCGGGACACAGCTAGTAGGTATATATAAAACTAGCTGCGTCCCGCGGTTTCACCCACGTAAGTCCCGATCCCGTGGGAATATCGGGATCAAAAGTACAAAAGTGTTACTCAGGGTGAATGTAGCTTGCTAATGGTGAAAGAATTTTTGAAATCGGCAGTTGTTTTTGAGTTTGTTCATTACAAACAAACATACAGATACACACACACAAAAATACAAATCTTTCCTCTTTATAATATTAGTGCAGATAAATAGCGCAACTTCTAAATGTACATACCCAGCGGTTTCATATTTAACCAAAGCATATCTCTTAGTAGGATCTTTGCTGAGGTGAGCCTCTTCCAGTGTTCCGAATCGAGAGAAGGCTACCCTCAGACCTTCTTCATTCAGAGCATGAGGTACATTGGTGATGTAGAGTCGCTTGTTGTCAAATTGCATGCTTTCACTGTTAACAAATAATAGTAATACTGTAGTTGGTTAGTTTCGCTGAGCCTTTTTCCGCACTTAGCCTCACAATTGGGCCATTGTACGTGATTTCTTAGAGGGCTTAAGACGCCACGGGAGCCTACCCCGCATTGGCGAATATCCCATGCCTTCGGACCGTGGTTTATCCTAGGACAAGTCGGTTTCCTTCACCGTAAGAGCGATGTTAATAGCGCACTTAAATTTTTCTTAAGAAAAAGACATTGGTGCGCGGTCGGCCTGGATTCGAAACATTAGTAATACTGTAATTATCCACATAATATGTATCTTGAAAGCAAGGCGATTAAAACCGAAAAATTACAAATATCTATTACTATTATAAAGCTGAAGGGTTTGTTTGTTTGTTTGAACACGCTAATCTTCATAATATTGTATTTTCAAAAAAATTAGGCGGACGAAGTCGCAGGCACTGCTAGTATAACCATGTTTAAATTTCTTTTTATGAACCTTGATATTTCGCCAGTAATTGCAACAGGCTTGTCCACCAGACAATAAAAATCAAATTTTGACATGGTAAATACCGTGTTAGTAAATAATATTTGCAGTTATATTATAACAACTAGTTTATTTCTAATGTATGTATTTTTTTTTTTTTTTTCGCCTTTGTTAGGGTTTGATTCACGGCAATCTGTCTTTACAACAATAAGCCCTTCGTTTGTATGTGCTTGGGTTTATGTGGTAGTTTCTGGTGAAGAGTCCATTGACTCTTCATTCTCCTGCTGATCAGACAAAAATCTGTCCATGAGTGTAGGAATGCTGTGTCTTTTCAGGCGTCGGTACTCCGTGCTCCCTGAACCACACAGCTGAGCGGCCAGTTCATTCACGTGGCTTGACAGTCTGGCTTGGTATTTTTTGCTATACATTGCAATTTCTTGGCCTACGGTGTTCATATTCAGGTCCGCGTGAATGTATTTATTGCTGATGTAATAGGGAATACCGAACATGGTTCTTAAAGTTTTGTTTTGGAATCTCTGCAGGATCTCGATATTACTATTGCTGGCCGTGCCCCACAGCTGTATACCATATGTCCAGATTGGTTTTAGGATGGATTTGTAGATGGTCATTTTGCTTGTGAACGAGAGCTGTGATTTGCAATTAACCAGCCAGTACATGTTGCGCATTATTGTGCCCAGTTGTCTGCGTTTGATCCAAATATGTTTTTGCCATGTCAGTCTTCTGTCAAGATGCATACCCAGGTATTTGGCATCCTCTGCCTGGGGAATGTCTCTGCCATAGAGCTTAACTGGGGGACATGTGTTTTTCCTCAGTGTGTATGTAACGTGAGTAGATTTGTTCTGGTTAGCCCTAATTCTCCACCTGTTTAGCCATATCTCCACCTCCTCCAGATGCGCTTGAAGGAACGAAGAGGCTAGGTGGGGGTCTTCGTGGACTGACAGGAGAGCAGTGTGTGTATGTATGTATTTACGAAAAAAAAACTACCAACGACACAATGTATCAACACTCAACAAAATATAAGTTCAGATTTCTGTTCCTTCATCCTTCCTTTATGTAACTTTCTGTTCCTTTATGTAACTCAGATACATACAATGTTTGTTATCGCGGGATATATAGCCTCGGACAAGAATTTAGTACTTTTACTCTCTGAGATACTAGAGTTGTTGAAAAATTTCAACCCCCTGGGGTAATCTTTCTGTCTACTTTACCTGGAGTCACCATCAGGATAGTGAGAATCGTATGAAGTCTCCCTGACTGTGTCCCAATCATTGTTCGAATTGTTGCCTCTACCTCGTGATTTCATGACTGAAATTAAACAGATATATTTTTTTAAGGACAAATACAAATGACAATGCATGGGTATTTACCATCTACTAAAAACTTAGGCATGTTTGCAGCATTGTAGCAGTATGTTTGCGGCTTTGTAGCACTGTTGTAGTGGTAGACTAATTGGTTGTCAAGTCACTACTCCCTATTGTAGAGGTTATTTCAATTTTGAAGAGGCTATTGTTGTAATAATACTAAAAGAAAACTATGTATTCGGAGGAGTTTTTAAAATATATTTGAAGGCTCTTTTTTTATAAAAGAAGAAATATTGAAGGATTTGAAACACTGGATGTGGTCTGTGGTCAGGTCAAATGGATTGTAGCCTGAATTATGGATAAACAACATTGTCAGTCTCTATATATTTTGTGTAGATATGCAATCTGACCATGTGGGCACACAGAAGAACAGAAGGACTTGTATGGGCAACAGTCACATAATGGCCAGTTTGACTCTCGTAATCAATAGTCCAGATCACTGTACGGTTTATCTGCTCGGACCTTTGACCGATTGCCTTCTGCCTTTGCAATCCGCCTACAACTGATCCCGGAAGGTGCTCTTAGGAGTAGCCTGATGGTACGGGGATCCTACTTGCAAGGCTAAATGTTGACCGCCAAGTGGAGAAGCTATAACATTTACATATAACATATTCAGTTGAATTCAGGAGTTGACCGATTGCCTTGCGTCAACTGCTGACAGATTGCCCTGATGGATAATGTTGTTCATACATAATGTGGGCTGCGTTCAATTTGACTTGACCACACACCATATCCAGTGTGGCAAATTCTTAAAGGACTAAATGGTGACAACTTGCTGCACTTATTTTAGATGGCATCATAACAAAAGAAATGTGGTTAAGGTTCTGGGAAAGCGGTATCTTGTCTAGAGAAATTATATTAACTTTAAAGTACCTTCATCAATATGTTTTGTTAAAAATGTGAGAATTTTGACAAAAGAATTTGAAATCTCAGATCGTTACATTTTGCAACATGTGTTGTTAATAATTATTATTAATGTACACGTAAGGCGAATAAGTTTGCTACAGTATTTCCCTGCATTCATCAAATAAAAGCAAACTAAAATAATACAACTCACCTGAAGCTGAATTTCACGTAAAAAAATTAAAAATTACCGGCAGAACCGAAAACAAAAACGCATCACCCAACACAATTATTGTGATTTGACAGCTAATTTTTTTTATGTCATATGCTAGGCATGTGCCACTCTACTTATCTTTTTCTTTCGATTTTTACCGATTATTTAAGCTTCAATAAAATACACGACGATACTGACTCACTAAGCTCAAAATACACGGGCGACACTGACACTGCAACTTTACTCTACGAGAGCCCACCACTACAGCAAACACGGATTTCTTTTGTATGCTGTAGGTGTCAGCTCTTGTAGAGGAAAGTTGCTGTATCAGTGTCGCCCCCGTGTATTTTGAGCTTATCTACGACTGCAAGATTGAGCAGAGCGAAAGTACTTGTATAGTGTAAACGAGGCATTTACGTTGGTCACATGACATCTATCAAAATCAACTGACGTATCTTTGAGTCATTCATTTGACAACTTACGATACATAAGTACCTAACCTATAGTACCTATCTTTACGAATTTACGAAAATTCTTGATAAAAACACACAAAATAAATATGAAGAATGGACGATAATGCAAAACACGCAGCCTCCTATCAACTCGATCAAGAAATACTTGATGGTGAGTGCGGTTTTTACAATTTTTCATGCATTGAAATTGGAGCTCGCAACAGGTTGGTCCAACACAAATGCCTATTTTATTTATGTATGGCGTAGTACTACTTTGGACCACTTAATTACCACAAATTACGATTCTAGTAGTCACTAAAACACCTTTAGGTCTATCAAACAGGAAATTCACGAACCAAACTTTTCTGAAATTAGTAAAAACGAGTAAAGGAGTGAGAAGTTCCAATACGTCGTGTAATTCTAGTTAGTTAACTACCTATTTTATTTGATAACATGTTCTCGGAAAGATCTGCTTACTAATAAGAATTTCAATGTACGATAACGAGACAGTGGCTTGCAGTTTTATGGATATTTTGTTTTGTTGTAAACTACCTATTCAAACTTTTGACATTAATTTGTAGGTAAGTACATAACATGATAATTCATGACAATTTTATTATTATAACAATGGTGTTATAATAACAATTTTATTATTATGAATATACCAATGTTACATTTTTATTTCATGTCAGCAACTGATACTATGAAGTGTAAAAAAATAGTGCCTAAAACCAATCAATATCTTGTTAGGATATTTTTATAATGCTGAAACACTATTGTTCATTAGTGTAATACTAAATTGTAAATCACCTTGTACCTTTGTTCATACATTTAGTACCTCCCTAAAGTAGTAAAAATACATAGTGGCCATTCTGATGTCAGCTTGGCTGGACCACCTTCGATTTCTGGCCATCCACCGTTACATGCTGCACATTATGTATAGCAAGATTTTGTACCTATGTGGTACCTACGCGTATATGGTTTTCACAGTCTTAAGAGGCTCTAAAGTTATTACAAGAAAACCATGTAGCGCCTGCTAAAAAAATATTAGCAAGTATTAGACTCAAAATTTTAAGGTAGAAAGCTTAAATTTTTACTATTTTAGAGTTATGTTTGTATGGGAAAGTTAACAGGCTCCATGTTCGTTGATAAGCTTTCTTAACTATTTCATTTGATACTTTCTGCTTGTAGGGTTTTGTTGTAAGAGTCCAAGTGGATCAGCGTATTCTATGACTCTTTATACAAACAGTGTTTTAAGTTATATTTTTGTTTATATTTCAGCTCGGGGTATTAAAATGACCGTGGAAGAGGTAGCGGGACTACCGACATGTAAATACTCTGAGAGAGTACACTCGTTGAAGTTGAAGGATGAGGACCTCGGCTTCTTAAAGGGATTGAGAAGGAGGATCAAGAACAGGGTAAGCCATAGATCACACTAATCTATATATCTTAGACGGCCTCTGGCGAGTCGTGCGAAAGTCGTGCTTTCGCACGTGCAGAAGGTTGCGGATACGATTCCCGCCAGGTGCACGTATTTATGCTTAAGAAAAATAAATATTTGTGTCTGGTCTGGTTGTCCCTCTATGTATAATATGTATGTATTTACTAGAGATGGGCCGACTAGCCGCCGACTAGTCGGGAAAGCCGACTAGTCGTCAACTAACAATTATACAATAAAACCAATATTTATTTAATTAGTAGTACAGTTTAGAAGGTGAGTAGTCAGAAAAAAGTAAACAAAACACGTCATAGCTTACATACATCATCTAAACATCTAAAATGTCATAACTATGCCTCAGCTAATCTTTTTTTCCAACTTTTATTTATATTTTAACCATTTTTTGGAAGTTTCGCTACAGCTTTCGAAGTGCAAACTTATCCAAAAATACCAACAATCGCAGAGTGATCATGATTTAACCAAATATCTTGGGAATTATAATGATCTGCATTGCCGACTAGTCGGCAATTTTGGAACCGACTAGTCGGCTAGTCTGCTAGTCGGCAGAACCCCTAGTCGGCCCATCTCTAGTATTTACAAAAGAAAAATAAATATAAGTATTATATATCCGTTGTCTAGTCACCGTAACACAAGCTTAGTCGCTTACCACGGGGCCAGATGACGCTGTGTGCTGTTCCCAGGATTTATTTATTTATTTTTCTCTCTCTCTGTCTCTATTTGACGGCCTCTGTGGCGCGTTGAGCGAACTCCCCGCAGGTTCGATTCCCGCCGGAGACACGTATTGGTGCTGGCCGTAAATGTTTGTTTTTGGTTCTGGGTGTGTCTATATGTATTTACAAACAAAAAGTATAAAATGTAGTATATCCGTCGTGTAGTACCCATAGTACAAGCCTAGTGGCTTGTACTATGGGTTGTTTGTGGCTAGATGGCGATGTGTGCAATGTCCTGCAATTTTTATTTATTTATGTCTCTGAAATGAGTTGTCCTGACTGAGTGACTGATGGATCTACGAACAGCCTAGGGTGTGTTGTTATGATGTGGGCATCTTTATCTTCATCATCATCTTTCAGAAAGGGTTTTCCGAAACTCCTACGGTATCTGAACTTATATTATACGAAAGTTAAGATATTTCTGTGCAAAAAGCCTCGATGGATGTGGATAATATTTGAACCGCAGGTAGTTTAAATCCATAGGATAATCCACTGAGACGGGAAGTAAGTACGCGGCTAAGCCCGCGGAGTTTAGTAAACCCTATCTCCTACTTTGGGCCTTCACTTCGCACCATCATTGAGATACCGTGTAGTGAGGCTATTTGCAGGCATCCTCACGACTCCTTTACGACGTCAAGCCACCACTTCTTGGGTGTTGACTAATATGCAATAACCGGGTATAATAGTGAGTGACACGCAGATACAGCAAATGTGTCGTGGGAAATCTAGCTGGGTATTATATTTCATTTGGATGACCGCCCGCGTCGCTTGCCGACCGCTGTCCGCTTGCCGGTTTTCAGTTACATTCACTGTTACAAAACGAAGTCTTAAGTATAAACCTAGTTTAAGGTCAGGTTACAGAAGGCTTCCTGTAGTTTAGAGATAGTTTAAATAATTTAATATTTACAATAAAATGCGGTAAGGGCTCGCAATTTTTTTTAGTTCGCAGCTCACTTACAAATTTTGTATTTTGTCACGGGGCGTCCTATCTATAAAAAGCTTTGTCCTGACCTGTTGTGAGCTGAAATTTGGAGAGTGTGTTCGTTATGTGATGTAGGCAATAATTCCCAAAGTCCGGACTTATGCGGCTGAAATTGTGGGATAAGCTATAGTTTCATTATAATTTGCTTTATTTTGGATTGGGTAATGTGGCGGACACACATTCCTGTGTGTCGGCAAGTATTTTATATTGCTACTGCGAAAATAATTGTCTATATTGTAACTTATGATTCCCACGTATTAACGTGGTAGTTGCATTACCTACCTGACTACCTACCTGTGTGCTGACACACAGGAATATGTGTCCGCCACAGGTAACAAACTCTCTCTCTCATCCGAGCGATGTTTTCTATTGAAAGTTATGACCGTCCACGTAACTGTTAGTTCAATGGACGGTCACCATCACTTTCAATAGAAAACGCGCGACAACAGCGCAACATGGCGCAAATCAAATCGGCACAAAGATCTAATGACATTTTGATATGGTTATAGCAATTCCAGCGTACTTGTAAAAAATAGAATTAAATAAATCTATTACTATTATAAAGCGGAAGAGTTTGTTTGTTTGTTTGTTTGTTTGAACGCGCTAATCTCAGGAACCACTGGTCCGATTTGAAAAATTCTTTCGGGGTTGGATAGTCCATTTATTGAGGAAGGCTATAGGCTACTTTTGATCTCGATATTCCCGCGGGATCGGGACTTATGCGGGTGAAACCGCGGGGAGCTGCTAGTAAATAATAATTTATTTACCAAAAAGTGTACAGTCCAAGTAAACAATTTATCGGATCCACCACACTAGGCTGAGCCTGTCCTGTGGGGAAGAATGGTTATCCATAACAACAGTGATATTGTAGAAGAATGGTTATCCATAACAACAGTGATACAATTCAGTTATCAGATCCCTTAGTCGTCTTTTACGACACCCACGGGAACAGATGAGGTAAACCTACTATAGGGCTACACGGCAACATTTTCATTTTTCATTCTCCCAGCTGGCGTCTCAGAACAGCCGACGTCGGTCGGTGGAGCACCTGCGTCGTCTGACGCGGGAGCTGCGAGCGGTGCGCGCGTGTCGACACGACGCGCTGGCGGAGCGCCGCGCGCTGCTCGCCTCGAGGGACGCCGCGCGCGGGAAGTGCGCCGCGCTGCGGAGACACGTGCACGATGTGAGTACACCTCCCCACACCCAGGTGACGGCATGGTTGCTCCTGACAGTGGCCAGTGGCATGGTAGGCATGTGGATTCATGCCGGGAAGTGAGCGTGCCTTTAACAGCGGAAACCCCACATGGAAATGTGGTAGGTGGCTTCTCTGCCGGCCCCAGCGAGGTTGTCGTTAGCTCCTCTCCGAGGAACGAGTGGTGACCGGCTTCATTGCTCCGGTACCAGTCTGGACAATCTGGTAGTACCACTTTGGTATGGGGTAGCTCTCCCTTAAGAGAACCGAATCTAGCGTTTGGGGACACGATCTGTCTATAACTGATCCCGGACGGTTGCCCCTCCGGGGTGGCCGGACGGAACAGTGGACCCATCTCTTCATACCCTAGCTGGTCATAGCTTGGGACGCTATAACATATATGCGTAGGAGTAATGGAACGGGTTGCTGACAGTGGCCAGTGGACTGATCCCTGACGGTTGCCCCTCCGGGGTGGCCTGACGGTACAGCGGACCCCTCTCTCCATACCCTTGCTGGTCATAGCTGGGGACGCTATAACATATATGCGTAGGTTAGAGGAATGGGTTTCCTGACAGTGGCCAGTCTGGACAATCCGGTAGTGCCATTTGGGCACGAGGCAGCTCTCCTTTAAACTACAGGAAACCGATTTGAAAAGTGTTGAGGAAATGAGAGATCTAGCAGTGTTGCACGATGCTGGTATGTCTTACGTTTGGTATGAAAAAAGCCTATAGGACCTTGGGTTTCATTAAAAGACTTTGTGCACAATTTTCAAGTGTCAAAATAATGAAAGTCCTTTACTGTTCGTATGTTCGTAGCACTCTAGAATACTGCTCCCAGGTATGGAGTCCGCGATATAAGATTCATATTGAGAGGCTGGAGGCCATCCAGACCAAGTGCATGCGGTATTTACAATATAAAACAAACTTCACCCTTGCTCGCCATCTCTTATCCCCTTCTCTATCTGTTTAACTCTCGGTAAAAGCGAGATGCGTTTTCCCTATAGCAGACTCTTAAGAGGACGAGTTGCTCATCGGTCTCGTTCGCTCATCCCCTGCGTTCCCCACTTTCACCCCCACACGCATACATATTCTTACCTTACTTACTCACATACATTATAGAGAACTAGCCATCCAATTCCTTGTGCTATGTTTCTTAGTTTTTCAAATTTAAATTCATTTTCGTTTTTTAATTTTCTCATTTTTGATATTTAAGTTCATAATGTGGTTACAAATTTCATGTTTACTATATACTTCAGTGATACTTCGATACTTCAGTGACTTTCCCGAAACTTACGCAATTATAAACTCACCGCTAGCCTCCTGCGATACAAGCTTTGCTTAGTGCAGGGACCGCTGATAAAATTGTACTTGTACTAATTATTGTCACAGTTAATACACAGAAATGTAAAATAGTTGTATAAGTAACCTGTAAATTCTTTTTTTTTTTTTTTTTTTTAATAAAACTAAGGTGGACTATGTCAATTATGGGGCTAGATGTAGAAGACACCACATACTTCTTCTTGAAATGAGGCGTTGGGTTTACGACATAGTCTTTTATAGTAAGATAGCGCAGTCGCAAGTGGATTCCCCTTATCTATTATCCCATATACGAATTAAAGTACCTCCGAGATCCATGATGCGTGAAAACCGTATGCAGTTGCGTTTGGCAGTCCCTCGTAGTGGAACGAATAATAGACAAAACTCCTTCTTTATTAGAACAGCAGTCACGTTGAACGAACTTGTCGACTTTTGTGGTTTGGATCTGTTTATTTATTTATTTTATTTATTTATTTATTTTTAATAATAATTGTGTGATAATGTAATGTATTTTTGTGACATCTTTTATTTTATTGTTAATACTTATATTTTTAATTATGTACTTATATATTATATGGAATTTAATGTGATTCTGAAATAAATGACTTAATATTAAAACAGTGGTTGAATGCGACTTCTTCGTCTTAAAAGTTGTTGGTGTTTTTATTCCTTGTTGGTTGACAGATTCTTTCTTTTGTTTTTTTTCTTCTTTTTGCTGATTTTTTACTGTACGCAGTGCGGATTTCTTAACACCGCAATTCGACGTCGCGTCGCTTCGGCTCGAACTTACGCGGTAGGCCTAAGTTCTACGTACCGTTCATCTATGCTATAATTGGAGAAGCATGTTCTTAGACCCCATTTTGCACAGTTTCTAAATAAACTATAATGTTCGTATTTCCAAAAGTCGTAGAACAAAAGGTTCCTAGTCCCCGACCGCTTTCATAATTCGTTACCAATAACCCTGTATATGTCGGCATACCTTCACATCTGAAACGGAATTATGTTTTTGATGTGAAAAATCTATAGGCGAGGGTAAACCCTGAACCCCAAATGGTGTATGTAGTCAAAACTATTTATTAGTTTTAGTTGTATAATGTATATTTGTTGCGAATAAATGAGTTTCTATTTCTATTTTCTATTATTTCTAAACCTAAAATTTGTCATCGCGATACAGGCCGTGGCGACACCTCGCCACGCTATATGTTTTATATGTAGCGATTTTCTTCTAATAAAAACCTACTAAATCCACAGGTACTAGAAGATAGAGCTGATACAACAGAGATTCCATCCATAGACGTAGAAAGAAAAGAACCAAGAAACAAAACGAAAGCTGCACAGATTGCAAAAAAGAAATCGCCTTTAGAAGATTGTTATGAAAAACTTGAAAAACTACATTCTGTTACGGAAATAACCGAGAAAAATTTAAAAAGAAGAATCAAAAAGGAGTTTTTAGACAATTGTCAAAATAAAAATGGCGAGGTTTTAGACAACTGTCAAAACAGAAGTCAATTTTTAGAAACTTGTCAGCTCAAAAGTGAGTTTTCAGACAATTGTCAGCTCAAAAGTGAGTTTTCTGACGATTGTCAGCTCAGGAGTGAATTTTCAGACGACTGTCAGGTCAAAAATGAATTTTTAGAGGACAGAAATGAGACTTTAGACAGCTTCGATGACAATAAAATAGATGGAAACCTATTTGAATGCAAAATCGGTAAACTGGTTCAACAGAGCGTGAACCATTTATATAAAGAAAAGAAAAAAGTTTTTGCAAAAACAGTCTTTATTGCAAACGAGAAATTGTCATCGGATATTAGTTCAGTTGTGTTTGAGAATGAAGTGAATCAAAGGTTTGTTAAATCTACACTAATATTATTAAGAGGAAAAATTTGTTTTTTTTTGTGTGTATGTGTCTGTATGTTTGTCTATACTAATATTATAAAGAGGTAACGCTGGTAACATGTATGTATGTATGTATGGGGGTAATTTACGAAACTACTGGACCGATTTCAATAATGAATAAACTCAAAAACTACTGGACCAATTTCAAAAATTCTTTCACCAATAGAAAGCTACATTTACCCTGAGTAACATAGGCTACTTTTGATCCCGATATTCCCACGGGATCAGGACTTACGCGGGTGAAACCGCGGGACGCAGCTAGTAAAATATCAATAAATAATATCTGCAAATAACTCACAGCGAAGGCAAACTTTGAGAGATGGTCTCAAACTTTGCGTATACTTATTTTAAGTTTAGGAGCTCCTGGTTTTTGAAGCTGTAAATAACCGAATGGCGCTTCATTCTTCGCCCGTAAATATGGCCGAAGTTTGAAACGCCAAACGTAAAGCCTTGGGAAGGGTTTAACACTGACCTCCATTACAACTGGACAGGAGGTCTCGCACTGAATTTTGTGCCTATTTGATCTGCCCCATAAATAATAAATAAATTCTGTGAACAACACACAGCGCCATCTAGCCCCGTGGTAAGCGACTAAGCTTGTGTTACGGTGACTAGACAACGGATTTAATACTAATGTTGCGCTGTTGTCGCGCGTTTTCTATTGAAAGTAATGGTAATGGTGGTCCCCAGAACTATTAGTTCCATGGACGGTCACCATCACTTTCAATAGAAAACGCGCGACAACAGCGCAACATGGCGCAAATCAAATCGGCACAAAGATCTTATGTCATTTTGTATGGTATAGCAATTCCAGCGTACTTGCATAGTTTCATTTCAGTGCGGTTTAAGAACACGTCATAAGTAATATTTATTTCTTTATGTGGCAGCGGTGGGTTAATGACCAGTAGTCAATGACCAGCAATCAAAGACCCTCCTATCGTATGGGCGCTTCTTCGACCCAGAGACCTACTTACACTGGTTTATTATGTATTTGTTTAAAGGAGGTGTAAAGAAGAGGTGAAGGAGGAGTGCCAAGTCCTCAATTTGTGCGTGAAGGAGGGCAGGAGGAAATCTCACGGGAGGAAGCAGCTCGCTCCGAGAAGGATTGCCTACTTCAACTGTGATGGTGAGTGATGCTCGAAACGGGAACTATTATACGCTTAAAGGTCATAGCTCACTTACACGACTCCGCTCCCACCCGGCAAAAATAATATAATTCAAATATGGGCTTTAAATATTGCTCTTTAGATATATTTTACACTGACTGACGAGCAGTCTGACGGCGGTAAGCTCGCTGAAAGCGAGCTGTCTGCTAATTTATGATGCCAATGTAAAATATATCTAAAGAGCAATATTTAAAGCCCATATTTGAATTATATTATTTTTGCCGGGTGGGAGCTGAGTCGTGTAAGTGGGCTATGACCTTAACACTTATCAAATTTACACGATTTCCGTCCATCCTATTTAACATTATAAACGCGAATGTTTGCATGTATGTATCTATGTGACTTTGTTACTCTCTCGTTACGATGAAACTCGGCATATATATAGCTGGAGACCTGGAATAACACACGGGAACGGGACTTACGCGGGTGAAACCGTGGGGCGCAGTTAGTAATTCGTCCTAAAACGGACGGACAAAAGGCGGACCGTTGTATACATTCGCCACCAGCGAATGTAAAACAGCGCTCCCCCGCGCGCCGTTCAGTATGAATCATAGATACAGTACAATATGTTTTTTTTAAACGATAGTTTCGTGTTTTAATCATAAATGTACAATTCTAGATGGCGTACTTGATCTGAAGATTAAAAAGGAAGCCCAGTAACTTAGTTGTAGTAATATTTGTAATTGCTGGCATTTGAATAACCCACATCGAAGTCGGTTTATGGTTTCGGCGGTTCATGGCGGTTCCACATACCACAGGGATTGTAGAAATATGAAATTTACTTATTATAGATTTTTAAAAGTTTTCGCGATGTTGTATTGAAATTTAAGACTTACTTAAGATTACTTTTAACATTGTTTTAACTCTCAACGTTTCAGTCAATTCTAAAGAAGGGATCTGTAAAGGTATTGAAACGTTGAGCGTTGAAACAATGCTAAAAATAATAAACACCACGCGATTAAAACTGAAAATGAATTTAAATTAAATCTATATCGGCCATGACCATGCCCCTATTTTGATTTTTCTTATATTCTAATATTTTTAAAAAAAAATCTATTCTAATTCCTTTTATGCTTAAACATGTTTAGGAATCGTTATGCAAGCCGGCCTAAGTGTATTATGAAATGTCAGCAATTATAAGATAGTATATAAGTAGTAAGTATATAATTGTATACATAAATATATACTTAGACAGACCAAAAATATTATATATAAGTTTATGGGAACAGCTTTATTAAGATGCCTTTACACAAAAAAAAACTATAAACTAATTATAAAATTATATATATTTTGAACTTAACGCTTACAATATTACATGGAATTTATAAAAGTAGCGTTTCTCCAGTCTCTTCTGGGGGTCTCAGGGTGTAAAAAATATATAACAATAAATTATTTAATCTGTGTCGTCCAAAAACTGTGTTAAAAATACAATATGATGTGTAAAAAGTCGAATATTTTTATATATAAATTCCGATATACAAAAGAATTCGTTTATGACTTCGTCATTGTTGCTTAGACATAATTTCACTTTAGTTTAGTTTGGTTTTTATCAAATCAATATCTATAAAATGCTTTGTCCTGACTGACTGGCTGATCTACGCACAGCCTAAACCGCTGATAGTAGAGACCTGACATTTGGAGAGTGTGTTCTCTATATGATGTAGGCATCCGACGTTTATATAAAAACCCGGCCAAGTGCGAAACTCGCGCACGAAGGGTTCCGTACCACTATCACAATTGGGTACGGAACCCTAAAATGGTTTACAACAACTTTGATTCAAAGAAAATCTGAAACTTATAAGAAACTCTTTGGACATTGAAGGCAGACTGGTATATTTGACAGATAGGGCAGCCATTTTGAATTCCATGACCAACTCGATTTGTCCTGACCAATCAGAAGCGACCTCACATTGTACTAAACTCCTTGTTATTTTTGAAACACGTTTGTTGTATGGGAGCCCCTTTTAAATAATTGTTTTTTTTTGTTTTTAGTATTTGTTGTTGTAGCGGCAACCGAAATACATCTTCTGTAAAAATTTCAACCTTCTAGCTATTACGGTTCATGAGATACAGCCTGGTGACAGACGGACAGACGGACAGACGGACGGACGGACGGACGGACGGACGGACGGACAGACAGACAGACAGACAGCGAAGTCTCAGTAATAGGGTCCCGTTTTTACCTTTAGGTACGGAACCCTAAAAACTAGCTGCGCCCCGCGCGTAAATCCCGATCCCGTGGGAATTTCTAAAATTTTAATCGGATGCCTTCATCATACAAAGAACACTCCAAATTTCAGCTCTCTACTATCAGCGGTTTAGGCTGTGCGCTGATAAGTTAGTCAGTCACTCAGAACACAGCATTTTATAGATATAGATTTATTTTTTGAGATAGAATCAGCTCTAGAACTTAACTAATATGCTTTAGATTTACTTCTGTTTTCGCGATGTTAGATTTAAATTAAACTCATTCCTTTATCAATCCCGAAGAAGGGACCTGTAAAGATCTCGAAACGTTGAGCATTGAAACAATGCTAAAAGTAATAAACAACACGCGATTAAAACCGAAAAATTAGTTTAATTTTAATATGCTTAATATGACATCTGTTTAGTATGACGGTTTGTTTGTTCGCTTCGACGTCGCTATAAACGGATTCTGCTGTAATTAGTTGGAAAACCTGTTAAATGTTACGTACACAGTATCTGTGGTTATTTAGCTAAAAGCTTCCTTAAATTGTTAAAATTATCTACATTTTTCCAAAAGTTTTATGTCAAAGTTGTTCGTCAGATAAGCAGAATTAAAGGGCGGTTGTTATGCAGGAAGAATGTATCACATTTACTCACTCACATGTAGCACACACAAAAATATGTGGGCTTTGAACATCGGTATTACGGTGAAGTAAAACATCGCGAGGAAACCCTCATCGTAAGAGGAAAGGATACCTACTCGTTCTCCATACAAACGTAGTCGACTGTTTCCTCCCTGGATAAAGACATTAGACCAAATACGTTTATGTCAAAATACCTATATCTGCCATTACCATACCCCTAAGATTTTTTTCTAATTTGAATAGAATTAAATATTAGAATATGAAAAAACAAAAATGGGGCATGGTCATGGCTGATATAAGTTTTATGACATAGACATATTTTATATATTAGGAGACGAAAATTTGGAGTCTGAACTGTTCAATTCAGACTCTTTTTCTTCGAGACAGAATTGAAAAATTCGGAGTCAAATTTCTTCCTACATAGTGACCGCCCTTTAGCTCCTATATAGTTTCTTATAACATGAATAACCAGGTTATTTCTTAGGCAGTTTGATTTATATGTAAATATTGTTTATTTATAACTTTATTTGTATCTTAGTTATAAAATCTTTACAATTATAAATGCGCAAGTAACTTTGTTTTATATATCTTTCTTTTTAATTTCTTAACGAACGAAGATTTTTAACGACTGTTAAATATTTTCTTATGAACTTTCAATTAATTTCAAGACGTCCACACACTGCAGGAAATGTCCTATTCGGAATGTCCATTTTAATGTATTTACACATCGAGAATAAATCAAAAAGTATTTTTATTTTCTTTTAAAGTGTGGATTACCAATTGGAAATTTCTTGCAGTGTGTGACAATTCATATTAATAGATGGCACATTGAAAAATCTTCATTTTATTTTGAAATTGTTTTCTATACTTTAAAAATTAGTTTTTTATCAAAAAATTACATTATGGACTGCATCATTTCGTGTGGAAGCTATGTTTCAAAATTGTCGATCACTGCATAGAATATCATAACTTCAATGATGACGTTCAAACACTAGACCTTTTTTTTATACCTAACATTATCTTTAAAGAATACTGTTACTGAAAAACTTTCAGGCAACGTTTAATCTTTTGTATTCGGGGGATAATTATTACGGACCAAAATTATACAAGTATGTATTTTTTCCTTATTACATAACACAAGGCCTATTCGAGGTGTATTTTTCCATACAACGAGGGTAAACAGAAAAACCAGTTTTACTCATTAATATTATCCAATTCCGATGCTTTTTTTGCTTAAACTAAGTTAAGGCTTTTTCTTCTTTATTAAAAAAAGGAATAAATATTTTAAATACAATGATGAACGCTTCAAAAAGTAAAACTTAGGACCTATATTTTTGTGAGATAATTTCACTGAAAAAAATATCCGGAATCGGTTAAAAGAGGTTTTTTTCTTTTTTGTATGGAAAGGTACGCGTCAGTAGTCCTTTTAAATATGTTTTATCCTTTAATTTCTTACTATAGTGAATGTTAACGTGTTTTTTGTATGTTGTAAATAAATTTTAGTTTTTTTTCTGTAATAAAGTTAGATTGGTGATTTCTACCCAATCTTAAAGTCAGTCAAGTCAGGTTTCTGAGACCTTACCACTGATCGTAACAATATATTATGTTTGCCGTATATATCCATATTTTTCATTTTGTCCAGAACACATGAAAAAATCTCGTTTCGATGCACCGTGCATGTCACACAGACAGAGCCATCTATCAATCAAATCGGATTTAGTTTTAGGGTAGGTTCAGTTTTATATACCTGTATTGTACGTATTTCTTTTGTTAATTTCAGACTACGATCTGACGTTTTGGTTCTTTGTATTTGACGTTTTATCTTCAGAAAGATGTGTCAAATCATAGTCTATAATTAAAAAACGAAGTATAGGTGCAAAACTGGACCTCTTTTACAGCTCAAAATACATGATGACACTTACACTTACACCACACCTACAGGACGTAGGTGTCTTCGTGTGGTTTTACTCTAACCTCAAATTATAGCTGCCCCACACAACCGGAAATTTCCATTTTAATATATTATGTTTAATTGAACATGTTCTGTCTATCTGGAATCCTATTGGTAAATCTCCGTCTGTGTGGCGCAACTTTTAATGTCCATTACGAGAAAATGAAAAATATCTTATTTTCTATTAATCGAACATATTTTAATATTGTATTTATAGCTGGTGAACCCCAACCCAAATCAAACTTATTGTCTAATGTTAGCCTTAAGTTTAGTTATATTATGTGTTTACAACTTGCATCACAATGTACTCGCTAAAGGCCAACCCTTATCGAGGTGTTATTTTTTAAACCTTTCTAGGTCATTTAATTATAGTATTTTATAGTGACCATATATTTTGCTGTGTTAAAAATTTATGTATGGGGTTTAATGGGAAAGGATACCTACTCTTTCCTCCATTCAAAATTTACAAACGTAGTCGACTGTTCCTACCCTGAATAAAGACATTAGAGAAAATATGTTTTTGCCATAAAACGTAAATCAGTCATGCCCCAACATTTAATTTTTTTTACATAGGTTTTCTAAATTTTATTTCTATGCTAAAAACGTAGGGGCATAATCATTGCATATAATAGGTTTTATGGCATAAACATATTTGTTCTAATGTCTTTATCCAGGGAGGAAACAGTCGACTACGTTTGTATGGAGAAAGAGTACGTATCCTTTCCTCTTAAGGGGACTATTTGTCATGCGAACCATACAAAAATAAAACTTTTTTTTTTCACCTCTTAATTAAGCAGTCGTTACACTATCCGACTTGCAGTCTTCCTTAGTCCACACCTACAGCACACAAACAAAATAACCGTGTACACATAGACATTTTGTTTTGATGTGTGCTGTCGGTGTGGACCAAGGAAGCCTGCAAACCGAATGGAGTAACGGCTGCTTAATATTATCCGATTTCGGCTTTTTTTGTGTTGGTACCTATAGCACGCAACTATACTCTATTTCAGAAAGAATCAAAAATGTAAACAAAGAACTGTCAACTTTGATCTAAGTATCTGAAATAGGGTTTACCACTTTCGCTGATGGGAGAGAGGTTTTACGCTCGTTGTATGGCGAATATAAAGCTTCAAATACACGACGACACTGACACTTTACCTAAAAGTCCTAAAACAGACCACACATTTATATAAACTTGTGCTTGTTGCTGTAGGTGTGGAGTGTAAAGAAGTCTAAATGTAAGTGTCATGGTGTATTTGAAGCTTTATCGTGCGTCTATGCGCATAAAATAGCCCTCTTATATGTTCCGTACACAAGTGCCGATACGCCCGTAAAAAAACGTTTTTAAGTTTATAGAAATTCGAATTGGCTGATTAAATGTGATATTTACTGTGTTGTCCCTTTTTACACGGGGAGTTTTCTCAAATATGCACATACATTTTGGAAAGCTTTGGTTATAAATTCCCCATTTCGTTTTACAACACAAGCATGACAGAAGACATCGGGAATTCTACCTAAAATATGTAGTTAGTTATATAATTGGTTTAAGATGATTATGTGATGTTGATTTTTAATAAATGATTTTTAGTTACCCGATTTTTATTGTTTTATTTAATATTCAGACTAGATTTCGTCTAGTAGATATGAGTTTTTGGGAGCGTGAAAATAGAAATCTATAGATAAAACATGGATGGACTTTGATGTTTGGTGCAGTAGTTCGCATCGAAATTAAAGTTATTTTAATTAAAACAAAAGTTAATTTAATTGAAATTAAAATTAATTATAAACAAAACTGATGACTAGGTAACTGATAATAACTAATCGCAGTAGTTCGCATCAAAATTAAAGTTATTGTAGAATTTGCAACATAATCGGGTTTTTTTAATTAACCCATTTATTTTGAAGTTACAACTTTCGACAATGTTCGTAGTCTCATGGCGATGAGAAAAGACTGACCACATGGGAATAAAGACTGGCCTCATCCATAACTTTTCAAAATATTTAACAGAATTATATTTTATTTAAATATTTTTATTTATTTAATTCCAGACTGTGTACCCAACTTAGAAAGAAAGAAAATTGATTTATTCAGACAAGCACACAACTAAATAACAATAAAAAATATAAGTAAAAGTAAACACCTTACCTTACCTTACTTACCTGTTTTATACTTTAATTTCAATTAAATTAACTTTTGTTTTAATTATAATAAATAACTTTAATTTTGATGCGAACTACTGCAACTCTAAAGTTTCAAAAGTTCGTTGATTTTTATCAGCCGTACTTTTGCTACCTAAAAGTTGCCCTAGTACGGTCAACCGGACTATAGCTACATGACCGAAACTACTGGGCCGATTACAATAATGGGGTTAAAAACTAAAGAGAGACAGGTGGCGCTACTGTTGAATGTTACATACTATCTGTCAAACTTTATAGTATTTTCGTAGACAAACGTAAGTTTGAGTTATTTAAAAAAATGACGCTCTTTTACAACAGCAGACCACACCTACAGCACACATATAAAGTAATTCGCGGATGTGTGCTGTAGGCAACGAACTCAGAATATATAAGGAACTCGCATTTGTTTCAAAACATGTTCCACGGATATTGCAGACTTTTGCAAATTGACGACTTGATCGCTAAACCACAGTACAAATAAAGAACAGTATGGAAACTAAGCCAAGTTGAAGAAAATATAACCTACGCAAAAGGGTTGTCACTTTTAATGTTTTGGATATTGTTTCCAGCACCGACCAGAACAATAAACATGTTTTCTGTTTCCATGAACACCCTCAGATTTTTTTAAAATTAATATTTGCCTAGACGAAGTTAAAACCCAACTATTAAGTTCACATTAAATGACTGATCACCCACTGTTTAACACTATCCACTATGTCCGTACTTATTGTCTGTTATGTCATCAATAATACAATTCAGTGCGCGGAATGTCTGCGCGATGGTTGACTTTGGAACACATTTTTACCGGGTTTACTATGAGAGTTAGATCTCCATTTCTATTTGTTACTCGTAGGCTGTAGGTTATTATAAGCATACCCCCTCCCCTCCCGCCCCCTTTCGACCATAAATAAGACAAATACCCCGCCCCCCTATCCTCCAGTCCAGACAGGTCAGAATAAAAAAGGATTTAATAACAAAATAAGTATTTTTTTGCTCATTAAAGTTTTACTTCATACAAAACATATTTGGTAAGTAGTACGAGGCTAGAGGCTGCTAAAGTTCTTAACATTCGCCCACTGAGTGATCCAGTCATTTAAGCTTAAATTAGGTAAAAATCTCGGAATTCGAGATACCCGGCTGTAAGTCTGTAAATACTTGTCTATTGACACCCTAATAGTTGTCTCAAAACCTACATTATGGTAGGGTGTGCGCAACTATGAAATTTCAAGGTCACAAAAATCGTTTTTTTGTGCTTTTTTTGTAAATATCTCATTTCCTATGGGTTTTTTGCTATTTGTATTTATTATTAATATTGTAGAATACAAAATTCTTTACAAATTTCGTTTAAAAAAATAAATAAGGTATTGAGGGGTATTAAGCCGAAAGGGATTTGTTCTAGAGGTTTAGGCGAACAACTTTTGTTCTACGACTTTTGGAAATTCGAAGTAGTTTTCGAAAATTTTGAGTTTAAAGTTTGCATGAAAATCAGCTGTTTTATATGGTGCCCTTTTGTTTAGTTTGGATCACTACAAACATTCATTGCCTATAATTACAAAAACAGCTGTTTTTTTTTTAATGATACAACTTCAAATTTTCGAAAAAAAAGTTCTTATTTCCAAAAGTCGTAGAACAAAAGTTGTTCGCCTAGACCTCTAGAACAAACCCCTTTCGGCTTAATACCCCTTAATACCTAATTTCTTTTTTTAAACAAAATTTGTAGAGAATTTTGTATTCTACAATATTGATAATTAATAAAAATAGCAAAAAATCTATAGGAAATGAGATGTTTACAAAAAAAGCGCAAAAACCGATTTTTGTGACCTTTGACCTTGAAATTTAATAGTTGCGCACACCCTACCATAAGTAGGTTTTGAGACAACTTTTAGGGTGTCAATATACAAGTATTTACAGACTTACAGCTGGGTATCTCGAATTCCGAGGTGAACCTACTAAAATGACTGGATTAGGAATCAATGAGGTTCTTGACAGGCGTCAATCTTACTAATTTCAAATATTTTAATTAGTTGTATCGAGCAGTCTAGAATGCATTCTCTCAGCGATCGCTGGTTTTTCTATACAGGTGGACCGCGCCCCCCTGTAAAGGTCTCTGCCCCCCACTTAGGGAACCACTACTCTATGGTATAAGTTAAGTGTCAGGTTAAAGCTCTAAATTCACGATGACACTTACACTTTACTTTGCATTTATAAAACACACCACTTATAATACAGAAGTTCGTGCATGTGCTGTACTACGGCCGCTGTAGTACCTACAGCACACGCCTATTGCACGAAGTGATTATAAAATAAAAATTTAAAATTATGAATTTAAATTTTTATAGGTGTGAGTGAGGAAGTATCTCATCATCGTGTCGATGATTGAGCTTAAGTGTCATCGTGTATTTTGGGCTTAATACTTATTGTTCAATCAAAAATCGATATCAAAAACGCATGCGATAAAAATGCGTCTGTGTGGGGAAGCCTTTAGCTTATTTCTTAATAGTCTGTGGTTCACATCACAATTCAATATGGCGGTAAATAGTCTGAGGAAGTGCGGAATGTTTTGATTCGAATCGAACAATTTATTATCAAAATATCCTCGTCAATTATTCGAAAAATCAACCAAAATGGACGGTGCGACAGGGAGAAGTTCGCGTTCATGTTCCCACTAATCGATCTCATCTCGTGTTGTGTTTTTGTGATGAATGTGATCATGGAAGTAAATAATTAAACTTAATGTTTTCGACTGTGGTAATATGTGATATCGGTAACAGATATGTCTGCCGATCCTGATAAAGATACGGCAATCGCTGATAACCACGAAACACACGGCCTCACTGACACAAACAGTGATTGTGATAATTCTATGACCGTCACCAAACAGAGTCGTTCAGTATCATTCCCTGAGGACAATCAGCTCGTAACTAAATACTTCGAGCCTGCGAACCCTTGGCAAGATGGTAAGTTCAACAGTTAGTTTAAAAAATCACCATTAGAAGGTCCTAATAAAATTACCGCGATGTTTCCAAAGGATTCAAGTGAAACCGCAGTAAAATTATTATTTTGTTGTAGAAAAAAAATAATTGGTTAATTTTTGGCAAGGAATCAAAATTTTTGTATTCCTTCCGCTATATCTTTTGTTAATGTAATATTTTCCTTGTAGGTATGTTTCTGCTGAATGAACAAACAATAGCTAATCATTTTATTGTACATAATTACAAATGCAGAACTAGGTACTTAGGTAAATTCAATATTTTATTTTTATGTTTATTTCTTACTTACTTTACTGACGTTTCTGAGCTTATCTTGCTTATATCCAAATGAATAAAAATACTTTTCTTTTATTTGATTACTAGCAGCACCCCTCAGTTTCACCCGCATAGCTCCAAATCCCACGGGAAAATCGGGATAAAAGTAGCCTCTGTTTAATCCAGATCTCTAGCTATCTGCTTACCAAGTTTCATCGCACTTGGTTAAGTAGTTTTTGCGTGATTGAAACACAAAGAAACAAACATCTAAACCTTCGCATTTATAATAATATTACCTACCTATGTAGTGTGATTATAATAACATTATAGTTATGGCTGCCATATGTGTCGACACATATCTAACATTTGCCTACTGGACAATAAATGTGAAAACCCTTGGTTTTAGACTAGACTTACCTGGACAACAGTGATATTATTGTTTCATTTTCCCAGGTCTTAATCGCATATTATTATTTATTCTCTTTTAACAGTGATATTTAAGTTAATTAAGCAAAAAAAAAAGGCAATAAACTGATGTTTCTGGTTTCAAAAGGTCTAGCAAAATGATAAAACCTGGAAAAATGAGTCTCATTTCAATCCAACATTATGAAAACAGAAGAAAAAAAAGGGCAAAATAACCCCCCCTACATTTCAGTGCCATCAACTTATCTGTAATTTAAGCTCAATACCACATAAAAAAACTTATGAAATAATGCTCTTTAACAAAAACAATCTTCCTCTATTATTTTGTGACTATAGCAGTCCTAACCTTGAAGTGGACCTTGGAATTGTAAATAAATTAATAAATAACTGAACAATAAACAGAACCCCGCCCGGACGGTTCCCGGACTCACTCTTAACTAGGACAAAACCTGGGAAACCCGAATTAGGCCCCTAAATTATAGTAGGTTTATAATATTAGAAGGATTATTTGCTTCCCACTATGATCAGTGATCACCCCTAATCTGTAACTTATGAAAATGTGTTGATAGGGTAAACAAAAGAATAGATAATGTATGTATGTTTGTTTTTTTTTTTATGTAATAAGATGATTCCTTAATTTTGTATTGATTTGTCCAGATATTAAAGATTGATGGGACAACAAGTGGTAGGACAAGGACATATAACATTCTAACGCTGAATTGAAATTTTAGACAAATCTAATAATTATGTTTAGCATAATTATTAGATTTGTCTAAAATTTCAATTCAACCTACTGGCAATCTAAATGCATTGGGGTTGGCAACTATCAAAATATCACTAACATAAGGTGGTCCCATATCATTTGCTTTTTTGTATATCTTTAATAATTTCTTAATTTGTACTTGAGAATGGCGTGCTGTGCCGTATCAAAGTGCTCAGTAAGTGGAATAAATTATTTTCTGAAGGATCCTAAAACTCGAAAACGCTGGCGAAAACCAAAAAATGATACTTTTCAACAAGGTCCGCTTTTCTACCATGTAAAGACACTTGCTCAGATGATGAAAGACGCACTACATTCTCTGAGCTGTTTAACATGCCAGTTGGAAAACAATACATGATAAATGCAATGCAGATAAACCTGAACATAGCTAAGGAAAATCTTATATAGAAATACTAAACGTGATTTTCTTTTCTTTACCAGATAAACCTTATAGTTTATTGTTTAGATTTTAAGCAAGCATTGTGGTAAGAAATGGTATTAATGTGTACCTATTTACCTATACATATTTCATTTAACATTAAAGCAAGGGTGTAGATGTATTTATTCATGTCAAGATATAATAAATAATTGACACAAAACATTTTATTGACTTAGGTCATGCAACAATTTAAAAGTGGGAATACACATGCTAAAACTGGTATGCTTGCATAATATGTATGCCAGGCCAGGTTAAAAAATTACGCTGGGTGTTTTCCATAGGTGGTGATAAATACCACGACCTTCGGAATGAAGGTCGGGGCATCTACCACTAGGGTCTAGTCATTAGACCTAGTATGAACCTGCTAGTATGGTATGCCTTACCCGGATACTCCGGCATCAAATCGATGGCGCTACACACGTCAGCTACTACACGCTTCATGCGTGTAAAGGCTCGTCACTGTATCTGGGTTATTTACATAACCCGGATACTCCGGCATCAAATCGATAGCACTACACACGTCAGCTACTACACGCTTCATGCGTGTAAAGGCTCGTCACTGTATCTGGGTTATTTACATAACCCGGATACTCCGACATCAAATCGATAGCACTACACACGTCAGCTACTACACGCTTCATGCGTGTAAAGGCTCGTCACTGTATCTGGGTTATTTACATAACCCGGATACTCCGGCATCAAATCGATAGCACTACACACGTCAGCTACTACACGTTTCATGCGTGTAAAGGCCCGTCTCTGTATCTGGGTTATTTACATAACCCGGACACTCCGGCATCAAATCGATGGCGCTACACAAGTCAGCTACTACACGCTTCATGCGTGTAAAGGCCGGTCACTGTATCTGGGTTATTTACATAACCCGGATACTCCGGCATCAAATCGATAGCACTACACACGTCAGCTACTACACGCTTCATGCGTGTAAAAGCCCGTCACTGTATCTGGGTTATTTACATAACCCGGACACTCCGGCATCAAATCGATGGCGCTACACAAGTCAGCTACTACACGCTTCATGCGTGTAAAGGCCGGTCACTGTATCTGGGTTATTTACATAACCCGGATACTCCGGCATCAAATCGATAGCACTACACACGTCAGCTACTACACGCTTCATGCGTGTAAAGGCTCGTCACTGTATCTGGGTTATTTACATAACCCGGATACTCCGGCATCAAATCGATAGCACTACACACGTCAGCTACTACACGTTTCATGCGTGTAAAGGCCCGTCTCTGTATCTGGGTTATTTACATAACCCGGACACTCCGGCATCAAATCGATGGCGCTACACAAGTCAGCTACTACACGCTTCATGCGTGTAAAGGCCGGTCACTGTATCTGGGTTATTTACATAACCCGGATACTCCGGCATCAAATCGATAGCACTACACACGTCAGCTACTACACGCTTCATGCGTGTAAAGGCTCGTCACTGTATCTGGGTTATTTACATAACCCGGATACTCCGGCATCAAATCGATAGCACTACACACGTCAGCTACTACACGTTTCATGCGTGTAAAGGCCCGTCTCTGTATCTGGGTTATTTACATAACCCGGACACTCCGGCATCAAATCGATGGCGCTACACAAGTCAGCTACTACACGCTTCATGCGTGTAAAGGCCGGTCACTGTATCTGGGTTATTTACATAACCCGGATACTCCGGCATCAAATCGATAGCACTACACACGTCAGCTACTACACGCTTCATGCGTGTAAAAGCCCGTCACTGTATCTGGGTTATTTACATAACCCGGACACTCCGGCATCAAATCGATGGCGCTACACAAGTCAGCTACTACACGCTTCATGCGTGTAAAGGCCGGTCACTGTATCTGGGTTATTTACATAACCCGGATACTCCGGCATCAAATCGATAGCACTACACACGTCAGCTACTACACGCTTCATGCGTGTAAAAGCCCGTCACTGTATCTGGGTTATTTACATAACCCGGATACTCCGGCATCAAATCGATGGCGCTACACAAGTCAGCTACTACACGCTTCATGCGTGTAAAGGCCGGTCACTGTATCTGGGTTATTTACATAACCCGGATACTCCGGCATCAAATCGATAGCACTACACACGTCAGCTACTACACGCTTCATGCGTGTAAAGGCTCGTCACTGTATCTGGGTTATTTACATAACCCGGATACTCCGGCATCAAATCGATAGCACTACACACGTCAGCTACTACACGTTTCATGCGTGTAAAGGCCCGTCTCTGTATCTGGGTTATTTACATAACCCGGACACTCCGGCATCAAATCGATGGCGCTACACAAGTCAGCTACTACACGCTTCATGCGTGTAAAGGCCGGTCACTGTATCTGGGTTATTTACATAACCCGGATACTCCGGCATCAAATCGATAGCACTACACACGTCAGCTACTACACGCTTCATGCGTGTAAAAGCCCGTCACTGTATCTGGGTTATTTACATAACCCGGACACTCCGGCATCAAATCGATGGCGCTACACAAGTCAGCTACTACACGCTTCATGCGTGTAAAGGCCGGTCACTGTATCTGGGTTATTTACATAACCCGGATACTCCGGCATCAAATCGATAGCACTACACACGTCAGCTACTACACGCTTCATGCGTGTAAAAGCCCGTCACTGTATCTGGGTTATTTACATAACCCGGATACTCCGGCATCAAATCGATGGCGCTACACAAGTCAGCTACTACACGCTTCATGCGTGTAAAGGCCGGTCACTGTATCTGGGTTATTTACATAACCCGGATACTCCGGCATCAAATCGATAGCACTACACACGTCAGCTACTACACGCTTCATGCGTGTAAAAGCCCGTCACTGTGTCTGGGTTATTTACATAACCCGGATACTCCGGCATCAAATCGATGGCGCTACACACGTCAGCTACTACACGCTTCATGCGTGTAAAAGCCCGTCACTGTATCTGGGTTATTTACATAACCCGGATACTCCGGCATCAAATCGATGGCGCTACACACGTCAGCTACTACACGCTTCATGCGTGTAAAAGCCCGTCACTGTATCTGGGTTAACCCGGACACTCCGGCATCAAATCGATGGCGCTACACACGTCAAGCAAGCATGAAACGTGTACCTGTACAGTGTACGTACATCTGGCTCGGATGGATCTGATAGAGATTCGAAAGCCGTCGCGTGCGCAACTATTGTCCACAGTTATCGTGACTATGTCAAAAAGCCGAACCGATTCGATTTAGACGCCCGGACCGATTTCGGTGAAATTTGTGTTTATTTTGTTTTTGTTTTTCTTATTCCCGTGAAATTTCAACTACCTACCTAACATGGGTACGACCGTGGAACACAATAAGATTTCCTCACACCTATTGTGGTTTAGTTATGTCAGTGTATTTTCTATGAAGATAATAATCTTGAGTTATTTGAGTTGATGACTAAATGATGAACTCATTGGATCTGTAAGTCTAGGAAATGTTTATTTTGTCCAAAACCGTAGCAGAATGACGTCAGTTTTAAGAAATAAATGTTGCACAGGGAACTGTCTCCATCTCAAAGTGATAAGCCTCTTTTTGTCTTTCAGAGGACCTTGTCTTTCAATCGTGTATCCCCAGCATAGAATAGGGTTACCCCATTTCTTCCCGTGGTTGTCCTAAAAGGCGACTAAGGGATCTGGATTAGACTAGCACACCTTGAGTTCTCACGCGGTGGCGGGTGAACTGCTTGATCCCTTGGAGGGTTGGTGGCAGGCGGGCGGCCGGCCGTAAAGTATTGCCAAATCTATTTGCAGTAGGTATGGTCAATGATGACTTACCTACTGTGCCAACCCCAAATTGCTTGGTGTTTTAGCGGACCCCGGGCTCCCGAGAGAGTTGCAACTGGGAACATGGCACATATGAGAAGAAAAGGAGCTTGTCATTGGTCCACAAAAAAAAATAGAAGCGCTATAGTGCGTTTCATCTTTAATTACCTATGCCGTCATGTTGGTAGCAAAACAAAAAAGTCTTGCCTTAATATCTTAAATGTGCTATACCCTAAACCTTGAATACAGGAAGATTCGTTCATTCATTCTTTATATACAATTCCCCCTAAATTCAAGATAGCACATTATTTTTTTTGTATTTTGCACTTTTTTGTTTTGCTACCAACATGACGCCATAGGAATTTAAAGATGAAACGCACTCTACACGCTATTGATTGGAGATAGATAATTTAAAAAAAAACTGTTAAATGTCATCTCAGTCAGGGATTGGGGATGATATACAGGACCTCCGACCAATTAACTTCAGTAGACTAGACTTATCACGTGACTAAACGCCAGACTCTACAAAAACAATCGTTTTATCTTTGCCCATATTACCTGCCTATCTATACTATAGGTATTTTGGAAAACAACTGTTGAACATACTCACTTAAATATTATTATATTGTTTTGACGCTTTATCCGATAGCACGAGTTTGTATGTTTGTTTGTAAGTTGTAGGTATTTAGAACGAAGTTGTTTCCTTCTCATCCTCACGATGTTCCCGGTTGCATCCCACGACAGCTTGGGGTCCGCTTAAACACAGTCTTCTCATCTGAGCGATGTTTCCGGTCGCATCCCTCTCGGGAGCCCGGGGTCCGCTAAACCCCAAATTATTTGGGGTCGACGCAGTTGGTAAGTCATCCATCAGTAATCAATCATTGACCATACCTTCTGCAAATAGATTTAGCAATATTATAACGACCTGCCGCCTGCCTGACACTAACTCTCCTAGGGTCCAAGCAGTTTATCCGCCACTTAAAATTTGGGATAACTTTAAATTAGTGTCCCTCAGATCCCTTAGTCGCCTTTTACGTCAACAATGGATCCCGGAGCTACACAGCAAACTCGGAGCTACATAGCAAATCCGCTTAAACACAGTAGAAAAGTCTTATTGACCATACTAAAAAGATTTAGTGATGTTTTTTTTACGGCCGTTCGACTGCCGCCGGCCGGAGCTAGAGGCGCCATGGCAAGACATTTGTTCTCGATTTTAAGAATTCAGAACATTTATGTAGATAAGCGGTTGTAGTCATCATAGTCATACATTATGAGTTAACGCCTTTCATAATATCTAGAAATAACTCTGCGGAAAGCTCAGACACCCTTATTGTCAAGGTGTGCTGTGAATCATGCATTCAAAATACACAGGCTGCCCGCTGTCCAGCTCGTGTGACTAACTACTTTAAGTATTATACAAAGATTTATAACGCCAAGTTTAGATAGAGCTATAATCTAGGAAATTAAAAAAATAGTTTACCCGTGTAATTACTAATTAGACATGGTTACAATAACTGGGCAAGTGTCATAGATCGGCTCGCGACGACGGCATTTGAATTTCAGTAACAGACTCGTGCGGGCCAGGTGCACAGTTATTGTGACCGTGTTAAAAGATCCCCTTTTTATTATTAACTACGTTTTTAACCCAGCCGCGAGGTTTTCCTTGATGTATGTCAGACTCGTCTTTACGATAAAAGATTTGTATTTGTGTGTGTATGTGTGCGTCTGTATGATTGTTATGAATAAACTCAAAAACTACTGTACCGATTTCAAAAATTATTTTACCATTAGAAAGCTACATTCACCCTGAGTAACATAGGCTACTTTTGATCCCGATATTCCCACGGGAACGGGACTTACACGGGTGAAACCGCGGGACGCAGCTAGTCATACATACATGGGCCCATACCCATACCCAGGGCGTGGGTTCAAACAATTTTAGCTAAACCATACAACCATACATTTTTTTTATTATTTATTAATTTAACTTATAACTATCATGACAGGCGTGAACCTAATGCGATAGCAAAGCACAATTTTCTTATACAATCATATAAAAATTAATATTAAGTAAATTAATAATATAAGAATTAATTATTATTTTAATTTATTTATTATAAGTACAATGGAATATGATTTTTTTCAATCTTGAATTGCTATGCACATGTTCGCTGAAGTGCTCTCCAATCGATTAAAATAGGTTAGATTTTGCCCGTCGCAAAAACATGAGCCATTTTTACATGCTGTCAATTTCCGAGGCATTTCAGTAATCTGATCTAGTAGGTCAGTACCTACAGGCCATTGCATTGACCTCAACAGATAAAAGTGACTACCTACTCTTTCCCCATACAACTGAAGTCAACTGTTTTCTCCCTGGATAAGTATATTAGAGCAAATATGTTTATGCCATAAAAGCTATATCTGCCATGACCATGCCTCTGCGTTTTGGTTTGTTTCATTTTCTAAATAGAATAGAAAAAAAAAATGAAAAATTAGAATACCGAAAACCGGGGGTTTAAGGGATTACTTAACACCCAAATACAGAAATGCTACTCAATATCTAAGCTACTTAAACTATTAAGCAGCTCTCAAACTCGTAACTTCCCATACTAATTTTAAATTTAGAAGCTGCTCAATTATTAAGGTAGCCCTCAAATTTTAAGTGGCGTTTCTATATTTGGCTGTAAGATCGAAGAAGTGCTAGCTTGACGTGGCAAGGGCTGATATGCGTGCAAATGGCCCCACTACATGGGATGCCGAAGTTTGTGCGAAGTGGAGACGTAAATGTAGGAAAGCAGACCCCGGGTTCCGAAGAGGTATGCAACCGGGAACGTCGCTCGGGAGGATGATGATGAATTTAAGGGGATTTGAACATCGCCGGTAAACTGTTACCTAAATTAAGTTAAGGAAAAATGCCAGAGTTAAACTACCTACATACCTATATGTACAAAAATGTACATATAGGTATGTAGGTAGTTTAACTCTGGCGACCGTTACACACAGATCAATTCTAAGTAGGTACTATTATTAATGATACCCTTATATTTTTCCACAATAAACAGAAGTTTGTATAATATTATAGACGTGTGACATTGAATACACAGTCGGAGCGTCAAGCAGTCTGCTGGATCCATAGATTATGCAGCAGTAGCCGGGTCACGTGCACAGAACACCGAGCTGCGTTGACGCACGGTAGCGTGTGCCAACTCACAGCGTACTACCTACGATAATTACATCTTCCTTTTATTTACACTTTCAAAAGAGAGTATTTTTAAAGTGGTTAAATCTGTACTGATTGAAAGATTGCTTTGTTATAATTCAATGGTGGCATTCGAGCCCATGACCTCTGGAAAACTGTGTCCATTACGCCTCATACCAATGCTGCCATGCGCTACGTCAGATCCAATTCACAAAATCATGTGCACCACACTATCACCTTATGGCTTAAAGATACGGTCTCGGAAAATGAGACGATAAAACTGCGTCTAGCTGACGCACTAGCCTCAGTCGTATGTCGAACCGTTGCCGCGTGAGCACGTGCTGTCACACTGCGATTATTTTTTTGAGATCCATAAGAATGCCTTTTTGCTTATTTACAAATGACTGAATCATTCTTGAGGACAAATGTTTTAAAATATACAATAATTTTATGAAAATGCATGTAGGTGTTTCTAGCTTTTTTTCGAATACACGATGTTAGAATATACCGTATCTACTATTTTTGTTTTCATCTAAGCCTTATTATTACTATACGGACTACCGACTAGTCGGGAAAACTGATTAACTAGTCAGCTACATTTGCTATACATCACGCAAAAAGAACTTAATTCAAGGAGGTCCATTGGCGGAAGACGAGCTTGTAAACAAAACTTGTCAGTCAGGGCACTTTTCTAAAATAAAAAGTCTTAAGGCCTCGTAGTAGGTCAGAACTGATGTTTCTAGGATGAATTACTACAAAAGTTATTAGAAACGAAAGTTTTTGAAACCATATTTATTAAAGTCGAGGATACTTACTAATGCAGTCATGACGTGAAAACACGATTCCTGAAAATTTTCTCGATAGAAAAAAATCCCAAACTTCCCTCTAAATTGTACAAATAAGTGATTTTACTCAGTCAATATTTTACGTAAACTAATAAAACTTTGTATAAGAACTGAACTTAGCTCAATACAGTGCAGTCATGATTTGAATTTCAAAATTAATGTTTTATTATCGTGTAATTACCAATTGTTTGATATTACGCTCTAAAATTTCACGTACTAGCATCTTACGTCCTTCATTAACACATCTGAAATTCGCTAGCGCTATCCCTGTCACGCAATTGGGGTTATATGGGCCGTTAAGAGGACAGTCTCCATTCTCTTTCTCCATACAAACGTAGTCGACGTTTTCCTCCCTGGATAAAGACATTAGAGCAAATATGTTTATGCCATAAAACCTATATCTGTCATGCATGACTATGCATCTACCTTTTGATTTATTATATTTTTTATTACTATTCTAATTAGAAAATGAAAAATATCAAAAGGCAGATTGCATAGTCATGCATGACAGATATAGGTTTTATGGCATAAGCATATTTGCTCTAATGTCTTTATCCTGGAAGGAAAACGTCGATTACGTTTGTATGGAGAAAGAGAATGGAGACTGTCCTCTTAACTACCTATGCCCAGCTGTATTCTATTTTGTTTTTTTAGTAAGTTTTTAACCCCCGACGGAAAAAGAGGGGTGTTATAAGTTTGACGTGTCTGTCTGTCTGTCTGTCTGTCTGTGTGTGTGTGTGTGTATCTGTCTGTGGCATCGTAGCTCACGAACGGATGAACCGATTTCAATGTAGTTTTTTTTGGTTGATAGGTGACTTTTGCGCGAGTGTTCTTATGCAAGGTTTCGTTAAAGTTTTAGAAGTGCGAATTCTGGCAATTACCTTCTATTGGTGAACCCTTTTCGAAGAATATAATAACAGAGGTGACATATTGTAGTTATAGAATAGATGTTCTGCCGGCGGGCGGGCGTGAGAGCGCTACGCCGCGACTTATCGATGTTGACTAAGCCTCAAGTGAACAGCTATCTTCTAGGAAAGTTTGTTGAAAAAGTGAAGCTTGTATCAATATATAATGTAATCCGACCTTTTAACCGCCAAGCCGCAAACGTTACAATGATAATAACCTCGTATTATTGTTTGTTGTATGTTTCAAGTCAATGTAGACGCTCAATCAACCATAATCACCAATTAAATTAAATGACCGCATGATCTAACCGTGCGTACCTACGTCCGTACTTCCATTTCCATACTTAATATAATACTACACCTACATAATCTCTCATCCAAGCGATGTTCCCGGTTGCATTCCTCTCGGGAACCCGGGGTCCGCTAAACCCCAAATTATTCTGCAGTCTGCTCGCTTCTATAGTACTTTGACTTACAGGCGGGGTACAGACAGACGGACAATGGAGTTTTAGTAAAAGGCCCGTTTTAGGGTTCCGTATTAATTCGAATAACAAACTTTATAATGTTTGCCTTCAGACCACGCCGTCACGGAACAGAATTACTAAGCAACTAATTAATTACTGGCATAGTCGATTAAAATGATGTTCCATGATAAGACCCATACGTATACCTACTACCAATATGTTCATGTCCTTCTTTTACACATCTGAAATTCGCTAGCGCTATCCCTGTCTCACTATTTTGCTATGTTACGACCGGCCTGGTGCACTTTAATACGTTTTCGTTCGAATTTCTGTCGTACGGAAACGTACTAACAATCCCATCCTTCCAAATAGTATGAAAGCGCGCAGACTGCATACGAATTAGTCGTACGTACATACATCGTATGCAGTCTGTGCGCTTCCATAGTACTTGGATGGATGGGATTGTTCGTACGACTTCGTACGTTAGCACACGAATGATTTCGGACGAAAACGTATCCAGAGTGCGCCCGGCCTCATATACCTACTTTGTAAATCAGTAAGCTAAGAACTCATCATAATCTATACTAATACTAGCTGACCCGGCAAACGTTGTTTTGCCTTATAAATTATAGATAGTAGCCGATTCTTAGACCTACTGAATACGTATACAAAATCTCATAAAAATCGGTCAAGCCGTTTCGGAGGAGTACGCTAACTAACACTGTGACATGGAAATTTTATATATTAGAAGATTATTTTTATATAGAAGATTACAAAGAGGTAACGTTGGTAACAATTATGTATAAATGTATTTTCCGGGTAACCTCTGAAAACATTTCGGGAAAGCTTGTTTTATGAGCCTAAGCCCTCTGAAACTACTCAACCGATTTTAAAGGTTCTTTCACCAATACAAAGCTACGTTATCGAGGAGTAACATAGGCTACTTTTGATCCCGATATTCCCACGGTATCGGGACGTACTTGGGTAAAACCGCGGGACTCCGCTCGTACTGCAATAATTTCAAAGTTTTATTGTTACAAAAGTCTACGAATAGCATCGAGTTGGCCACAATTTTCCACCAACAACATGGAAGTCGAGTGCGGTTGAGTCACCGTCGCCGCCGGGCTTTGTCTGAAACCTGGTAGATTCCATGTGGCGTGGCAGAAAGCCAAGCTTCATTTGCTGTAATTTTCATTATTTGTTACAGACTTACTGTTGTGATCTTACTATTGTTTCAGGCATAAACCTAGATACGAACGATAGCTTTAGATTATTTTGAAATAATATCTAGGTATCTTAACATTATTTCTTAGTGTTTACCACACTTAGGAAATACTGCTTTTGAAGAAAAATGCTTTAAAAAATTTTAGTACTCGGCGGGAATCGATCTCTCAACTACTGGTATCCCGATCTAGCGCGATAGCCGCTACGCCACGAGTAAGCCTCCCGCCACGCCTAAATTAAGAAAGCACCTCCTCGTGTTCTTGCGAGTAAGTCATTGAGTGAGTCCCGACGCCGCCTGGTACCTACTTCAGTTTTTCAAAGAATTTTTTCAAAAGCAAATAATATCTATTAAGTATTGAAATGAGAGGGGATCCTGCTAGGGTGTGGTGTGTGTGAGTGAATCCACTCTCCTACGTCACGGGGAGGTCAGTGGGTCGGCTTCCTTAGATAGATAGATATACGCCATATAGGTATTTGTATGTACAATAAACAATCTATAGAATAGCACATACATAGTAAGACAAATACACAGAAATCTTAAAACTTTTAGGTTGAATATAATATAAAATTGAGCGTACCCAACTAAAAGCGATTTCTTCTAGGCAACCTATCCAACCGTAAAAATAAATACGTTGCCTAAAGTTATCAAGTTTTTTTCTATAGATAACTAGCTACGCCGCGCTGTTACACCCGCGTTCAGGGTAAGTCCCGATCCTGTGGGATTTACGGGATCAAAAGTATCCTATGTCCTTCTCCTGGTTCTAAGCTACCTCCCGACCAATTTTCAGCCAAATCGGTTTAGCCGGTCTCGAGTTATAAATAGTGTAACTAACACGACTTTCTTTATTTAGCTGGTACGGAACCGTACGTACGCGAGACCCATACATCATATGTGAAAATATCAACTGTCTATCACGATTCATGAGATACAGCCTGGTGACAGACATACAGACAGCGGAGTCTCCGTAATAGAGTCCCGTTATCATTATTTGGGCACGGAACCCTAAATAGAAAACAAAAAAAAACGATCGACAGGATTATATAATTAGGTATCATAGTAAAATAACAAGCTGTATGAAAGAAACACCGGTAGCAGGTACGGGATTACTATCATCGTGTTCAATTTTGGATCGCGTCCAACCAGGCAATGATTTATAGCAGAATCAACAAGTAAACTGCGAAGTGGCTGAATTACTGTAAATAAATACTGTTTTATAACATATTCCGTCATTAATTGTATAGAATAGACGCTGTGGGTGGCCTTATTTGTTGTTTCTCTATGGGCTCTCTGAAGCTTTGCATGAAAATCTGAAATCTATACTAATATGTTTTGCCTTATAAATTATAGATAGTAGCCGATTCTCAGACCTACTGAATACGCATATAAAGTTTATATACCTCATTATACCTTTTTTTTTAATATACATACTAACTAACATACGAAAGGGAAGGCGTACATAGAAAACACCCAGACCAGAAACAAAAACATATTTTTATATTTAGAGCATAAAAAATTGGGCCTGGCGGGAATCAAATCCGCAACCATTGTAGTCGGGCCTTCGCCCGACGCGCCACAGAGGTCGTCGAAATTGTATGGTTACTTTATTAGACCTTTTAAAGCAAGGCTGGCCAAACCCAGGCCCGAGTGGCACTGAGTGGCCCGCCAAGGCATTTGAAATTGCCCGCCGCGCCGATCAATTCATTATTACAATTTTACAGACTTTTAAACATTTCCAGGAAATGAAATTATTCAGCTTAAATGATTCTTAAGAGGATAGTCTCCATTCTCTTTCTCCATACAAACGTAGTTTAAATTTTCCTCCCTGGATAAAGACATTAGAGCAAATATGTTTATGCCATAAAACTTATATCTGTCATGACAATGCATCTAAGTACCTTTTTATTTTCTACTTAAAATACTAATAAAAAATAATAAAATGAAAAAAATAAATACAGATATAAGTTTTATGGCAATTATGGCATAAACATATTTGCTCTAATGTCTTTATCCAGGGAGGAAAATGTAAACTACGTTTGTATGACGAAAGAGAATGGAGACTATCCTCTTAAACAATCCTTTTGCAAAACGTTCTGCTGGCGCGTGTTGGTTCAAGAAAACATTCAGCTTGACATAGCACTAATTCAACTCGTTTGAAAGATAGAATAACAATAAAAAAAATCGCCTGTGTTTCGATATTATTTGTTAGTAGTAAAGATAGATAGATAGAACGCTTTATTGTTCTCACCAAAAATAAATTACAATAAAATAAAGTTTAAGATTTTTTGATCTTAATCTATAGTTGCACAATATGCGGCCTTACCACTGAGAGTGGTCTCTTCCAGGCAACCTCGGTATGGAGAGGATCACACGAATGAAATTAAAATAAAAATAAAATTAATTTAAGTAAATTAAATAAAGTAAATTAAGTTATGTATGTTTGTTTGTTTCTAGTACCGTCGACGACTCGTGCGCATATCGCCGCCGACTACCTCGAGTCGTGCCGGCGTCACAACACTCCTCCAATCGAATCTGTATTGCACCAAATACGGGTAAGAAATTCATTTATTCAATAAAAAGTTAAGGTACGAGTTGGCAACGGGCGACATGAGGCGGCAGCGGACGACGTGTCGCGGCGACACTACTGGTTTCTATGTATTTCTATGAAATTCCCTACGCTCGCTCGCACGACTACGCGTCGCTAGCTTCGTGTCGCTGACTACGTAGGGAGGTTCATAGAAATACATAGAAACCAGTAGTGTCGCCGCGAAACGTCGTCCGCTGCCGCCTCATGTCGCCCGTTGCCAACTCGTACCTTAAAAGACAAACAATACATAGTTTCTGCAGTTAATCATCGTTTTTACGTCATAGTAAGCAACATTAACCATTATTTATTGATTATAATTCAGGAGTTACCGGAGAACGCAATCGGCGGCGGTAACCGCGCCTCGCGGCTCATACTCTCAGACTGCTCGGTCGCCGGTTCAGCGCCCGCCGATGCCCTTGAAGCGCTGCTCTGCAAAGTGCAGTTTAGACGCATAGAGCTTGATCACGTTGAAATCGACGATGAGGGTGCGGTAAGTGCTTTTTACAGTACAAAAAGTTTCCTATCTACTCGTGTTACGTCCGAATACAGAAACGCTACTCAAAATCTGAGTTCTACTTAATCAAATAAGCAGCTCTGAAACTCAAAAAACTGCATTCAAATTTTAAATTTAGAAACTGGTCAATTATTTAAGTTTCCCTTAAATTTTTAGTGGCGTTTCTGTATTCGGGTATAAGAGTCGGGTCGCCTCTTACGACCTCTGTCAAAGACACAACCGAGACCGACTGCTTCACAAGCCGCGCTAAAGTATGGACGAGTGAGATATATCATAATTATAATTCCCACACACATCATCGGTCACCCATCCAAGAAATAGTTCCCATTTGTTCTGTAGAACTGACGTCTTCAGGACCCAGAATCGAGATCTATTCTCGGTCCTAGTGACGTTAGTTGGGATCAAGAAATTGATGATCCAGGCGTTGCTTGACCTACAGGACCTATACAAGATCAGATATAGCATTATACATAATTTCATTACAATCGGTTCAGTAGTTTGAGTAAGTACAGTTTTTTTTTGTAAAAAATGGGACATCAAGAATTTTTTTAACTGACTTCCTAAAAACTGAAGGAATAGCTTGTCAATTAGTCGCTCTATGTATCCTATGTAGTAAGTATAGTGTCTAGTACCCATAGTACAAGGCTTGTGCTTAGTTTGGGGCTAGAATGCGCTGTTTGTAACATAGTGCAATATTTATTTATTTATTTGTTTTGTATTTCAGGAGGCGATATTCGACATGATAGAATACTACGAAAGTGCTACCATACTGTGCATTAGTGGACCGAGGCAGTTCGGCATCAGGGGGTGGCAGGCTGCCTCCAGAATGATTAAAAAGGTAGATATACCACAGCATAAATATCGACGAGCTACTTTCCCCAGTAGGCTGACTTCATTTATAAAACATCATGAAGGAAGTGTATTTGTGTAAGTTAAGCTAATAAATAACCAAAATTGTATCTAACAAAAAACTTATAATAAACAAAATTATGAATCGATACGATTAGTCATACACTGACTGCGACAGCCCTCATTAAAATGACTCGAGATCAACTCCCATTTTACCGGATTTTTTAAAAATTAGAACACAATTAGAACAAAGATAGATTAACAAAAATGATTTATTAATATAAATTA
>OY292394.1:59450194-59576957 GCA_958496205.1 Idaea biselata | reverse complement strand
GTTTTCTATATCACCGACACCAGTCAATTTAGAAAAGCGGTTCAACGAAGATTTTCTCTCAAAAAGCGACGACTCAAGTGAAGTAATACAGAAATATGCGGAACCCAATATAATTAAATCTGTTGTTAAATCTATGAATGTTACTGAAGATTTTACTTCGACAGTTGAACAGGGAGAATCAATTAGTACTACATACAAATATAATGAAGGAACTGCATGTATAGCGACAGACATAGAGGATTTAATTGATCTTACAGACAGAAATACGGACGAAAACACTGATTTAGTTAGTTCCGTTGTCGAAAATGTCGATCATCAACCAATAGACCGAGAAACAAAAATTGTATCCTTAGAAGAAACAATGCCTGTAGCGACGAAATTAACTGATATCAGTACACAAACCACGCAGAAGGATGAGTTGGAATCATTATTGTTTATTGAAAATGTAAAGGAACAAGAATCAGTTCAAAGGGTTGTTGAGGAAGCCAATATTGTTGAATCACCAATAAAAATAGATAACATTTCTACGAAACTAGTTGATAATATTACAGATATTCCCATAAACTTAGATACGGTTCTCATAAATCATGAAGTAACTGATAAAAATGACACTATTGTCAAAAATAACAAACTGTCTGGTGAAGAAGATGTTACAATTGTGAAAAACGATGATTTTGTCAAACTTGCTGAAAATGATTATATTGGTAAAGCAGAAAATTTTCTTGGTTTAGATGTCAGTACTATTTCTGAAGTAACAACGGGAACAGACCAAAGTAGTGTTGTTTCAAATGAGACTGAAGATAATTTGAAGAATGAAGATAATATTAAGATTGAAGAAACTAAAATACCCAACCCAGTGACAAATGTTAGTGACAGTGCTAAAGTTTCGGGAAAATCTTACAGTGACGCAGTGAAAACAGATCCAAAATATTACAAGGACAAAAGTGAAAATGTTACGTTTGAAAAGGAAATTGTAGACGACGCGATCAAAACAGAAACAGTACTAACTCAAAATAGTGTTGAGATTAGTGAAAGTGACAAAATAGACGTCAGTGTCCAAGTGACAGTGAAGACGGAAAGCTTAAAAACAGCCAAAGTAGATAGTGACAAAGAGATTGTAAATATAGATGAATTAAACTATAAAAAAGACGATACAGCTATGAAACAAATAGAAGAAATAACTCAAGATCTGGGTATTTTAATAAGAGAAATGAAAGATTTGTCTTGTAAAAATAAAAAAGTTAAAAGTGATGATAAAAAGATAAATGTAGTTGTAGATACTGATAGTGTACCTGGTAATTATAACCGCGATGTAGTTCTTAAGAAAAATAAAAGTGAATCCAGTTTGGATAGTCCAGACTTGGAGGTTTCTAGGTTAATGAATAAAAAGTTAGTTGGTAGTCCATTCTGCGATAGTAGCTCGTCCTTAGAAATATCCGGATCGTCTATAGAGAGTCTCAATGCTATAGAACATCATCCCAAACCAATAATTATTAAAAATGTAGTGATAGGTGTTGAATTAGATAGAAGAAAAGTTGAGTTATCGACAGAAAGCAGTGTAGAATCGACCAGTGAGACAACTCCAGTAAATAGTGGTAACTTCTTAAATATGTCTGTGAGCTCCAACGAAAGTGTTTCGCCAATAATATTTAGTAAAACTAAGAAAATTCACGATTCACTATCCAGTTTAGAAGCAAGCGTAAGTTCCTTAGACTCGGGAAAGCAGGAAAAAGTTATGGTCACGTCAGCTGATTCAGGAATAGAGTATTCGTTACAAAACCCTTCGGAAAACAAAGAAGATACTTCTTCGAATGAAGGCACTTTGACACATAATTCCAGTCTCAAAGATACTGTTAAGAAATCTGAAATCCATGAGACATTGACGTCATCTCCTAAACGAACTTCCAGTTTGCTTGACGTACCAGCTTTAAAGACTAAAGGTTTGGATAAAATGAGGAAAATTTCCTGGGTCGCGCCATCTTCCAGCTTCCACATACCAAAGGTGGAGACGGAGAAAGAAAAACCGTCGCATTTGGAAAAACTCCTTAGTCTATTTCAACATCCGACTAGCCTTTTTTCAAGGAGTTCGCAGGATGAGGAGAGAAAATCAGCTTCAAACACACCGCCTAGGAAAGATTCCACTTTGACCAGTTCATTCTGGTCGTGGGGAAGTACGATAGAAAAAGAAAAAGACGAAGATTCGTCAGAAGCAACAGACACGACTTTATCAGAAAGAGTACAAGTGTCTTACGTAGACGAATCATTTTCAAAGAAGTTAGATAGTAAAACACCCTCCACTGATACGGACAACACTTTAAGTGAATTTCAGTCTTTCCCGGCGCAGACTAACGCCGAACCAAGTATTGAAGTAGTTACCGATAATACCACCGATGAAAATTTAGTACAAAAAAGTTTAGATGTAAGCTTAATAGATGCCGGCTCTAATGGTAACAAGAACCCTTCTGTACCTAGAGCTAGTGATATGACAGATCTCAATAAACCCAACGATATGAATAAAAATTACGACACACCGACAGGGGACAGCAATAAAAACCCTTGCACGCCAGAACACGTTGATAAATGTGAAAATAAAACTAAAGTAGATAAAGAAGAAGAGAAAGATGATGTCAGATTAGAACCTGTTAGACCAAGATCTTTTGCTGCCGTATTAAAATCCTCCGGTTCTGAAAATTCTTTGGATAGGCAACTCAGCCCTGATGCTGGGCAATTGGTAAACAAACTACCGAGTAAAGTTATAAGAGGAATTAAAGAGAATATAAGTCCTGAAAACACTTTAACGTCTAGTATGACGAATACACAAGCTTTAGCTATAGAACTTACTGAAAGACAAGTAAAAAGTCAGGCTATAGTAAGTACTGTTTGGGAAGTGACCACACCGATATTAGACAAAAATGATCCTAAATCAGACGAAAATAAGGGCCACAGTGAATTAGCTCCGATTGCAACAATAGAGGAAACTTGTGACGAAGCCGCAGATAATACCATAGAATTAAGTTACATTGACGATATTAAACTAATTGACGAAAGGAACATTTCTACTGACAGTGGAGTCACATCTTTAGGTACTGCATCAAGATCAATAGATACAGTAATAAAAAGTATAGATAATATCGATTTAGGAAAAGAAGCGTTAGCGTACTTAATTTACGAAGGGCAGGATTTTGAGCCCGAAACTGAACAAGAAGTGGTACCTAAAGAAGAAGAAGGATCTCTTGCTCAGGAGTTAAAAGAGGCTGAAATAAAAGAAATGCTTGATTTATCCCCAGAACTAGTTACAGACGAACCCGTGGAAGTACCAGTGGTTTTAACAGCTAAAGAAATCAAAGGTTTATCTGCTCCAGCCATACCCGAAAGAGCAAAGTTAAAGAAGTTCAATTCGTTAGAAGATTTGAGTCAAAGACTTAAATCGTTGAGAGAGTCGGAAAGTGTTGAACCGAAAAGCAGTCCTAAAACGAAGACTATAGCCTTTAAAATCCCCGAAACGTCTCCGCGAGATATTCCCGAAAGGCGGACTAAACTGCGAACAAGAAGTGGATCAAGTCCCAAATCATTGCCAGAAAGTCTGAATAAACCTTGCTCTTTTGCAAAAATAGATCCAATTCTAGGAAAGAAAAAGAAGAAAGTGTCTTCTTTAGGAAAAATGGCGCGAGATTCGTTGCTCGCTTTGAATATGAGTGAAGACGAAATCGCGGAGTTTAGACGTTCTTACAAGTTGACTTCGGTTGAGAGTCTGCGCTCTTTAGAATCTGTTTCTGAAGACGCAAATTCTCAGAGTGGTACGTCAATAGATTCTAGATGTAGGGCGTGTTTGAGGACTTCGCAAGAGAGCTTGATGTCCCTCGATTCGATTACGGAAGACTGCAGATGCGGAGACGATGAAAAACCCGGAAGGTCTGCTAGATAAGTCGTTTATTTGGACGACTTTGTGATATGCTCCGAAGCTTCTGTTTACGCAACAGACGGTTTCTTAATTTGTATTATAAATAAATAAATAAAAATAACTAATCGTTATTACCTATTATTAAAAACATAATAATGTACATACGTGTGAGAAAGTCCAATGCCTGATTTTCTAAAGTACAATCGAAGACATTGGCGACGAATATTGTAAAGAGGAGAAATGCGCGGCAATTGTACGAAATTTTGGACGTTTGTTTTTTTTTTTTACTCAAGATTGTCTATAATGTACTTGGGAGTGAAATGTTATTTATTATATAAACGTTGTATGTTCAAGATTTAAAATTTAATAATGTATAGTTTTTTTTCTTAATTGTAAGTTTTACGAAATGCGGGTTTAGGTGTCACATATTTCTATACATACCTACATAAATAAATATATTATATCCATAATATATAAAATAGTACTTTGGCGTGCTTTTTTATTCCGTGTCTATGCAATGTTGTTGAAATACTAGTCACATTTCACGGTTCTGTTTAAAAACATTCCACACCGCGCCATCTAGCCCTAAAATCAGGATTCTCGGATAGATGGCGCTGTGTGCAACGTCCATTTTAATTATTCACGAAACACATATTTGTGATGAAAGCCACACAAAACGTTTAATTTTTCTTACAATAATGGGGAATTTTCTTGTAAAACACTTGTTTTTGAACTGACCGCTAGGTGTTGCTAATTGAGGGCTATTTGAGGGGCGATTCGATGCGTAATTAATTATCCATACAACGAGCGTAAAGAGAAAAAGCCCTTTTCCATCCAATTCCGGTGTTTTTTTATTGTGTAACGTGACAAATAATCCCCTTAACAGAATACTGCGACAAAAATATTTAAATTCACCAAAGTATTCTACCGTGATATGCTTCTCAATCAGCAATGAGTCGCATAATTAAAACTAGCATATTTTCGCAAATTAACTTTGAAAAAATATATTGAAAAAAATAGTTATATCTTAGATTTGTATTCTGTTTTCGCAATTTTGAATTGCAATTAAAATTATTTACTTATTAATACGGCCGTTCCAGGCGTCGAAACGTAAGCGTTGATAAAATGCTTAAAATAATGAACGCAACGCAATTAAAACCAGAGAAATTAGTTTAATTTTATTTTTTTGTAAGTTAAGTATACCTACATTTTGTAAATTATGTTGTGGGTCCAAAAGTATGGTGAATTGCCATAGACCATTGAGCTTAAAATGGTGGGTCCTTTTGAAACTCCTTTTCAATTGACTCTTTATACTATTATACATTATTATAAGGTGTTGATAGACGCATTAATACGGATTTGTAAGTGTTGCGGGTTCAAATCCTGTCGGGTACAGAATTTTGGGGAAGACATTTTTTCAAAAACTAATTTTCCAAGTGTAGTGTTCCACTTTAAAAATAAAGTCATCATTACTTCTTAAGAAAATTTCCCATTTTTCCTATAAATTAATGTGTACTATAATAGTATTCATACTGTGTTTCTGGACAAATTTAAAGGCATTTTCGTATGAAATAGTTTCAATACTTTTTAAGATGGCACAATTAAATGCTTGAAATTTTGAAAGCCATCTATCACTAATTCTTGGAACTATTTCCTAAGAAGTGTTTAAGGGAGAAGGATACCTACTATATCTCTCTCGTTCTCGATACTAATGAAGTCGACTGTTTCCTCCCTGAATAAAGACATTAGAGGAAATATGTTTAGGACAAAAAACTTATATCTGCCATGACATGACCTGTGTGCTTTGATTTTTTTTATTTTCTAATACAAGAAACAAACAACAGGACAGGGTCATGCAGTATAAGTTTTATGGCATAAACATATTTGATCGAAGGAGGAAACAGTCAACTACGTTTGTATGGAAAACAGAGTAGGTATCCTTTCCTCTTAACGGTTACTTGTATATGGAGGTTATGTTTGGTATATAAAGATTAAATATCTACATTAATTTTGAATTGTATTTATTTATTACTAGCTGTGTCTCACGGTTTCACCCGAGTAAGTCACGATCCCGTGGGAATTTCGAAAAACCCTATTTTATCGGATGCCTACATCACATAAAGATCACGCCAGCGTACCAGCGGTTTAGGTTGTGCGTTGATCCATCAGTCAGGACAGAGAATTTTATAGATATTGATTACACTTTTAATATAAATTGATAATGGGCACTATACTTCTATCTCACCCGATGGTAAGTGACAATGTGACCTAAGATGTAGCACGGTTACCTAAAAGATAGAGGATCGGGTTGGAACTTGTCCCACAGTAGCGGCGCGGTAGCTTAGTTTTAGAGAAAACCACGATGGTTATAATTATTATAAAGAAGGCGTGAGTTCAAATACCACTGAAACATCAATTTTAAGCAACCAAAATTATATTCATTTTGTTTCTTGCTAGTCTGATTGTGACTATGGAGACTGCAAAGCCTCCATAACGTCAGGTACCAAACATAACCTCCATAAATATATAGTTATCACCAAATATGGCCCGGGCCATATTTTTGAACCCCTAGAATTGAATTCGTATGCGAAAGTTCGAATTTCGCATGCTTGGTCTCGCTCGTTGTGTAATGTGCGTGAGCGAGACCGCGCGGTCGTTCGCATACGCATGCATAAGAGTTTTCTAACGGTTCAAAAATACCACTCCTAAACAGTCGGCAGGAGACTGAGGGTACAGGTGCATATTTTAAAGTTTTTATTTTCGGCATTACTAAACACTTATTGAAAAAAAAAGATATGCACTCCTAGCTCCTACCATGAGTTGTGCACTATAACGTTAACAGTTTAACTTTGTGCTATGCACAGCGCACAACGATACAGTGCACATATTTTCGTATCAACTTATGGTACCCTCTCTGACTGTACATACAATATACGACGCGATTCTCAAGCTCGAGAAATACGCTAGAGTTTCACGACGCGTAATGTAATTCACGACCCGTCTTAAAAACGTAAAGTAAAATTTAAAAAAAACTGTTGTAAATAAATAACGCTTAATGTATGTAATGTTTTATTTAAACTTTATTTACGACAATTTTATGTATTACATATTTTAGTTTTTAAATGGTCCCAGCTGCATTGTAACTTACAACCCTCGAAATACTAGCACTCAATTTGGCCGAGTTGGCTATATTCTGCTCGGAGGTTGCGGGTTCGGTTCCCGCTGGGACCATTGAATTAGAAAAAGAGAATATTTTACAATAATAAAAAAATCCCTTAAGTCTATGTGGCTTTAAAATACATACAACCTTATAGAAATTGTTATATTGTTAATATTCATGTTATAACTTAGTAGGCGAGAACCCAAACCTGCGTCGCAGGCTGGTGTACGGGTTTTTAAGAAGCGGTTGCAGTGAATGAAAACTTATAAAATAAACATAACGTCTTAGGAGCAGCGCTCACTGATACGAGAGTAAAAGCTCCTATTACAACCAAAATTAAAATATTTTTTCGAATTACTTATCAGGAAGTTTTTTTTTAGTATTGTGTTTTAGAGGCGTTCGGCAGGTTGCCCGGACCATGCAATATATTTACACCAATCTACGCTCATTATCAATACATATTTGGTACCTCCGCGTCCGTGGTTTCAAAAATATTTATGATAGAGAAATCTACACAATTTGAGTGAACACGTAAACATTACACGTTTCATCTTTTTTATACGTTTCCATTCACTGCAACCCAATGGCGTAACAAACTCATTTACGATTCTACACAAGGCGAATAACTTTTATTCCATAACTTTTGGATATTCGAAACATTAACTCGACAAATCAGCTATTGCCGACTTTCAATTTCCAAAATACGTAGAACAAAAAGTTCTTCACCTAGACGCGTAGAACAACCTCTTCACTGGACGTTTTTCTATAACCCCGTATAATTAATATAATGCGAAATCATTTACTTAGTTATGGATGGTAACTGTAACTGAACGTTCAATAATATCTTGATTCACGGAACGTATAACGCGATATTTATTGAACATCTACACTACAATGTAACACGATATTTATTTATTTACATTCACGTCTACCACAATATAAAATATACGCAACAGTGTCAAAGGGTGAATGTTCGAGTCCATTTAGGACGATTATTTTATATTTTATTGTCGTAAAATAATGTTTGATTCAGTCTATGGATGTAAAGATTGGAGAATTACGAGTACTTATGAATAAATTGTATAACAATTACTTAGTCGTTTTACTCGAGAAATATTTTTAAGGGATTACACAAAAAAATGGGGATGTGATTTTTTAACTTTACACCAGCTGCGGTGCTGAAGAAGATTTTTTCAATGCTGCGCCAGGTTACCCTACCCAATTTAAATATAGGGTGTTGATGAAAAGAAGACACCGTTTATTGAAGTGTTCGGTTGCACACGTACATGATAACGAATACGTATTTTCGTGCTGTACTATCATTGTGTTCTACGTTAATAAGTGCACTATAACGTTAACAGTTTGACCTCGCGCTTAAGAAGGTGGGTACTGCTACCATTTCCATACAAACATAATACCAAAACAGAATTATGAAAATTTTAGTTTCATTTCATTTCATTTCATTTCATTTCATTTATTTCTCATAAACATGGGTATACATAATATGTAGGTGGAATAAATAAATAAAGATCAGCCATGCTTTACCTTATTGGCATACGAGATAACAGTAGGAAGTCCAGTTATTTCATGCTTAAATATTTAAGTCACATTATGAATTACTTAGATAATTACATAAGTCATTATTTGAAACAAAACACTACAACAAAACAAGACGATATCTAAAATTAAATTATAAATTAAATTATTAATATTAATTAATTATTAAATTATTAAATTAATTAAAATTATTAGTTTTCTACCTTAACCCTTAAACAAACGCGAGCCTGTGTGCCTTTTTTTTTAAAGTCACATTGCTTTTTGGGTTATTGGGGATCTCTTATTTCATATTTTTGACCAAAATTTAAAAAAAAATAGGGGTAGGGGGTAGTTTTTCTGGTGGTAAATAATTTACCATTATTCATTAGGGACTACAAAATTTAGCAGGTCGGTGGTAAAATAGTCACCATTGTCCAATCCGGTTTATTTTTTGTATTTTGACTAGTGACTTCCTCTTGTTTCTATTGTATATTTTGGAAATTAAATAAATTCATATTTTTGTAATGACGTTTATTATTATTAATACTCAATTAGTTAGTTTGTTCTATAGCATCGTTTTCACGCGTAACTTCTTCATGTTCTTCATTTCGCCCGAACATTTCTTCAAAATTTTTTGCATAAGCTGTTCTTCTGACAAAGGAGTAAAAACATCTGAAGGGCTATTGATGAACTGCCCCCAACAGGGGTACCTAATCTTCCTCATCACAATCAGAGAGATGACAAGTGTTCCAGATTGTCAACAACTGTTTGAAGTTGTTTATTTCCCAAAGACGAACGTCTGTTTCTTTTTTTTGACATACTGGATTTCTAAAATAAACAAAATAATACATAAATACTTACAACAAACGTGTCGAACTGAAAACCTCCTCCTTTTTTGAAGTCGGTTAAAAAATGGTAGTACTTACGGCAAGTTTCACAACACACAATAAATTTTTATAGGCAATTTTTTTTTTTTTATATTCAACAGATTTTTAAAATATCTCTAGAAATTTATTTAGCTTCATCCGCAATTACAAACAGAAATTATATGTATAGATCTGATTTTTATCAAAGCGTCAACAGACGGTGGTAAATTATTTACCACATATTTATGATACTCAAAATCGTATAAATAATCGATTACAGATGCTGCTAACTAGTGAGCTCATGCAAAAAATGTTATAATTTACGAATCTGAATCGCAAAAGCACTTACCAGAATTTTTGTTTAAGAAAGTTTTAAAAAATCTGCGAAGAGGCTCGAAAATTTTGAATTTATCCACCAAAAAACAACTCTGTCAACTTTGACATCACCTCGAAGTGACAAATGACGTTGACAAGTTATGAAATTACATAGAGTAGGAACGAAATATCATAATAAAAAAAACAATTTACCTTGACAGCTCCAGTGTTGACATATCGAATTTTTGGTTACATTTTCTAAAAAACTCAAAGTGGTAATATATCTACCTTTAATTGTATAAGGGTATCGGTATTATTCGGATTTAGATTTTATTTTTATAGGGCCCCCACCACAAGGTTTTCCAAAATATTCATTGGAAATGAAATAAAACGGAGCTACATTTCGTTCACATTTCGTCCCTGTAAAAATAAAATCTTAATCCGAATAATGCCGATATTAGTAGATGGTAGAAAACTAAATTTTTCATAATTCTATTTTGGTACCTATTATGTTTGTATGGAAATAGTAACAGTACCCACCTTCTTAACGCGGCTGCGCACCGCGCCTCCTAGGCGCCTCGCACCTGTTCACTGTCACGACATTTCGGCATTTTGCGTTGCGGACATGCTCAAACTGTTAACGTTACAAAGCACGTATATTTACGTATCAACTCATGGTAGGGGTAAACGATCCTAAAGACAGCTTATAAATACCGCAAGTTTTTAAAGCCCTGTGCCATACAACTGAGGACAAATTCAGACTTATTGGAGATATCAATTAAATAATAAATAAGTCAACAATCAAAGTTATTTCTAAAGGAGTCCTTGAAAGTGACGCTATTTTCGCTGTAGAACTGTGAGAACCAAGTTCTGAAGGCGCGTATCGTTTTGTCTGCCTTCACATACGTCGGCGCCGATACGAAGATCTTGCTGTTCCAAATCTTTATGTCCCTTTCGATCTGCACAACAAACATTTAGTAGGATTAGTAGAATAGAAAAAAAGGTCAATTATGAATTTGAGTCGTTTATAGAGTTCTACCATCTAGGCGACTTGGAAAATAAAAATTTGAGTTCAAAGTTAACTTGAATATCAGCTTGTTTTTATTAGAGTTACACCTCATTTTTAATGTACTTTAGACTACTACCACAGCTACTATACTATTGCCTTTTCTTTCAAAAACAAATGTTTTGCCCGACTGCTAAGAAGGGTTATGTTTTTAGAACAACCCTCTTTCGAATTATATCACCCATCTCCGAAACGTGCTGCATACGTAGATATATTACGAGTACCTACATCATTTTGAATGACTTACCATTCTCCACACGACGCGCGCTACGCCGTTCGTGCCTCGGTATACGCACAGGTTCTCGCCTTAGAACATATTTAGGTAAACATTATCTCCACACGACCTCGTGAACGTGCCTCGGTATACGCACAGGTTTCTCTCTGACTCACCTAGAGCATCGACCGGCAGCGTCGCCCCGACGACCAGCTCGACGGACTCGGCTACAGCGAACCACCCGTTGGGGTACGGCGGCGGCAGCTTGTTGCCCACGCGGCGCAGCGCTTGAGCGCGCGATATCTTACGCTGTCGATCCACACCCAAAGATATGTGTTCGTAACCTATTTCTGTTAGATCCTGAAAATTTAGTATGGCATTTAGGAGTGCCTACCACGTCTATTTGGGCACATATTCTGCAGTTTAGATGTCTCAAACATGCCTCAGCCTTGTTCATTCAACAACTTGGCTAAAAATCACTAACGTTATTACAATTAATTAGGTACACGTTGTTTTGTAATAAAGATAAAATAAAACTAACATGGCTTAGGCATGTTTGTGAGATTTTAATTAAAAAGTTGTTACCTGTGTTGTTTTAAAAACGTGGAATATACAGGTGAACCATTTAAATGGGCCTTCAGGGGATATCCTAAACTATAAGAGATAGCGAAAAATGCTGAAAGGAGTCGCGTCCCCGATTTTGGCAAAAACTAAAATGGCATTATTAGATTTTTGAAAAATTCATTACCCTAGCCAGGAATCGAACCTTGTCTTTTTGCAAAAAAATAAACATCCTATATTATTATACCGATCGATAGTGTTGATGATAAAGATCAAATCCTGGAAACAAACATAGTGTGGTAAATCGAGAGAAATGGCTATTCTTAATAAAAATATGGAACACTCAAGTATTTGGTACAAGTACTCGAGCGTTCCCCGTACCTATTACCACGACCTACTCGATTTGAACGACTGCACTAGCATTTATCACTATTACAGATCATGTTTTAATTTTTAAATTTTCGTCCACAGTTCGAAGCATAAGCTTTGAAACTTGTTGAAAGTAGTGATGGATATCACTGTTAGATTATTTTTTGGTGTACCTAATTAAATATTTTTATTAAAAAATAGGCATTTGTCTTGATTTACCATATTATGTTTGTTTCCAGGATTTGATCATTAGCAGCAACACTATCGATCGGTACAATAATATAGGATGTTTATTTTTTTGCAAAAAGACAAGGTTCGATTCCTGGCTAGGGTAATTAATTTTTCAAAAATCTAATAATGCCATTTTAGTTTTTGTCAAAATCGGGGACGCAACTTCTTTCAGCATTTTTCGCTTTCTTCTATAGTTTAGGATATCCCCCTGAAGGCCCATTTAAATGGTTCACCCTGTATATGACTGTGCACCTGCCCCCATGCAACCCTCTTCCCCCTCTTAAATAGACCCCTGGTAGCCGGTCACATGTTAATCCGGGTAACTTTGAAAGTTAGGTAAGTGTAACTAGCGCCTAGGTGCCAGCCATCTGCTCGGTGAATTGTGGTAGGTAATATTAGATAGGTAACAGCGCGGTTAGGGTGTAGTAAAGAGTAACTTTTTTTTTTCCTAATTTTTTTTATTGGAAATGGGTATTAATATTCATGAAACGCAAAGATATATATATTTTTTTTGAAAATTGTAATGTTTTTTTTTTAAAAAAAACAGAAAAAAATCGAGTGGTAGTGGTATTCTATTGACACCCACTTTTTATGATGCCAATCGATTGAGAAGAGCTCCAGGAACAATGTTTCCATAGACAATTGTTTTGTCAAACCTCATCACGTGCGACTACAGGAACTTTATAGATAGAATTAGGCGCTTTGGCGACCGCTGCCTCGGTGCGTAGGAGACAGTGGATCACGGTGGTGCATTAAATCAAATGTTGTTTCTAAAAAAACTCACCTCATAAAATACATGGGGTCCCAATAAACTTTATACATGTAATAAATTATTAATGATAAAATCAAAAAGAAAAAAACAGTATAAATATATTCTGTGAAAACAGTATGCAGTTTTTCAAATATAGAATTTGAATAGCTCAATATGAAGAGATTGAGATCATTTACGTCAGAGACGTTCGAATTTTGAAATTTAAATGTGGAGTCGCACGTTTTGAATTTTGAATAGTTTTGTATCATTTGTGAAAACGTAGTTCTTCTTATTGGTCTGTGTCTGTGAACAACAAAAAAACATTTAACTTGTTATTTTTACAGCTCATAATAATAAAATTAAAGAAATGCGAGTCGTATTGCTGCACGGAGGGTTCCGGTTCCGTACCATACAATACCATAAAAATTTCAACAGTCTAGCTATCACGGTTCATGAGATACAGCCAGACAGACAGTGGAGTCTTAGTAAAAAAAGTTGCTTTACCCTTTGGGCACAAAAACAAACCTCTAAAAAGGAAGTAAATAAGGTTTATATATCTTAATCAAGTTTAATATTGGGGCTCAACTCTCAAATTAGCTTTTAATTTTTTCAAAAACGTTTTATACATTTTTGAACTGTTAGTGGTTCAGATTACAAAATTACCAAAAATAGTTGCAAAAAAAATGAACAGGGCTAATGCAAGTTTGAGGTATTTTAATTTTATTTTAGGTAGAATAGGTGCCCATGTGTACCTATGTAATTCAAAAGAAAAATAGTTATTTTAAAAGTGCGTGTGCATTTTTTCTAGGTTAGATACCTACCTAACAATAATAATTTTATAGTCAACAGTCAACACAATTTTTATTTTACCGTCGATGAGGCATGTTTTTAGTCATTGTCAAGGACGCTAATTATTTGCTGATCGTGTTTCCGATTATACTTGGTACGATTAATTGTAATTATCCCCCTTAACTGTCCCCACCAGTGGGGATTATGACAATTTTCAAAAACAATTTGCCGTGTTCCCTTTCCAAATAAGGCCGTATGAATTTCAACGTTAATTTTTTTACCTTAAGTTAAATTACTTAAGCCCTAGGGCATAAACGCGCAATTTAGGCCCTAGAGACAAAAAAATTGCTCTACGGTGTCGGTCGTATAAAGTAATTTTGTAGAGTTGTAGATAATATGTAAAATTATTTAGATTTAAATTGCGCATTTAAGCCCTAGATCTTAAAGTTAATTAATTTCCTAACTTACCACTTTCATTTCGTTAGAGTTACACAAAATAATACATAGATATTTTTTTCTATTTTAGTCAAAGAACTGAAATACACTTGCAGCCAGATCAAAGGTACGAGCAACAATGCCAGGTTTTATCGAATTTATTTTGCAACTTTACTCTTTATTATACTACAAGGAGCTTTAATAGGATTATGCCTGTGATAAAATAAGCTGTTGGAATCTCTGTGGATTATTTTAAGGCGCGAAACTTTAGTTCGTATGTAGACAGTCGGTCGACACACGACAGACAATAGCTGTAGGATTAGACATTATATTGAATATACCTACCTCTAACTTAACTATGCATGCCTCAGGGGTAGAATATGGAGACTCCAAAACGCAACTTTAAGATCTTTGTAACCTATATTCTGTACAATGGAGTAAATGAAATGAAATGCTACGCCACCATGTCACGATGCTCTCCATAAGGTAAAGCAGCGTACTAGGTTAGTAAAGGGCATACATAAAAGTGTGACAGGCAGGATAGCGCTAGCGAATTTCAGATGTGTTAGAGGAGGGCTAGAGGAGCTAGTGAGATGTGACTATGCAAAATTTCAGAGCGCTAATTACAAGATAACAAACAAAACCTTAATTTTAAAATTCAAAATATATTTTTTTGTTTCAGTTCTGGGATACTACTGCAGAGGCTTAAGATGAAATCTGTATAAACCCAGTATAAGTGTGAGTATCTGTATAAGTGTGTGTTTCCTATGTAAATTGAGGATGCGAAAGTAACTCTGTTCTGTCTATCTGTTGTGCTTTTACGCCCACACCGCTGAACCGATTTTGATAAATTTTGGTATGAAGATAGATAGGACCTTGGAGAGGGCTATGGGCTACTCGATATTCCAGCTGGAACGGAACTTACGCGGGTGAAACTGCGGGATACCAATTTTCATTTAAATTAATTCCATTTCGTTTTTGTTTTGACCATAGTTTGCCAATTAATTATATTTATCAATTCAAATAACTGAATCAAATTAACATATACCTACCTACACGTAAATTTCTAAATATGTATAAGAGCAGTAGGTAAGCTATAAACTGCTGTTTTAGAAGCAAAAAGTTGTTTAGTGGCATGTACAAAATACATTTTAACGAAGGCGCTGCAAAAATGATTTTATACAGCTTTTTAAAACAGGTAGAGGTAGTGTAAATATATGATTATACATGCCTTTTTTCAGCTTTAAGAGTTATTATTTTCTACTCAGGCATAAGTTTAGCAGCAAAAGGCTTTTAAAAGTATTTTCTTTACATTCTTAACCAGACAACCTTACTGGTATTAATTGACACCACAATGTAGCATAAAGGCGTTATAAAAGACACCTTCAAGGGCAATGTACCTACAGCTTTAAACGTTAAAATACCTTTCGGTTGTACTTTTAACCAATAAGCGATAGAAAAGATTAATTAAGACCATACAACAGCACTTTATATATTTATTTATTTATACCGCTTTACAGCTTGATAAATATACGAATAGAATATATTTATTGTCTTTTACAGGTATAACTTTTTTAGATGAAAAATACCAGCTTTGAGAAGCTATCGAAACCAATAATTTATTTATTTACTAGCTGTGCCCGCGACTTCGTCAGCGTTTTTCGAACACCTACTTATCGCTGTGCAAAAATCTATGCTTAAACGGACGACCAGGGAAGACTGTTGCTGAGCTGAAGACAATCATGGCAAAGTCTGTTTAAGTGTTGATTTTGCGCAGCGGTAGGTAACTTGTAAGTAGGGTAGGTAACGACAAAGTAGCCTTTGTAGAAAATATAAAAAAAATAACCTGACTTCAAAAATAGAAGAAAATAAGCCCCTTCGGCGTTCCTCGCTCCGCAAGTGCCGAGGTCAGTGAGAATTCCTCGCGAACTACATCCACCTACCCGGACGGCCTCATCTCTGTCCCAAAGGACAATCCCTCTCCAAGAGGTACGGACACGCCACCGTCTCGAGACTCTCAAAGCCGGCGGTAATCCTAGGCTCCGAAAGCCCCAAGTTCACCACCCCGGGCTGAGGCGATTTTTTTAAAGTGGTTGTCTTCCACGCGGCCCCCTCCTTGCCGAAAGGACCCCCGGACCCGCTGACGCAGACTTGCGGTTGACTGACAGGCCCTGGCAAAAACCACGACGGCCCGGCACCCCCTCGTAATTTTTTATAGTGGTTGTCTTCCACGCGGCCCCTTCCTTGCGAAAAAGGATCCCCGACCCCGCTGATGCGGGTTCACGGGTTAGAAGCCAGGCAAGCCCAGCTTCCCACCTTGTGCGCCTAGTAGCTTCACTGGCCGCCCGCGCCGCCCAGCTACTGAGTCGGTAAGGTAAGGTGGACGTACATCGGGAGGGACACGAAATCTGAAAAACTGCCCGACTTCAGCTTACATAACAAATAAGTTGGTGGTACTGTATATAGGAGAAGTTATTTTGTCCCTTTTTTCTGAAGTCGGTTTTAATTTTTTTTAATTTATCTTTTTTTACCCTTTTTAGTGCATTCTCGACTGCCAATAAAAATCATCAAAATTGTAACCGTAACTTTAATCACTGAGGAGTTTTCTGATGACAAAGTGGTTTCAGGTGGTCCATCAAGTTATACCTAGTACTTCATAATATTCTATTGATGTAAATCCATGCATTCATATATACATACATACAAACCATATACGGGCCGAATTAAGAACCTCCTCCTTTTTTGAAGTCGGTTAAAATAGATACTACTCATAAAAATTGTTTTCATTTAGTATTTCCAAAAACAGACATCTCTCATTTACAATTTTAGTATAAGTAGGTAGGTACCTATAGATTTATGAATAAAATTATCGGTCGGTCCGACCAAAAATTTTCTTCAACAGTTTCAAAAAATTTTAAATTTCGAACGTCACAGATTTTCATTCGGAGAAACGCAGTAGGCCTTCTGGACATACGGATAGGTCCAATATCTGATTTTTTTTGATTTTCCGGATAACCGGTTTTTTTGTTCTAATTTTTCGATATCCAGATATCCGGAAATTTTGTGTTGATTGTTCACAACATACTTTTTTGATACAACATTGAAATCAATTAGGAGAAAATTAGAAAAATCACTTTTTCCGGATAACCGGACTTGATATCCGGATAAAAAATAGCCTAAAGCCTAATCGGGGTCAAAAGCTATCTGCATACCGAATTTGGTTAAAATCGTATGAGCCGTTTCTGAGATTAGCGTAGTCAAAGCCACACACAAACAGACAAACAGACAAACTTTTTTTTTTAATAGGTTCTTTGGCGTTCATAGATACCCATAAAATTTGTTTTTTTTTTGTATCTTCAAAAAACAGACAAACAGACAACCAGAAAAACAGAAAAATAGGTTCTACTGCGTTAATAGATACCCATACAATTTATATTTTTTTTATATCTTCCAAAAACAGACACCGCTAAGTTACGATTTTATTATATGTATAGATAGTCAAATAACACGATAAACATCTTTTAGTACATTTTTGACCTTACCTATATAGGAGACAAAAAAAGGTAATTTTCGTACCTACAGAAGATGCAACGGCTAAAGCTTCGAATACACGACGAAACTGACACTGACACTTTACTAAAACAGACCACACCTATAGCACACGTGTATAATTAAATTCGTGCACGGGTGCTGTAGGTGTGGTGTATCCGTGTGTTCTAGGTAAAGTGTCAGTGTCAGTGTCGTCGTGTATTTTAAGCTTTTGGGTCGGTACATATCCGACGGAAAATGCGTCGCGTATTTATCGGTCACCTAGCACTGCAACATTCATGTACGCATCACCGGCTGAGTGTAAAAGGCTGGCGTTATGCGACCCATAATACGTGGCGCATTTTCCGTCAAATGTGTATCGACCCTTACCTAGATTCTCGTTGTCGCGACACGTGTGGCCGAAGAATTCATCCTAATGCAATGTTATACTTAGATTATCGCGACGCGACGTAGCGAAAATGTGGTCAAGCACTTCGTCGTAGATCGAACACGAAGTTATTATCGCGAAACGCAAAAAGAATCTTCGCGATTCGATGTAGCTATTGCATTAGAGTAGGTGGCACTGGCAAGTCTAGCTGTAGAAACTACCTAATAATTTTATAGGAACAATTTAGGTAATAAATGAAACAAATTTTGTTAATTTGCAAGTAATCACTATAATAATTTCAGATTCTATTATATTAAAAAAAATCTACAGAATCACAATAATATTATATTACTAAATTATGAATAAAATAGATATTAAGGTCGACGTCCACTATAAACAGTAAAGGAGAGGTACCTTGCCAGCTAATTTCTTAGTATTCATTTTTTTTCGAAAACAATGGTTAAACAATTTTATTGGTTAAAGTTTTTGAATTGTTTGTTATTGTCAAAATAACCAACAGTTAAAACAATCGCCGAGAAAAAATCAACCTTAAATAGGCTGGGTACCTGCCTATATCTACTTATCTCCTATGTTTACTGTACCTATGTAGGGGTTTACATAGGTATACACTACCTATGTAGACACCTACGTTGTATGCACACTGTATGCATGACAATACATTTGACTCTAGCGCCATCTGTATCGGATAGAGTATAGTGCTTTCACCTTTTAAAACCATACACCGATTATTTTCATAGCGCAAAAGAGTCGTCTGGCTGTAAAAACAAACGATGTATATTAGAAAGTAGAATTAGACATTTCTCGTTTGCTGTGGGAACGTTGCTAGCCATACCTATAGCTTCTAATTGAATCTGTAACAACAACCTTTTATTTTTGACCTTTAGGTAGGCGTATTAGCAAACGAAGACCTTAAGATTCGCAAAGTTCAAAATACCATAGGGTCAGCCATTTTTCTTTTTTTAACTAAACATTCACAATAAGTACCTACTATACTATTCAATTAAACATATAAATATAGTCCTTCTCATAAAAGAAGTCCCACAGACGCAGCGCTGCAGTTACCAGAGAATGTTGTGAAATGTCTGTATAAAATAGATAAGTAGTTTTGCTACTAAAAGGCTTTAAAGAAACAACAGTTTGTAGATTATAACTGTAGCTCCTGTTAGAACCACGGGACTTCTTTTCTTAGAAACAATCTCCAAAGTTGTTTTTCAACTTCTTACCTACTTTACTTGAAACCACGCGGTTTCCCTTTTGTAGAAGAGCCGTAACGGGGATTTGTGGAGTCGTTTAAGCGCGTCAGATATTAGGGATACCTTGGACCCTGATAATATTTACCAAATTTTAGTCCTTCAAGTCCTCCTTCGGTGTAAAAGAGCCCTTCCAACGTCCCCACTTATTAGTGGGGACGTTGGAAGGGCTCTCTTACACCGATCAACATATTAAAAAATCTATGGTTAAAATACCCAAGCGTGGCAGAGAGGTCGACGCGACGGTGTAACATACTTAGAAGAAATCTACTATGGATATTATGAGAAATCCCATAGACTCAGGTATCTTCCACAATATCTTAGTGTAACACGGTTGAATAATCGCCGTTTCGGCTCCCCTCCTACATCGGACTAGTCCGTCTGACGTCTCCGTAGAACGTATGATCCATCCCCTCTCCCAATGACTGAGTCCAAAATCTAATTTCAGTATTCGACCGGTTTCATCAATTTTCACATCAAAACTTTAAATTGACAAGCTACTAAAATATTTATTTTAAAACACAATATTTGTCATAATATCTTTGAAATCCGTGAAGCGTATTTGGACATAAAATTATGACTAAAATGAATCTTAAAAACTTCAATTTTTTTTATCACAAAAGACTTGTTACAAATTGTTAAGTCAAAAAAACAAACGCCGCGCCTCATCTCTGCTCCGCGCGACTTATCACTGCGCTGCGTGATGCGCCAAGAACATCGTAATGAAGTCTTACCAATAATTATAATCAATTGTTTTAATGACGGACGACAAATGAAAATAAAATAAACACGACTTGAAATAACTTAGACATTTTTATAACTCGTTCGGGAATAATAAATAAATTTTCATTTGAGCTACCTACTTACTACTTAAAATGCATTATTAAAAACTTTTTGCTGATTTGCATTATTTATACTGAAACTAAACTAAACGAAATCGAATTTTCAAAGCAAAAAGAAAACGGATTATTACAATGGCAGCAATTTTTTAAAAAGGTTTACATGTTAATTTTTGATCTAATAATTAATTAATCTGACGTTTCGAATGCTTTACAGTTTCCATAGTCACAGGTACACAGAAGTGGCATTAGACCGGGCGGACTTTGGATACGTTTTAGAGAGATTAACAAACAAACATACATACATACATACAGACATACATACATAGACTGATAAACACATAACCCTTCTTTGCGTCGCGCAGTTGGGTGAAAAGAGCTATAATGTGCTGTTTTACATGGAATTAAGTAGCAGTTACAAAATACATTGATTTGTAACGCTTTTAAAATTAGAACGCGCTGGAAAAATGATATTATACTTTTTAAACAGAGGCTGTGTAAATAATATATATTTGTATGCCTTTTTGCAGCTTATTTTATACTTAGGCGTAATATTAGCAGCAACAGGCTGGTAAAAGTATTTTATTTACATTCTTTTAACGAGACAACCTTACAATGGTATGAACTGACACACAATGTAACACAAAGGCGTTATTAAAGACACCTTCAAGGGCAATATAGCTTTAAACGTTAAATACCTTTCGGTTGTAGGTACTTTTAAACAGTATTTGTTAGAGTGTTAGAAGAGATTCATTTTATAACACACAACTTACAATACAACAGCAAAAAACTTTGTAAAAGTATTTTTATACGCTTTTCATCCCATGGCTTGATAAATATATACTAATAGAATGTCTTTTACAAGTAAAACTCTTTAAAATGCATGAAATTCGAAAGAAAACGTATTCAAAGTGCGCCCGCCATGAGGCTTCTGAATGAATTAGAAAAAAAATGTTTTAATTGTAGGCTACGATTTAACACTATCTAACAGAAGAAAAAAATCTAATACGAAAACCCAAAACGTCATCGTAATCTAATAAGTATTGGTAAGCAATATTCAAAACGTGAGATTTTTCCATTGAGTTACATGGATTATTTATTACAAAAAAAAAACAAGGTTTATTAAATTTTAATGTTACCTAAATAATAGTTAAATGCAACAAACACACAAGAGCAATATAAGTCATCTAATACGTTAATGGCAAATCAAAATATTAATAAAATATTATTAGGTAATTCATAGATAAATTTTATTTCCTTGGCAACAAATATAAGCTGTAAGTGTCTTTGGGTAAGGCAACGCATGCTGGTTTTTGTCTCAAATCTTTCTCATCGACAGCTCTGACATCAAATTCTTGGAAAATATTCGCGAACATTACAAAAGACATTGTTGTTACTAGAGTCTGTCCTATACATGTCCGCTTACCTATACTAAAAGGTAAGAAATGTGGTATATTTCTTTTGACAGAAAACACTTCCTTTTCAACCTCTGTTGTCTTATTTACAGGACTGCTTCTTTCACCGTCTGACTCCATACCGGAATCACATTGAGAATTCCTCCTCGTTCTAACTTTCGTGCGTTCTAAGAATCGGCTAGGATCAAATCTTTCAGGTTCATCCCAATACTGATCTGAAGTGTTTAATTCGTAGTTATTTATAAATACAATTGTACCTTTTTCGATGCCAAAACCGGAGACAGAAGCGTTCTCTGTCGCTACGTGTGGAACTATAGGTGAAGAAGCATATCTCAGACATTCCAACACAGTAGCTTCAGTTAATGGAAGGTTGCTTCTATCAGAGAGGCTGATAACTCTTTTGCCTTTACTCACAGCTTCAATTTCAGCTTTAATTTTCTTTCCTAGGTCCGGGTCCCTAGCTACAGCTGTTAGACACAGCATAACCAAATTACCAACCGAAGAATGACCGCCTAAAAAGTCTTCAAGCATAAATATAATAGTATTTCTATCTACGGATGGATCGTCATGTAAAACCCTTAGAAGACCATCTAGGAAATCCTTCTCAGGTACTTCTAAGTCCAGTTCACTTTCTCTCTGCTCTACAATTCGGGACAGAATAAAAGACCTAATATCCTGAGACCAGGATGACAATTTCTCCATGTGCTTCTTATAAAATGGACTTAACCAAGGAAGGAAATCTACAGCATATCCTTGATTGATTTCCCAGAATATTTCATCAAAATGATCGACAATTGTACGAAATTCAGTATCTTTTTCATCAAATCTTATATTACACATGTAGTGCGAGAACATATTCATAGCTGTAGACATGAGAATAGGTTTTATATTGACTAAATTTGATTCTTTAACTTTAGATTTTAACTGGGACAGTAGTTCTATTGATTCGAATGTAGCTACGGAACCAATACGGGCGAAGTTGTCGGTGTGTTGCTTCGGTCCACAGTGTCTCCGGGCTAGGTTTCTTCTGCGGGTTTGAAGATTGGACCAGTCACAAAGGGCCAAAGCTAGAACAAGAGAGGACAATAAATTAGTTAATATTCATTGTAATATACCGGCATACCTATTTTACACCGTGTACCTACCTACGTTAGGTACCTGATGAACTTTAAGATTTTGCTAAACAATGTCTGCGAGTCTGTAACTATATCTGTTGTGGCTAGGGCATGCAATATCGGAAGGTTTTCAATCTCGGGACGATATCGATATTAAGAGCTCAATCCCGGGATCCCGGGATTGATACTGAGATTTTAGATATCGTTAAAAAAAGCGAATTTAAAACAATAAAAATGTGTTAAATCTAAAATATTTAAGACTCTAGTGGTTTCATTACGTAAATAAGTTACCCCGAGGGCCGTCCACCCCATCATTTTGGAAATATGGCGAACAAATAGCCTAAACCCGAAATTGTCTAAACTTTCGCGCCAAATTCTAGGCGCAACACTAAAATGTTTTTAGCAGAAAAAAATTGCATGCGAGCTTGTATAAATAAAAATTGTCTTAAAAATTGCAATGAATCACGTTACTTTTATTGTTTTAAACATTTTACCAATTCCCTACGCTTGTAAATCTTTACAGATCTCTTCCTCAGGGGTAGACTAATTTGGGTTTAATTTTAATAGTTCTATTCAATCATTCCACGAGGAAAAATATAGCTAAAAACCTTAATTTATACCCAAATAGTAAATTGCTCAAATCTCGATATCGGATCACTCAATCCCGGGATTATAATATCGAACTTTTGCGTCCGAGATCCCGGGATTACGATATCCCGGGATCCCGGGATTCATGCCCTAGTTGTGGCTGTATAAAAGCTGTTAAAGCGCTTATACAGCTAAAGAGGGCCCAAATAATCCAGCATTACGTGTTTTAATGGCTGAGGCTATGTTAAGACGATTTAGATGCTATTTAGTTATAGAATATGTGCTACAAAATTGTTGAAGGTTTCAAAGTTGACAGACAGAAACAAACGTTACATATAATATAACAAAGTAATTTGTTAACTTTTCTTCAACCTGCTAAATATTGCCTTTTATCTAGCTAGAGCAAATTTTTAAGATTTCGTAGTCAACAAGAAACCCTTTATAGTTTCGACATGTCCGTCCGTAGCTCAGAAAGGCTTAGTACTAGGAAGCTGTAACTTTACATGAGTACCTACCTTTAGGTACATATTGATCACGCTGAGAAGGTATTCTAAATACCTACTTACAATAGAAAAATTCAACAAACATTTTTTAGAAAAAAAATATTATCCACATGTAATTTTTTTTGAGTTAAGTGTACCTACCACCTACACACTGTGAACCCCTACTCTAATATTGTCATACGTCATATACCTAGTACCTAGGTACTCAATATTGTAGTAACATTATTATGAACTTTAAAGGAAAATTATCACCTCTGTATTTTTTTTTAAATTTACGAGTAATTGAAAGAAATAAAAAGTAAAATTTCGAACAAATTCCGTTGAATATTACTTAAACTAGTATACCTAGGTAGTTAAGGTGTTTTTTGTACCGACTTTTCCAATATTGCAATCCCTGTTTTTTTAAGAAAACTACGGACCCTACACTGCGCGTGGCCTGACAATTTTTTTATTTACTTACTGATTTTTTTAAATCAAGGACAAATTTTTAAGATTCTGACGTTTCGGCTTGTATTTGTCATTTTTTCTTTAGGAAGATTTTGTGTTTTGGGGTAGCAGCTAAAGTGCAGTAAAACCACAGTGCAGAGCTAGTATTCAGTAAACATACCGAAATTGGACGACATTGCGCATGATTTGCATCATTACAATTACGAAGTTAGTAAACACTAAGTATCTTAATTCTTCAATTAAGTTTTAAGTTACAATCTTACTTGACTATGTTTCTTGACATTCAAACATTAGGTAAGTAGTTGTTTAAACATGATCCTCAATGATTAGTAAAGATGAAAAAAGAACCAGAGACAGTTAAAATATAAGTAGATAGGTCAAGGGGACAATAGCACAAGAGGTGCTTGAAATAAAGTAGGTATATCTAGCGAAACAAAAAATAATAATAATAGTAGATTAAAATAATAAAATAATAGTAGAGAACTATTCACACACATGACTGATGGATGACTCACGTTTAAGCGAGGCGATACAAAAATAATATTAAACAATTAAGCCCCAGTTAAGAGCCCTATACCTGCTAAACTGAAAATTCATGTCGGGTTCATCGAAAAATGTTGATTATTCCAAGACGGAATGTTGTTGAACTTTTTTTTGTGTATGGATTGTAATCGACATTGTCTCTGACATTTTAGTGCAGTTTCCAGACAAATATGTCGAAACATATTGAAGCCTATCGACATTTTAGCCAAAACAGACATTTATTGTCTAAAATTTCGATAGACCAATAGGAGGTTTTTGTCTTAAAACTACACTAAAATGTAAGAAACAATGTCACCTCTCCACAATCTGTGCACAAAAAAAAGTTCTACGACATTCCGTCATGAAATAATCAACAATTTTCGATGCGCCCGACAGGGATTTTGAGTTTAGCGAGTATAGTGCTCTTAAATTGAGAACCTCTTCCTTTTTTGAAGTCGATGAAAAACAAATTAAGTCGGTTAAAAAAATAAATGTTGCATCGAGACTATTCAAAAAAATGTCTTCAAAAATATGCCAGGAGGGTTACTGCGGTTCGTTTCGATACGACATCGATACGATAATACGATGATTCTACTGTCACATTCTGATAGTAGGGTGAACCGTCGTATTATCGTATCGTTGTCGTATCGAAACGAACCGAAGTAACCCTCCAGGAACCCCCTGGTGTACTTACGTTATCCTCGAAAGTATAGGTACCTACCTACTTCTAATAACTACATTTTACGCAAATTGCTATAGCAATACTTATAAAATAGAAAGTATCGATCGTCGGGAATGTTCCCGAAGATCGACGAAAAACTAGGCTCACATGTGACTTTAAAATTTTAATTTGAACTAACAACTTCCCACGGTTTCTGCTACCATAATCCCGATCCCGTCGGAATATAGAGATAAAGTTATTCCAGTTCTTGCTGTCCAGATACCGGGTTTCACCGCAATTGGTTCAACGGTTTTTGCGTCAACAAACACCTACAGACTTACCATATTTAACTAGCTAACCCGGTGAACTTTGTTCCGCCTTAGAGGCCAAAAAAAGTATCCTATGTCCGTCTCAGGGGGTTCTTTAATTCAACGTTTTAAGCTACCTCCCTACTAATTATCAGCCGTTGTTGAAATCTTGAGTCAAAAATAGTGTAGGTACCTATCTATCTATACTTCTATACTAATATTATAAAGAGGTAGCGTTGGTAACATGTATGTATGTATATTAGGGGTAATCTCCGAAACTACTGGACCGATTTCAAAAATTCTTTCACCATTAGAAAGCTACATTCACCCTGAGTAACATAGGCTACTTATGATCCCGATATTCCCACGGGATCGGGACTTATGCGGATGAAACCGCGGGAATCTGCTAGTAACTAATAATTTTCTTTTATATACCTACGAAATGTACCTATACCTACTTACGTCTTTTTCTTTAAGAAAAAGTTAAAAGTTAGGCGTTTTACTGCCTAACCCCTCTGAGAGGAGGCGTTTGCCCTTTGCTCTGCAGTGGGACAAATTAACGGGCTAATTATTTATTTATACCTATAAAAATATATATTAATAGGATAGTACGCACATTGTTTTTAAGAATACATAATTTCTCACAAAGCGTGTCAATATTTGCGTAGATTGATACAGAAAATATGCTGAATTTCATTTGTTCCAGTTGCGTGTGCTCATTTCATTTATTTTTGATAGAAACACACGTATTTCATTCAAGATATTAATATTAATGAAATGACATTATTTATTTTCCTTTTAGTCAGTTCAGCTGATTCTACGTTCTGTAACGTTCTCTGAATTAACTCGTGCATAGCCTATTATTAAAGCTAATATTAGACTTATAAATATACGTGGAGTAAGGTGGGAATAGTGAGAACATGCTTAGTCTTTTTCCATAACAAAAACTTCTATAGCCTTATTAATAAACGTGGAGTAGGGTCGGAGAAGGAATAACATGCTTTGTCTTTTTCCGTGACAAGAGCTTTCAAAGTTGACAGACAGAGACTAAACGTACTAAACCTCCTCCAACGTTATTCCACTTTTATTAATAAGGCTATTAAATTTGACAGACAGGAACAAAAAGTGGTAAAATTATTCCAATCTTACTCCACGTTTATTAATATTAATTAAGGCTAATAAAGTTTTATTTCACGCAAGAACTAGATACTGAACCGATTGCGATGAAACGTGATATGATGACATCTGTTGCGCGTCGGGGAAAGGCCCGACTGCAATGCAGAAGGTTGCGGCTCGATTCCCGCCAGGTGCAAGTATTTAAGCTTAAAAATCAATATTTGTTTCTGGTCTGGGTGTTCTAGTACCCATAGTACAAGCCTAGTGCTTAGTTTGAGGCTACATTGCACTGTGTGGGACGTCGTGCAATAGGTATTTATTTTTATGCAGATATAGCTGGAGTCAAATTCAAAGTCAATATATTCGTTTATTTCTTGAGAGGCAAATTTCATGTCTCTGTGTAGGTGTATGTCGTACGGAACTAACCACAGGACCTATATATAACGTTATCGCGTCGGGAGACGCGGATTTTTCGCGCTTATTTTACAAAGATAGGCGCGAAAAATATAACCTTTCCTTGCTGTCGGGTAAAATCAAAAAAGTTGAAAATAAAAGGGTATCCCCATACAAAAAACCAGTGTAATTAGGTCTCGGGTCGAATGAGCGATCATAGAATAGCAGGGTCTTGAAATGCTGGTCATTAATTACAGACCCACAGCTGCCGCCCGCCGCGCAACGAGTGGTTTCAATCACTCGCCGCAGGAGTACGACATCGAACGAAAATCAGTAGAAATCGAGCTATTTAAATTGCCCGAAATAGCACGAGTGATTAAAAAATAAGGGCCATTTACAGTGAGTATGAGCGTGTGCATGAGTAGGTAGATACGGATCCCTCGGAGCATGACTTCGACTCGCACTTGACCGATTTTTATTTTTTTCAAGATGTAGGTATTTTTAATTTTGCAGTTTGGAAATGAGCGTAGTAATCCAGCAGATATAGGGTTAAAAATTACAGACTGACAAACTGTATTTACTTTGGTATTATGTAGGTAGGGGAAGGCCGGGCAAAGTAAATTTAGAATACATTTCATTTCATTTATTTGCTTTCATATACCTAGTGCCTACAATAGATGTTACATAGGCATATTTGTTCACACCATAGGCATAGAGGCATAGGTATATTTGTTTATACCATAGGATATTGTAAATAATTAGGTAGCAGGAAATTTATAATGTAAAAACATCTAAAAATAAATATCACAAATCGGCCTTTACCCTCACAAATGCCATCATCAGCTAGGTAACTGTAATAAATTGTTTTTTCAACTTACTTAGGTACAAATAGAATTTGAAAAACCCGACCAAGTGCGAAACTCGCGCACGAAGGGTTCCGTACCACTATCACAATTGGGTACGGAACCCTTAAACGGTTTCCAACAACCAATTTTTAAATTTGATAGGAAAATGTGAAATATTTAGCTTCGATTCTTACTCCCATCATACGACCGAATGTCTCAAAAAAAAAATGAAAATAAAAAACTTTGGCACAAAGAAAATGAGAAACAAGAAACTCTTTGGTAAGTGAAGGCAGACTGGTATATTTGACAGACAGGGCAGCCATTTTGAATTTCATGACCAACTCGATTTGACTCCGACCAAGCAGAAACGACCTCACATTATAATAAAATTCCTTGTTATTTTTGTAACACGTTTGTTTCATGGGAGCCCCTCTTAAATATTTGTTTTATTTTGTTTTTAGTATTTGTTGTTGTAGCGGCTACCGAAATACATCTTCTGTGAAATTTTCAACCGTCTAGCTATTACGGTTCATGAGATACAGCCTGGTGACAGACGGACAGACGGACAGACAGACAGACAGCGAAGTCTCAGTAATAGGGTCCCGTTTTTACCCTTTGGGTACGGAACCCTAAAAACGTAGAAAAGTATTCACTTTGCCTGGACCCCCGGATAAAGCGAGTACAATTAGGTAAAATGAAAATTAGTGAAAAATCTATCTAATAATAAATAATCTCATTTGTGTGAAATCTAATAAAATCTAATTTGTGAAAAATAAACAAATTTATTAAATTGAAATAAAACCTAACTTAAACTTAAATATTTAGAAAATTAGCTTTTTACATTATGTCTGTATAAGTGTAGAGTTTCGTAGTTTTCATAAAATAATATGGATTGTAATTTGAAAAAGTTACAACTAACACTTTATCTACAAATTTGATATATTAGTATATTTGAAGAAAAAAAAACTGCTGAACTGTGATATTTTTCCTATAGAGTGCAGTAAACGTATGTCTACAGGAACTATCGTGAATACTACGTATTCAAGTACAGACATTTAGCTGTTATGTTAGAGGGTACGCATAACTCTAAAAACTAGCACTTTAAAGATCAATACTTCGAAAACGGAACCCTAAAATGAAAATGAGTTTTTGAAAACCCGCTAGCTATCTAATGAATGATACTTACCCCACACGTTGGGGTAGACAAGAAAAACAATCATCCCCCTATTTTATATGTGTAAAATGGGGATGATGGTACATACTTTAACAATGATCAATATGGTAATGCTGTTACAGCTTTTTAGTACCTATATTAAACTAAGCATCTCTGAACTAAGCAGCGGACAGACAGATAGACGGACATCATCAGACATTATATGTGTTAAATGGGGGATAATTGTACCCAAAAGAATGTTTTTTTTAATTATTACAAGTATAGGTAGGTTAGGTACTTAGGTACAATATATATTTTCTCGGCGTGATCAATATGAATACTCATGCAAAGTTATAGGTTCTTAGTACCTACTAAGCGTCTCTGAGCTAAGCCGCGGACAGACAGACAGACGGACATGACGAAAATATTAAGGGTTTCTTGTTAACTACGAAACCCTAAAAAAAAAGTTTAACCCAGTTCGTGTTAATGACACACAAAAACACCGGGATCGGATATTATGTTATAGGGTGGAAATGAGGCTTTTCAATTTACCCTCGTTGTAAAAAGAGACCACGCCCCGACTCGCCCGTCGAGTAGTTAGTAGCCTTCTAATGAATTATAAGGGTTCCTTTTTACCATCTGAGGTACGGAACCCTAAAAAGCGAGACCAAGAGTAACAGAATAGAAAATAGTTATCATTACAGATAGGAAAGCTAGGACACATTGATTCAAGGATATAGAAAGTATTATGATGAAGGTACTCACAATTATTCCTGTCTCCTGCGAAGAGTTGATGGAATCTCATAAAATCGGGTCTCCCCCCGAAGAATTTTCCATTTTGATTCAAAACCTCTCGAATCAGTTCCAAATTATTGACCACTACGCACTTAGCGCTTCCCAATTTCAAACTGAAAATATCGCCATACTCTTTTGCCAAGTCGGTGAAAGACTGAAAGGGCGATTCCCGCTTTCCCAAAAGGTGTAAATTACCTATTATTGGGAACGCGATCGGCCCCGGTGGTGTTTTTAAGACAGTTATTTTATTTCCACCGCTTTTTTTACTGTTCTTTTCGACTGCGACTGTTTTTTTCGAGAAAAAATAATAAGCCGCGATAGCCAATATAGCGAATAGAAATATACCACTCATCTTTTCTTTTTTAAAAAGAATTTTTAGAGTGGCAACACTGGAGTTTGAGCGGGAACGCGCGCGCACTGCGCTTGCTCAGGATCTACAGCCATATTTATATTATTCCGCCAAACGATTTACATCGTTATAAATATGAAAATTAAAACCTAAAGAAAATTTTCAACTCTAGTGCCCCACACTTAAAACATAATTTACCTTAACCACAAAATATTTTACAGTACAAATTTATTGAAACAATGATTTAAAGGAAAATGGTATCTATATTTGACAACTTTGGCTTTATTGAATGAAATTCATACTTTGTCACGACTATTACAAAACGAAGTCTAAGCCTAAACCACGGTTTATCCTCAGGTTATCATAAAATAAAATAAAATATAAATATAAATCATAAAATAAAATAATATAGGTACAGGGTGTAAAGGTAATTAATTAGACAGCTCCTTCTAATACTTTGTTCTACACGTCCAGGCGAACAACTTTTTACTTTGTCTAACGAGGAGTGGGGGTCCCCTCTGCCCTAGGAAAGTAGGTAGCCAGAGGTATACCCATTAAGAGCCAAAATAAACCCAATTGCGTGACAGGGATAGCAGCATTTCAGATGTGTTAAGGAAGGACGTAAGATGCTAGTACTTAATTTTAGTTTAGTAATTTTGGTTTGGTAGTTTAGTTACATTATTACGCTCAGCTATTGAAATAATTTAAATGCAATTTAGAAACAACGATACCTAACCTATAACCTATATTAGGGAAGATATTAAAAGAAAAAAATCGATGCTATGGCTTAAACTGTGGACGTGAAACCCATAAATGTGAGAAAAGTAGGGATTTTCTAAATTTCACAAAAATGGCCTACAGCTCGAACGACTTTGCTTGGAGTAGAAAACTGAAATTCGCATACGTACGTATAGGGTTATCCACTCATTACGGAACATTGTGTACCTACTTGTCTTAGTTACACAGAGTGTTCCGTATAGGCACCGGGTGTATACCTACCCCGAACTCAACAGCTATACTGCCGGGGCGGATGGGACCTTTTGTGTATGTAGAAAGGTCTCATCCGTCCCAGTGGTGTATTATGATGAGCAGGTAAAAGTATTGATAGCAAACACTGATTGAATAGGTTATATTATATACAAACGATCAAAACTAAAACCAAAAAAACAAAAGACGATAGAAATAATACGGAACCCTAACAAGAGACGATCGAAACGGTTATCGATTCCATCGTCTTTTGTTTTCACTTAGATCGTTTTGTTTCTGTTTCGATCATTTTTGTAAAGTTTGTATGGAGAAAAGAGTACTTAGGTAGACTTTTCCTTCAAACTATGATCATTGAACGTTCACTGCAGGATAAAAATAGAATGTAGGTGTCTTTACCTAGGTTATTATAATATAGTTACCCACCTAATAATATACCTATAGACTTTCTACGAACTTCGACTGAACGTAACAAATTATTCGTCCAGCCTCGACAATGTAGGGCAGATTGAAATTAGGACGAGAGAGTAGGTTCTTACGTGAATTATATCACGCAATACGCTGCGCCCGCGCCGGCGCCGCCGTACTTGTATGCTAAGTTGCTAACTCGCCTGTTTTCTGAAAATAGCCTTTGACACAATGTATCTTGCTTTTGCTTCAGGGTTGTCTACTAAATGTTTTTTTTTATTATTCTCTGAACAACACACAGAGCTATCTAGCCCCGTGGTAAGCCACTAAGCTTGTGTTACGGTGACTAGGCAACGGATATAATACTTATATTTATTTTTCTTTTGTAAATACATAGGTAATATTATACATAAGACACGAATATTTATTTTTTGAGCATAAATACTTGCACCCGGCGGGAATCGAACCCGTAACCTTCTGCATTGCAGTCGCGCTTTCGCACGACGCGCCACAAAGGTAGTTTTTAGCTAACTACGGCAAACAGGAGTGTTATGTTATGAATGATCTAAACTTTTGGTAAGCCGACTTGGGCAGGTCTTAATAAAAACTGCATTTCCTCGTGTTTTTGCGTGTAAGGCCTTGTTGCGACGAAATAAACTTTACAGTTCAACCCTGCTTATGTCGTAATTTTCAATTTAAGTACATAGAAATTATTACAACGTTGTTTTTTTTAAATAAAAATCGCCATAAGTATAACCTTTTTTGACAACCTCCAAGAATAGCTTTAAGAGGATAGTCTCCATTCTCTTTCTCCATACAAATCAAATACAAACGTAGTTTAATTTTTCCTCCCTGGATAAAGACATTAGAGCAAATATTTTTATGCCATAAAACCTTTATCTGTCATCATGACAATGCATCTACCATTATTTTTATTTTTTATTATTATTTTAATTAGAATTTGCATATTTGCTCTAATGTCATATTTGCATATTTGCTCTAATGTCTTTATCCAGGGAGGAAAATGTAAACTACGTTTGTATGGAGAAAGAGAATGGAGACTATCCTCTTAATATAACCCAGCATGTGACCCAAGACACGTGAATTTCAACGGATAATACATACACCAAAATGGTATCCTTGCCAAAAAACTAGGTGGATTTTAAAAAGGAATAGGTACAAGAAAAGCACGTGAGATTCGCGAGATATCCAGACGAAGGCCGCCATGACTTTCAAATATTAGTTAAAAAATGTGAGCCGTCACGGGACGTCTAGCGAGGCGAGGCGTCGCCATGGCCTGTATCGCCACGCGGATTTTTAGGTTTACCCGCGCCTATAGATGTTTCACATCAATGATCGGACGACATTACAATGACTGTACCTATTGTCACACCTTCCTCCTCATCCTCACGATGTTCCAGGTCTCGGGGGCCCGGGGTCCGCTAAAACCCCAATCATTTAGGGTAGGTAGGGTCATCATTGACCACATCTGCAAATCGATTTGGATTTTTGATGTGAAACATCTAGGTTTTCGGGAGAGTAAACCTAAGAGTTGTCGTGGCGATACATGCCGTAGCGACGTATCGCCACGTTATCTTCTTCTTCTAATATGTAAAATTTCCATGTCACAATGTTAGTTACTCTCTGAAACGGCTTTACAGATTTTTACCAAATTTTATATGCGTATTCAGTAGGTCTGAGAATCGGCTACTATATTATCTGTAATTTATAAGGCAAAACAACGTTTACCGGGTCAGCTAGTAGGTATATATGATGGAATATCTAGGTACTATAAGTAGCGAGTCGATGTTTCACATCTGCCAGGCGACCCGTGACGGCTCATATTTTTATACGGTCGGCCGCCTGCCTAACCCCAACCCTCCCAGCAAGCAGTTTACCAGCCACCACGCGCGGAGAGAATTCTAGTTCGCTGGCATTCAAAAGTCGTAGAATTAATGTGATTCTCCTTTACATTTAGAACAACCCCTAAAATGTATAAGGTAAGTGTAGTTACTATTGATTTTTTTTATTTGAAGAAACGTTTTCCAAAAATTAAAAAACCGGTCAAGTGCGAGTCGGACTCGCGCACGAAGGGTTCCGTACTATTATCTATACAACAGATTTTGTTTTAAAAGGAAAATTGCGGTTTACGATTTATGACGTTTTAAAAAAAAACTACTTACTAGATCTCGTTCAAACTAATTTTCGTTGGAAGCTTGCATAGTAATGTACATCATATACTTTTTTTAGTTTTATCATTCCATTAGTTTAGAAGTTACAGGGGGGGGGACCAACATTTTACCACTTTGGAAGTGTCTCTCGCGCAAACTATTCAGTTTAGAAAAAAATGATATTAAAAACCTCAATGTCATTTTTAAAGACCTATCCATAGATACATTTTTTTTGGTTTCGGTTGTAAGCATGGGGAACCCCAAAAATTTATTGTTTTTTTTTCTATTTTTGTGTGAAAATCTTAATGCGGTTCACAGAATACATCTACTTACCAAGTTTCAACAGTATAGCTTTTATAGTTTCGGAAAAAAGTGGCTGTGACATACGGACGGACGGACAGACGGACAGACAAACATGACGAAGCTATAAGGGTTCCGTTTTTTTGCCATTTGGCTACGGAACCCTAAAAACCAAACGAATTGGAAGCTACACCTCAATGTTGTATTTATTTCCATGTAAATGGCAAAATACAAGCTTAATCTGTAAATAAGCCGGCTGATGTCGCTACGTGCCTCAGTCGTAAGTAGGGATTAGATGCAGTTCATAATTTCTTGACGACAGAACGGGCACCTGTGGCGCAATTGGCTAGCGCATACAACGGAATGTCTAAGTTGCAGGTTCCAGTCCTGTCGGGTGCAAATTTTTGGAAAGCTTTTCTTAAATAATCAGTTATCCAAGTGTATATAGGAACCACTTTAAAATAATCTAGGTTCAGTGGCCGGCAGACAAGTTGAAAAATTTTGACGTGGGAGGGGAAAGTTCGCGCAGTAAGTACATTTTACATGCGACTTCTATGAAAAATCGACTTCTGCGCTTCCGCCATTTTTTCAACTAATCTACCGGCCACTGTACTATTTTTATTAAAATTGCTTGACTTTACATCCCAATATATTTACGAATTGAGTTTGGACGGACCCGGGGGGCATATCTACTTTATCCTTAAGGCCATTACAACCTTCTTTGTGACAAAAATATAGGCGATATTGCCCCATTCTGTTTTCCTCGTGTCAGTCATTGAAAAAAAATTCATTCATCATCATCTGTCTCTTTCTAACATATAAGAGGAAAAATCCGCTTGTTTCTTTGTCGCCAAAGGGGCTCGCAGACTAGAAATTTTGCCGTTTATTGAGTATAAAATCACGAAATACGAAATCATTACATTGAACATGCTAATATCGATGGTACGAGGTACGTACGACCATTACCTAAGTTGCGTCAACGGGAGGGTACTGCCGGAAGACGGCTTTTTTAACGAGGGGAATTCTTGTGGTTTCTTCCGGAGCCACAAGATAATTATGCCGAGGCAGATCCTTATTGGCAGCAGGCGCACGGCTCCTTGGATTTTTTTTTAAATTTTATTAATGCGAAACATCTATAGGCGAAGGTAAACCTAAAAGTTGCCGTGGCGATACAGGCCGTGGCGACGTCTCGCCACACTATATTATATACCTATATAATGTCTAGATACTATACTTAGCGAGTCGATGTTTCACATCTGCCAGGCATCCTGTGATGGTTAACATTTTTTTAACGATGGGAATTCTTGTAGTTTATTCCGGAGCCACAACATAATTCAGATCCTTGATGACAGCAAGCGCACGACTCCTTGAACTTATTTTAGTTTTAGTTATTATTATTTTTTTATTTTATGGTGCTGTTTTTCTTTTGGGTGCCGTGTTTTTGCTATCAATAAAGTTTTCTATTCTGTTTCTATTCTATTCTATTCTATTTGTACCAGGATAAAGATATTCACTGAATATTGCGTTCGCAAAATCGCTGTTTTTTGTGGTACCTTCCTAGGTACCTACTTAAGACATTTTTTTTTTCAATACCTCTTTGATTGACACTAAATTAAGTGACTAAATCAACTAAATCAATGAAATCGGCCGATTTAAAGTTAATCGTCTGTATAAGACCGAAACGAGATCAACTTCTGAATTTTTAGGATTGCTTTGAATAATTCATTATTTCTTTTTATAGGGCAATGCAAAGCGCTAGAAATTTTGTGAAAAAGCCATGAAAAATGTTGTTGTTTTGAACAGGTCATCGTTGTCTTCTACAGGTATTGTTGTATGGCCTTCTTACAAATCAAATCAAAGTACGTTTATTCTTCGGATATTAGCAAGATATCTCTTTGAAATGACAGTTTTTATATTTAATCTACTGTGTCTTCGGAACGTGACCTCCAATGAGAAGAAGACACAAGAAACTCATGGGGTTTCTTTTTTGTATATTTTTTTTGCAGTAATCATGTGATTACATCTTCTTATATACTATATAAAATTTCCATGTCACAATGTTAGTTACCGTACTCCTCCGAAACGGCTTCACCGATCTCCACCAAACTCCACATGCGCATTCAGTAGGTCTGAGAATCGGCTACTATCTATAATTTATAAGGCAAAACAACGTTTGCCGGGTCAGCTAGTATATGTATATTATTGAACAAAAGTGGAACTGGAGCAATAATCTATACTTACTATAATAATCCTTACTAGCATTACAAGAGCGAAAGTAACTCTGTCTGTCTGTCTATCTGTTCAAATAAGTTATAATATACAAAATAATAAACATTTAAAAAAAATATAATATAAAAAAAAAAACTTAAAACAATATCTCATCCACAAACACACAACCCGCCCAACACCGCCCAACCCGCCCCGGGACCCACCACCAGAGTTCTGCGGTGCCAGCCTTGCATTCCTTTCCTACACTCTAGAATTTTATTATAAAATTCGTAGGTAGAACCATCTATTTACTCCTTTCCATAACTTATCCTGCTACTTTACCACACTTTACCTTATACATATACAACTTGCTAAAAAGGTGGTTAGTACGTCTAGACGTCTAGTCGAACAACTTTAGTTCTACGACTTTTGGAAACATACTGTAGGTACCTACTCGTACTGTTTTACGTTTCCAATACGGATACGGTTATGGATTTGAATACATTTTTTTTCTAAAAACATTTTTTCCATGTTAACTGTCTTACTGTCTGTGTCTTACTAAAAAAGAAAACATGATATTAATATTAGTAGGTACCTACCATTGATCACAAACTGTGGATGTGTATGGGGTTCACTAAAATCGTTGGTCCATTTTTACAGGCCGAACATTTTCAAAAATAAGTACCTAGGCATAGGTAGGTTTTTTTTGAGATATTTCATTTTTATTGAACTTCAAAAAACATAATTAATATTATAATAGAAACTACCTATATTAAAACTAAAACTAATTAAAATAAAACCAACTAAACTACATCTAAATCAGCTAAACCCTTGCACAGTGATCTTTTTACCCCAAAAAAGTGACATCCCTTTCTAATTGCATATTTCTACTCAATAGTTCAATACAAATGCAAGACTAGATATCCCACGTGTCTGTTTTGGATAGATTTATTTTTTTTCAATTTTAAAGTTTTCTTGACCTTGATGGTAAATAAACAAAAATAATTCGTAAAAAAATAAAATAAGTACACATAGTAGAATTTTGTTTGTATTGCCTGTTTATGGAGCAATTCTAGACGCATCTATCCCGTTTTTATTTTATCAAAAATGATAATAGAAGCCACAATAACAATGCTTTACCGAATTCAGTTTTTTTATTTTTATAGTTTTTCTAGCTCGAAGTAGAATCTCTGCCTGATACAAATAGATTCCTTATACTAAGGTTTATCACCTACAAAAATATTACTTTCAACGGAAGCCTAGATTTTGAGTAAATGATTTTTATACACTTAGGTCAGAAATCGAAATTTAGGGTTATCACAAAAAGGTTAAACCCAATGAGGAGGAACACTAACTTTTTATCCCGGCAGAGGGCGCTAGTCGACTGAACTTAGGTTTGAAATAAGAACTGTCAAATAGTAAGTATTTTACAACTTCGCCGTTTTCATTAACCGTTACGTCTATATTTAAATAAAATACCTCAGTGTAGTGCATCAGATTGCAAAAATAAAAGGTTCCATCTATCGGGCATAGACGGACGTGAAGCGTAGGAAACGGCGGAAAGCTGCTATACGAATTAAAAACTTTACAGCAAATTAAAATGACTAGATATTACCTACGTGGTTAGACACTCCCAACAAAACTGCATTTTTAAAATTTAAAATAGAGGCCCAGTGAATGTAGGAAATACCGCAAAATTATAATAAACGAAATTAACTTAAGATCGTGGCGACTGTTACCGTTTCCATACAAACTTAATACCAAAATAAATTATGAAAAATTTAAGTAATTTTCTACTAAATAAAACGGAGAAACATTTTTCAATGAAAAAAATGTTGCTCCGTTTTATTTAATTTCGAATGAATATTTTGGAAAACCTTGCGGTCCTTTTAAAAGTAAAATCTTAATCCGAATAATATCGATATTAAGGTAGAAAACTAAATTTTTCATAATTTATTTTGGTATTAAGTTTGTATGGAAATGGTAACAGTCGCCACGTTCTAAGACCTTTGTTCATACAATTTCTTTGACAAATAAAAAAACGTATGGCACTCGGGGACTGTCGCGGTAAACCTAAAGTCCTAAAGACCTAAAGTCTCCACCCCAAACGACACATTACATGTTTGTAACCCGTATCTAGATTACTATTTTTGTGCCGTTTGAGGCTTTCAGCTTTTTATCAGCGGCAAGGTTTCGAAAAATCACCTGATCAAGCCTTCGATCATATATAACCTACATAGATGCACGGTCGCCGCTCTAGAAATGGAGCCGTCAAAACAAGGCATATTTCAGCCGGTTACAGCGAAACAAGGCATATCGCTGTCAGTCGTGCATAAGTGTTTTACAACCTTATTGCCCAGTGATTAAGGTTTACATTAAACTGTACTATGTCCGTATAAGTAAGCGTTGAAGTAGTGCCGATTTTTGATTTCGATTTTGTAAGGGACCGTGTATCTATAGTTTATATATGATCGAAGGATCAAGCAGATGATTTTTCAAAAACTTGCAGATCTTCCGGATCAATCCGGGAATCGAACCGGTCAAATGTAAAAAGAAACATTCTGTATTTTATGGCACCAACTATTGAAAGAATCATTCATAAGGAACAATTTCTTTAAACACATTTAAATTACTACCTAATTTTGTTTTCCAATTACAGACCTCTTAAAATAAATAGTTAGATAATTTGACGTCATAAGGAAAAACTTACGCACTCACAGATAAAGTGCAAAACATACAGAAAAATATTTGTAAACCTTGCAAAACTCCACTGTTTCTTATGTATAGGTATGTACAAATACCTAATTTATGACGAAATGTTTATTTATATAAATATAAATATTGCACGACGTTACAGAAATCTAGCCCCAAACTAAGCACTAGGCTTGTACTACGGGTACTAGATAACGGATGTGCTACTTTTTTGCCACACAAATTGTCGGTCACCCATCCAAGTATTGACTGCGCCAAACGTTGCATAAATTTAGACCCGGGAACGTTGGGCAACGTTCGCCGGTCTAGTGTACCTAGACGTATTAGCGAAGGCTCTTTGTTCAAGTTGCTCTCCTATTAGAGAACCCAACTAGCGTTTGGGGACACGATCTGAAACAGATCCCTGACGGTTGCTCCTGGGAGTGACCTGAAGGGTTACTGCGGTTCGTTTCGATACGACATCGATACGAAAATACTATGATTCTACTGTCACATTCTGATAGTAGGGTGACAGTAGAACCATCGTATTATCGTTGTCGTATCGAAACGAACCGAAGTAACCCTCCTGACGGTACAGCGCACCCCTCCATTTATACCCAAAGTGGTCATAGTTGGGGACGCTGCGCCATAATAATAAATGCATAGTATAAGTCGGCCGGGGTCCCGTTCCAGTTGGCCAACGCTCTTTAGCTAACTGTGTCTGCAGCAGCATTAGGCAAGCAAGACGCACAAAAGCGGATACTAAATTTTTTACAAAAAAACCCATTTGACCCAATTTATTCCGAATTTGAATTGTTACTGAAAAAATATAAATGGCCACTTCAATATTAATCAAGGGTTCTGTACAAAACTATTTTTTCATGTCGGGAAATAATTATATTAGTCCAGGGGCCGTAGTCCGAACCGTTAGAAAACTCTTTCGTGTGCGAAAGGCTGAACGGTCTCACTCACGTGCATACACAACTAGCGTGAGCAAACATGCGGAATCGGAACGTTCGCATACGAATTCAATTCCAGTGGTTCAAAAATACGGCTCCAGGGCACCGGCTTCCCCACATATCGGTTTATATCGAATTAAATGAAAAATATGTTTAATCAATAAAACATTCACATGATCGTTTTGAATCGTCAGTGCCTAAATAAAGTGTCACACATCCACCTATGCATATACTTAGGTTTAAAAACATGAGCTGTAGTCTGCAGATCACTGGGCCCGGCCGTGGTGATTTGCGACTGATGTTAAATGGTAAATAAATTAAAACAACCACCCTTGACTTTTATAAATTTAAAGTACTAGCGATTCGCCCGACTTCGCACGTGCATATATCATACTTAATTAATAAAACGCAAGTGTAACTAACTCACTGACTGACTGACTGATGGACAACGTACAGGCTAAACGGCTAGGTGTATAGACTGGAAATTTGGAACATAGGTTCTTTAAGGGTTGAAAGTGAGCACTAAGAACGGATATTTGGAAATTCCACCCCTAAGGGGGTAAAAATGGGGAAAAACGTTTGTATGCAACTTCGAAACGGCTTGACCTAGAAACTTGAAATTTGACATAGATAAATTAATTAATTCATAGATAAAGATATGGGGTAGTAAGTGAATTTTTGAAAGTTGAATTTTTTTTCCAAAATTCAACCCCTAAGAGTGTTCAATTGGGGATGAAAGTTTCTATGGGAATTGATTCAAAGAGATTTTGTTATTGTTTTCGGGGGTCCTATCCGAAGCCCGACGGGTTTCGGGTTCCCATCTTGTTATACATAAAAACCTTCATCTTGAATCACTCTATCTTTGAAAAACAACCACATCAAATTCCATTGGGTAGCTTTAAAGATATCTAAGCATAATACATAGGGACAGACAGCGGGAAGCGACTTTGTTTTTTTTTTATGCTATAAGTTAAGTAGTGATGTTATGCGTTAGGTGCCATATTCGTTCTTTTTGCAATAATCCATTGATCCCTATTCCATCTCTACACGGAAACAAACTAAAGATAAATAATTTAAGACAATGCAAAATCATTTGACCTTCTACCGCAAAAAAGCTGTCGCACAAATATTTTCGGGCATTTCATGAATAAATTGAGATAATGAATAAATTCATTCATTTTTTGCATGCTCCCATTTAATTCTTATATATTTCCGGGATTTTTTTGACAAATCCAAAAGTAAGATAGGTAGAAATTAAAATAGGTAGGTATACCTAAAGTACCTACACCAATTGCATTTCCAAGATTCGAGATGATTAGGGGGCGTCCATAAATTACGTGAGATGTTTAAGGGGGGGAGGGGTCGAGCCAAATCTCATCTAATCTTACGTTGGTGAGAGGGAGGGTCTAGGCAAATATCACGCAATAAAAAATTATACTATTTTGGTCCATTTAATCCAGATTGTACACACTGAATAAAAAATTCTGCTACCGGAACTGTATTTTACTGGTCCGGCTACTACTGCAATTTTTTTTTTCTTTTTACAATAGGTAACAATCCAACGCATTTACGTAAGAAACCCACATTTTGAAAAATCTCACGTGAGATTGGAGGATGGGGGAGGGGTTGAATAAAATCTCACGACATCTCACCAGGGGGGGAGGGAGAGACAGAAAATTTCAAAAAACACCTCACGTAATTTATGGACGCCCCTTTATCCCTTAGAGCAGGAGTTCCCTAACTTATTTGAGTCGCGCCCCCCTTTCGACCATAAAAAAAATCCGCGCCCCCCCGTCCTCCAGTCCAGATTGTCAGGTCAGGATAAAAAAGTGTTCAAAATAAGGATTTTTATTGCTCATTAATTATTTTCATTCATACAAAAGGTATTTGGTCACTGCCAGCCTAGAGGCTGATATTGGCCGACTGAGGAAACAATATCATGTTCTTCACAGGCGTCAATTTCAAATAATTTCATTGGTCGTATCGAGCCGTCTGGAATGCATTCTCTCAGCGATCGCAGGTATTAACTGTACAGGTGGCCCGCGCCCCCCTTGAAATATGTCTGCGCCCCCCCTGGGGGGCGCGCCCCCCAGTTAGGGAACCCCTGCCTTAGAGGGATATTAGTTGTTTTTGTTCAAGTTTGTTCTATTGGTTCTATTTATGTATGCTGTGGTTAGAAGTTAGACAGTAAAGCCATTATTAATGAACTCGGAGTAAGGTCGGAGTACCTAGTGAGAAGAACTTTCAAACAGACAGAAACAAAAAGTGTCCGAGGAACGGACACCCTCTAAACTAGGACTGCTGCTGTATTTTTAATAGGTGTAGACCAATATTAGGTCCACGACAAAAATTACATCTTACGCTTTTAGAATTCGCATGCGAAAGGCAATGTCTCTCTCGCTCAAGCACATACACAACGAGCGAGAGCAAGCATGCGGAACTCCAACTTTCGTATAGTGGTTCAAAACTATGACTCCAGGTCGCTCTAAGTTAAACCTAAGTCCGTAGAATTATAATTTCATGAACACCCGGGTGTTATTATTACTATAATTTTACTTACGTTATAGTATAAAAGCTGATTTTTATATATAATACTTGGGTAATAAGTAGATGATGTTTTCTCATTAGCCAGACATTTTTGACAGTTCCAATCCCTTGCCAGACAAAGGAAAGTCTGTACCTGCCAAAGCCACTACAAGCCAAACTTCATAATAATAATAATATAATAATAAAATGATTTATTAGCACATATCACATCATATATTAACACACATTAGCACATCCCGTGGGAATATCTGGATCAAAAGTAGCCTATGTTACTCAGGGTGAATGTAGCTTTCTAATGGTGAAAGAATTTTTGAAATCGGTCCAGTAGTTTCGCAGATTGCCCCCAATATAAATACATACATACACGTTACCAACGTTACCTCTTTATAATATTAGTATAGATAAATATTATGCTTTAGTTTGTACTATTTATACAGGTGAACCATTTAAACGGGCCTTCAGGCGGGTAACCTAAACTATAGGTAATCAAAAAATGCTGAAAAAAAATAGCGTCCCCGATTTGGACAAAAACTAAAATTGCATTTTTTAATTTTTTTAAAAATTCCTTACCCTGGCCGGAAATCGAACCATGTCTTTTTGCAAAAAAATAAACACCGTTACCCTTTCGGAGTTCGGAGTAGAGAGAACATGCTTTGTCTTTTTCCGTGACAAGAACTTTCAAATTTCACAGACAGAAACAAAAAGTGGTAAAATTATTCCGACTTTACTCCACGTTTATTAATAAGGCTACCTAAGTATAACATTGTACCGATCGATAGTGCAAACATACTGTGGTAAATCGAACGAAATGTAATTTTTTTCATAAAAATATGAAATAGCTCTCTTCCAGGCAACCTTTAGTAGGGGTGTCAGAGCGCTTCGATCCGAAACCGAAGATCGACATGACTTGTCCGTCACTTTCTTATTAAGTCGCGCTGAGCGTTCATCATTATTATTAGACACGGGTCTAGATCGTCTAGATCAGGGGTTCCCTAACTTATTTGAGCCGCGCCCCCTTTCGACCATAAAATAATCCACGCCCCCCCCCCCCCCCCTTTCCTCCAGTCGAGATTATCAGGTCGGAATAAATATCAGTAATAGGATCCCGTTTTTACCTTTCGGGTACGGAACCCTAAAAAGGATTCGATTACAAAATAAATTAATTTGATAAGTATAACCAAATACGTTTAATGGCTCCCGTGAGGCTGGCGCGGGGACAATCCAAAGGCTGTTATGGTTTTTATTGTTCAGAAATTCGCCCACTGAAGAATCAATATTAATTATGTTCTTGACATAGGCGTCAATTTCAAATGATTTCATTGGTCGTATTAAACATTCTGAAATGCATTGTCTCAGCGATCGCAGGTAGCTCGCGCCCCCCTGTAAAGATCTCTGCGCCCCCCCCTGGGGGGCGCGCCCCCAACTTAGGGAACCCCTGGTCTAGATCGAGAGATATAGATAAAATCAATGTTATTAATTACCTCGACGTTTGGGCAAACGGGACCCACTGACCCCGAGACCGAGAAGACCGAGAAGTCTTCTTCGGAAATCGTGTAGGTAAGTTTCAAAATTGTGAGACAAACGTTTCCGACATCGATTTCGGACCGAATGTCTTTAAATGTCCTTTTGCAGGGGTTATAGGATGGGGAAGGGGTTAGGGGAAGTCATAATCTCTAGAAACCAAGGGTGTAACATTTAAAATTTCGCAACGTGTCAGATGTTCGTTCCAAACGAATCGAACGTGATAAAAAGTTAAATCTATTCAAATATGACCTATGACGCAGATAGGTTATAAATATTGTATTCAGGCGATTGGTTATGCCGCCGTGTGTTGTGGAGATACGTAGGACATTAAGAAAATAAACTCTCTTTTTGTAAACGATAAGTAACTGGGTGTTTCTTTGAGAATGTGCATATTCGGCTATTTCAAATTATGCTGCGACAATGTACACATAAACTGTTCTTTATATACTTTTTGTACAGTTTAATAAGTTCTATTTAAATATATGTAGAAGGGACAATGATAACATTATTCATTTAATAATTAGACAGCAAAGTATTTTTTTGTAAATGGTAATTATATCTAAGGACGAATGGTAATTTTTATTAAGGAAAGGTAATTAGATAATTTAATATGGGAATTAGAAATAAAACAAAAACATGAATCAATTATTGATTTAACAAGTATTAGTCAAATGCCTAATACTTATTTTCACTATAGAAATATATATTATTTCACTAAATATATATATATAATAGTAAGTAATTAACATAATTAATTATTTATATTGTATAATGTTTTTTGATGAGGGCAAGTTTTAATGGAAAGGAGGTTGCTGTAGACTTTTATAAAATTTTGTTCTTGGACTTTTGTAAATTACCTATCAAAGTATTTTTAAATATTTTAATAATAATAAATCCCATTAATAGTGAAAATATTATTCCAAACCTAACCTAACTACTACTACCTAGCTCTACTACTACCCAGCCCTACTACTACCTAGCTCTACTACTACCCAGCCCTACTACTACCCAGCCCTACTACTACCTAGCTCTACTACTACCCAGCCCTACTACTACCTAGCTCTACTACTACCCAGCCCTACTACTACCTAGCTCTACTACTACCCAGCCCTACTACTACCCAGCCCTACTACTACCTAGCTCTACTACTACCCAGCCCTACTACTACCTAGCTCTACTACTACCCAGCCCTACTACTACCTAGCTCTACTACTACCCAGCCCTACTACTACCTAGCTCTACTACTACCCAGCCCTACTACTACCCTGCCCTACTACTACCCAGCCCTACTACTACCCAGCCCTACTACTACCCAGCCCTACTACTACCTAGCTCTACTACTACCCAGCCCTACTACTACCTAGCTCTACTACTACCCTGCCCTACTACTACCCAGCCCTACTACTACCTAGCTCTACTACTACCCAGCCCTACTACTACCTAGCTCTACTACTACCCAGCCCTACTACTACCCAGCCCTACTACTACCCAGCCCTACTACTACCCAGCCCTACTACTTAGCTCTACTACTACCCTGCCCTACCACTACCCTACCCTTCTACTACAACTACCGTGCCCTACTACTACTCTATCCTACTACTGTAACCCTACCCTACTATGGCTACTCTACCCTACCCTAGTACTGCTACTCTACCTTACTACTCATACTCATCCGAGAAACCTATTGCCACAATCTTGTGGCTAGAATATAACCTAATAAAGGATTTATTTAACTGATATTATAATTACCATTCGAAAATCTCATTACCGTTATAATAAAATGATTGGTAAAGTCAGGTAATGAGACAAAGGGAGAGGGAAGCATGTGTTGCCTTCTGCACCTAGCCTCATAGTCAACATCGCAGCATCTGCATTTATATTGGAGCAATTTTACAAATTTTCTCTGAATCACCTCAATCCTGTCTGTATAGATATCGTATCGTGGATTCCATACCTGTGAACAATACTCGAGAATGCTACGCACAAAACTACAGTATAATATTTTAATAACTTTGACACTGGAGAATTGTGAACTGGTTCTAATGACAAAGCCCAAGGCTTTTCGAGCTTTTTTCACAATTGAATCAACATGGCTTTCGTAGTTAATTTAGAATCCTGTATTACCCCTAGGTCTCGAATTTCGTTAAGTTTTTTAAGTAACTTGTTTTTTAAGTAGTATTTTTCATTAATTATTTTAGTTTTACGAGTAAATGTTATAGTGTAGCATTTCGATACATTCAGGTCTAGTTTATTATTAAGACAATAGTCTTCAAATCTTTTTAAGTCGATTTGTAGGAGATGACAATCGTTAACAGTGCTGATACTTTTAAAGATTTTCATATCATCTGCGTAAAGCAGGAACATTGAATGTTGGAAACAATGGTGTATGTCATTAAGGAATATATTAAACAATAAGGGCCCTAACAAGGATCCTTGTGGCACCCCGGACGGCACATAACACCATGATGAACGATAGCCACTCACAACGACAGCCTGGGATCTATTCGCTATGTAAGAAGAGAACCATCTTAGCAAATTTCCATGGATTCCAGCGTTGTACAGCTTTTGTAACAGTATGGAGTGGTCGATACGATCGAATGCTTTACTGTAGTCGGTGTATATAGCGTCAACTTGTCCACCGGAATCCATGTGTGATGTCAGATATTCTCCGAAACAAATCAAATTTGAGGTCGTTGAACGTTTTTTCAGAAAACCATGCTGTTCGGGAATGAAGGTCGCGGAAAGTGCACTATAGACTTGCGTATAGACAATACGTTCAAAGACTTTTGCAAATATACATAGTTTCGATATGGGTCTATAGTTTGTGGCATCATTTCTTTTACCTCCTTTGTGAATGGGTGTGACGAATGCAGACTTCCACATCTGAGGCACAACTCCCTCTGTTAGCGATCTTTTAAATAAGATAGTCAACGGTTTAGAAATAGCCTTTGCACATTTTAAAATAAGTATAGGTGGTATACCGTCTGGTCCCGGGCCCTTGTCTTGGTCCAATGTCTTAAGTAGTCGATAAACTGCATCCTCATTGATCTCAATATCATTGAGTAAACTAGGCTGACCATGGACTGATGGATCGACATCAGGAACTGAAAAACTGGAATTGGAAGGACAACAATGTGATAGAAATGTAGTCTGGAAGTAAGATGCAAATGTATTACAAATAGAATCGCCTGACTCCGCCTTTTGATTGTCATAAAACAATACTGAGGGTATAGAATTAGAGCATTTTTTATTTGACTTAACATATGTCCAAAACAATTTGGGATTTTTTATTATATTATTTTCCATATCTTCAATATATGACTTATAACAATCCTCTTCCAGTAATTTAGCCCTCTTTCTAAGCAGACAATAAGTACTAAAGTCTCCGGTATTACCATAGGTGCGATACTTTTTAAGGTACTTATATTTTTCTTTGAGTACCTTTTTTAAGGCGGAATTGTACCATGGCGGGAAATCAGAGGAAGTCACTAGCTTGTGTTTTATATATTTGTCACGATATTGATATAAATATTCGCAAAATAATTGTAATGCGTCGTTCAATAAAATATCATTAGTCAAACATCGATTCCAATCTGTTTAATGCTAAGTTGAAGCCAACATAATCACCGGAATTATAAAAATATTTTAGACGAGGATTGGCTTTAATAGGTTCGAAATTGTCGTTAAGCTGAATATACAGGGACTTATGATGATCATCCTCCGGTACAAGGGGCGCGGCGCGGCACAATGGCTAACATCTAGATCATTGTTACTGAAGACTAAGTCTAAGATCCTATTTTTTGTGATGTTCCGCTATAATAATCACCATAGTTTCCCCAGTAGCCAATTCACTACCACCACATTACTATAGCCAATGTTGTTTTTATCCGTAGATTTCCCAATAGTTCTATCCGATCCGGTGGTTGTCCTTGGCTGCATTATACTTAGTGCAGACAGGGATAATCGACGGCTTTGGTGTCCACTACATAGTTTGCGAGTAAAATTGTTGCTTTTTGAAAAAATGCTTTCAAAAACTTTAGTACCCGGCGGGATTCGAACCCGCGACTATTGGTAATCCGAACCAACGCGTTAACCGCTTCGCCACGGGTAGCCCTCCAGCCAGGTCGAATTTAAGAAAGCACCTCTTCGTGTGTTCTTGCGAGTAAGGCCTCGTATCGTAGTGACATCTACCGGCGAACTTTGCAGTTCAACTCGGCTTGTAACTTTCCATATTTATTATAAGTACATGGAAATAATTACAATTTAAGATGACACATTCCAAACATGTAAACATTATTTCTTAGCGTTAATCCACACTTAGGAAATAATTAGGAGTAAAATTGTAATTGAAAAGGGCCTCTACGTGTTGGCTTCGGCTCCACGCACGCCTTCCAAAAGTCCGGGGCTCCATAGCCCCGTGATACTGGACGTATAACAGAAAACTAAGTAGGTAGGTATACCTACGGAACACGTAGAAACTCGAATAAAACTTCAGTCTAGCAAACATTGAAAGAAATCAAAATGGCGTCTCGATTCGCTAACGGATCGTTCGTCATCAAAACAACTTACGTATTTACATAAACTAAATCGAACATTCATGAATACCGGACCAAAACCGGTAACAGAACACTCTATTTTGTATTAATTTCAGGAGTTTTGCTTTAAATTAAAATAGGTTTGTAGGTAAAGCATAATTATTAATAATAGTACCTAAGTTTATGCACCAAGCCTAAAGCCCTGTCTTATGTAGAGGGCGTCATATTGTATCCAGAGCGTAACGAAGGACTCTAAAGTTAAACCCCGAGCGTAGCGAGGGGATTTAAAAACTAAAAAGTTAACTCCTGAGTGAAGCAAGGGTGTTTTGTACCTAGAGTCCTGAGTGAAGCAAGAGATTCAACCAGCCCATGACTTAGATAGGATTTATTCCTGAGGTGAATACTCTACTTTACACATCTACTACGATACAATAAAAAGGACTATCAACTCGCCATTTAAAAACGTCAACTTTTTAACCAGCTCGACTGCTTTTATTTTATATCTACCTATCAGTTTTCATTTTATTTATTTTTAAATTTTGGCAATCAAAAATGTGCCGCAAACTGTACATAATAATAACCGTAATATGATAATCGATCGCATACATTCGAATTTCGAAGAAAAGTTATGTGTCTAAAAAAATCTGTAGGAATCGATCGACTTGGGACGAGCGACTAAAGAATGGGTTCCTGTCACTGTGCATATTAATGGATGCACTATGTATGAGTTTTCTGTTAATAAAATTGTAACAATTTGTTATCGCAGTCTATTTGATGCCGCTTTTTGTAAAATTTTATGTCTAAGTATACCACCATCCATTTATGTCAATTATGAAAATACTAGCTGCGTCCCTTGGTTACACCCGCGTAGGTCCCGATCCCGCAGGAAATCGGGATAAAAAGTAAAGTAACCTATGTGTTAAAGCAGATCTTCAGTTATCTGCATACTAAGTCTTATCGCAGTTAGTTCAGTAGTTTACGTAAGGAGTAACAAACGGACACAATTTATCTATTTTACTATTATAAAGCGGAAGAGTTTGTTTGTTTGTTTTTTTGTTTGTTTGAACGCGCTAATCTCAGGAACCACTGGTCCGATTTGAAAAATTCTTTCGGTGTTGGATAGTCCATTTATTGAGGAAGGCTATAGGCTACTTTTGATCCCGATATTCCCACGGGATCGGGACTTATGCGGGTGAAACCGCGGGGAGCTGCTAGTAATTTGTACCTACTATTATATATTCTGTGGTAGTACTAGGTATTACGGTATTTATTAGGTATTCTTCTCATCTGAGCGATGTTCCCGGTTGCATCCCTCTCGGGAGCCCGGGGTCCGATAAACCCCAAATTGTTTTTTTTTATTTGGGGTCGGCGCAGACGGTAAGTCATCATTGACCATACCTGCTGCAATTAGATTTGGCAATGTTTTTACGGCCGGCCGCCTGCCTGACACCAACCCTCTTAGGGATCAAGCAGTTTATCCGCCACCGCGCGGGGAGTACTTAAGGTTAGCTAATCTCCCTCAGATCCCTTAGTCGCCTTTACGACACCCACGGGATGAGATGGGGTAACCCTATTCTATGCCGGGGCTACACAGCTAATGTCGGGGCTACACAGCTAGATTTGTTTGTTTATTATTTTGTACTTATAACATCTGTACAAAAATTATATAATACAAAATCCAATTAGATACGGAAATTGACAACAATAACTAAAAAAGACGAAGAAGAAGCGGACCCCGGGCTCTCGAGAGAGATGCAACCGGGAACAACGCTCGGATGATGATGATGAACTAAAAAAGTCGTTTGTTCTATGGGAGCCCCTCTTAAATTTTTGTTTCATTTTGTTTTTCGTATTTGTTGTTGTAGCGGCTACCGAAATACATCTTCTGTGAAAATGTCAACCGTCTAGCTATAACGGTTCATGAGATACAGCCTGGTGACAGACGGACAGACGGACAGAGGGACAGACAGACAGACAGACAGCGAAGACTCAGTAATAGGGTTTCGTTTTACCCTTTGGGTACGGAACCCTAAAAAAGAAGTATTAAAAAGTATCGCTGAGCACAACCGCTTTGCAAGGAGCCGACCGCGCTCATACGTGCGCGCGCAATACTTAATACTTATTTGGTTGCAACATACTTACATTTTTAATATCGCGATATCTTTTGAATGAAATGTCCGAATTAAATAATTCAAAAGGTCCTAGAAAGGTATTGAATTCGTCTTGAATATAAAGTAATTTATTTTAATAAGGATTAATACCAAGGTACAAAATAAAAGGTTATTAAAGAGCGACGGCATTTTAATTATTTACAAAAATTACAAAAACACTTATTGTGAGATAACTACAATAGTTAGACATATGGTGTCGCGATGTATTTTGTAGACAATTACATGTTCTACAAAGTTGTAGTACATAGTTTTGTTCTATATCCAATAGTTTTCGCAGCGCACGCGCCATAAGGAATGTTTTGGTCATTTTTTTCACACCTTGTGTTACATTATTGAACTTTTAGTAAGGATCCCTATTTTTTTTTGAAAATATAATATAGCCTATAGCCATCCTCAATAAATGGACTATCTAACACCGAAAGAATTTTTCAAATCGGACCAGTGGTTCCTGAGATTAGCGCGTTCAAACAAACAAACAAAAAAACAAACAAACTCTTCCGCTTTATAATATTAGTATAGATATAGATATAGATATAGGTCTATCGAATACCTATCGAATATTTTTCGCTTTGTTGGCAAAATTCAAAATAGCGACCGAATGTGAATCGTGTAGAATGTAGATCGTCAAATTACATTTCCGTGTAGAGTCAGCTGTGGAGTAGGCTTTAAAATTAGGTTAAGGCTTCCATCTGTCTGCGATATTACAACGTGTTTCAAGAACTGTAATATAAGTTGAAAGGGCGAACGTTTATACTAGGCCAGGGGCTCCCTAACTTATTTGAGGCGCGTCCCCCTTTCGACCATAAAAAATATCCGCGCCCCCCCCCCCGTCCAGTCCAGATTATCAGGCCAGAATAAAAAGTGTTCGAAATAAGTATTTTTATTGCTCATTATAGTTTTCGAAGTCATACAAAAGGTACTTGGCAAATTGTATCAAATACCTTTGATAGTGCCTGTGAGGAGGAGGTAGAGAGAGGCTGATAATTTTGCACGAATATATTGCACGACGCCCCCCAGTTTGGGAACCCCTGTACTAGGCGAATAACTTTGGTTCTACGGATTCTAGAAATTTGTGATATTTTTCGAAAATTTTGAGTTTAAGTTTAATGAAAATCAGCTGTTCCTTTTTTAGTTTGATTAATTTATTGTTTGACCTAGTTAATTTTAATAATTTGTGTTTATATACCTAGACGAATTTCTCGTTAATGTGTCCTATAAATATATGAATATAAGGGTTTTCGGACGGAGAAAAACCGTTTTTAATGTAGGTATTTACAGGACACATTGACGAGATAATCGTGTTGTTTTGTAAGGTGACCGTTTTTATTAATTTTATTAGGATTAGGTAGAGTCCCCCCCGAAGGGTTCCCGCCTTGTCGTGGCGGGGGGGCTTAGTAGCCGTGGCCTGGACACCCACGGTGAACCAAGAGGAACCCACCCGAGGGGCCGCTCGAGCTTCGGCTCGCGGCCGGTAGGTTACGTCCATAACTGAGGTGGGCCGCAGTGTGCAACATTGCGGCTGAGGGTTTCGGGGCCGCGGCAGGAGAGGAGTGTCGGTGTTGCGTTGCCGCTCTCCCTATCTGCCGCGGCCTCGGCGGGGCCGCCACCGTTGATGGCGGACGCGGTGGGGCTGCAGGGGAAGAGGAGTGTCGGTGTGTCGTTGCCGCTCGCCCTATCCCCTGCAGCCGAAAAGTGGTCGGTGACGGGGCCACAGACCTCACCCGTCGCAGGGGAACCAGGGGTGTCCAGACATCGCTGGTTCCCCTAAACAGCTCTTGGCGGCGGACTCGGGGGAGTTCGTCGCCAAACACAGAGCCCCGAGATGGTGGCGGCGTGTCCGCGCCGCCTTTCGAGAGGGCTTCGCCCATTTGGGCGCTTGGAGATGGGGTCCACCCGGACCACCCGCCGCTAGAGCTTGCCGAAGTTATCCGAAAGGTTCCGGCAAGCTCTGGCAACTGCGGCGCGAAGGACACCGAGGGGTTTAGTGGGTATACCCTGGCCGCACACCATCTTGGCCGGGGGGACCCCCACACACCGGGCCGCTCTCCCCCGAGAGCGGCCTGACGGTCTTAAGGAGATTCCCCTCGTAAAAAAAAAAATGATTAGGTAGAGTAAGCTAAGTAAGTTTATAGGTTTAGGGTAAGCTGCGTTCCCACCGCGAGCGGAGCGAAGCATTAAGAGGAGTATATACGCCAACGACCTTGAAACTGAAAATCCCTGTCGGGCTCATCGAAAATTGTTGATTATTTCATGACGGAATGTCGTAGAACTTTTTTTTGTGCACAGATTGTAGGTGACATTGTTTCCTACATTTTGGTGTAGTTTTAAGACAAGAACCTCCTATTGGTGCAAAGCCTATCCAAATTTTAGACAAAAAATGTCTGATTTGGCTAAAATGTCGATAGGCTTCAATACGTTTCGACATATTTGTATTGAAACTGCACTAAAATATCGGAAAAAATATCGCCTACAATCTGTACACAAAAAAGAGTTCTACGACATACCGTCATGAAATAATCAACAATTTTCGATGCGCCCGACATGGATTTTCAGTTTTTCAGAATAGGGCCCTTAATGTCTCAGTTGAACATCCAATAATTGATCGGTGTCATAGTGCGATAAGCTCAAAATACTTACACGATGACACTTACACTTACACCAGAATTTCGAGTAGAGTAATTACTTGGAGTAAGTAATGTAATTGTCCCGCTCTTGTTTTCAGCGTCAGCGAAAGTCTTTACTTTTAGCCAAACTAATTAACTCATACTCAACTCGTCTATAAATATGGGTGTTACGCTTTACCTAAAACGGACCACACCTACAGCACACATGCACAAATTTCTTTATATGTGTGCTGTAGGTAGGTGTGGTGTTTTAGGTAAAGTGTCAGTATCAGTGTCGTCGTATATTCGAAGCTATAGAGCTCGAAAGAATCGTATGAAAGACTATATACGAAAATTGTATATTAGACTGACACATTAATGACTTCGCTGCGCTCGCGGTTGGAACCCGGTTAAAAGCCGAATAAAAGGGAAATATTTAAATTTAACATTTTATCTAGGATCGCTTGCGGAACGGAATTCAGTGTATGAAATGAATCCATCGTTGTCTTGGTCAGACATTTTGAGAGCGCTGTCCACCATTTCTTGAAGAGACTCGTCTTTGTATGTCGTCACGTGTTCCATCTCCTTCCCTTTGTCATCTGTAAGTATATGCGACAATGTAAATCACATGATTTATGTGAATACAAAAAAAACCCCATGAGTTTCTTGTGTCTTCTTCTCATGTCATGGAGGTCGCGTTCCGAAGACACAGTAGAGTTAAATATAAAAAAAAATGACATTTCAAAGAGATATCTTGCTAATATCCGAATGAATAAACGTACTTTTTTTTTTTTTTTTGATTGAGTAAATAATAGAAGTTTATGCACCTAGGTGGGACTGACTGTCTTAAGAGGAAAGTCTACCTACTCTTTCTCCATACAAACTTAGTCGACTGTTTCCTCCTTAGATAAAGAAATTAGAGCAAATATGTTTTTACCTAAAACCTATATCTGCCATGACCATGCACCTACGTTTTGGTATTTTTTCTTAACCAAAACGTAGGTGCATGGGTCGGTTCGGGTCTACAACGCGAATCGCGATCTAGACCCGTGTCTAATAATAATCATACTCAAATCGTGTATAAATAAGGGTGTTACACTTTACCTAAAACAGACCACACCTACAGCATACATGCACGAATTTCTATATATGTGTGCTGTAGGGGTGGTGTGTTTTAGGTAAAGTGTCACTGTCGTCGTATATTTGAAGCTGTAGAGCTCGAAACAATCGTGAGAGACTATGAAAACGATCATTGTAAGTATATTAAACTGACACATTAATGACTTCGCTGCCCTCGCGGTTGGAATCCGGCAGTAGGTACCTTTAGCCAAATAAAAAGTAATAAAATAAAAAAATAAATAAGTTTAATTTAAATTTAACATTTTATCTAGGGTCGTTAGCGGAACGGAATTCAGTGTATGAAATGAATCCATCATTGTCTTGGTCAGTCATTTTGAGAGCGCTGTCCACTATTTCTTGAAGAGACTCGTCTTTGTATGTCGTCACGTGTTCCATCTCCTTCCCTTTATCATCTGTAAGTAAATAATAGTAGTTTATGCACCTAGGTAGGTACTAAGAACTGTCTAAAACAGTGATTCCCTAAGTGGGGGGCGCGCCCCCCAGGGGGGGCGCAGAGACCTTTCCAGGGGGGCGCGGGCCACGCGGGATCGCTGAGAGAATGCATTCCAGACTGCTCGATATGACCGATGAAAATATTTGAAATTGACGCCTGTCAAGAATCTTTGGTACTACTTGCCAAATACCTTTTGTATGTCTTTGTAAAACTTCAATGAGCAATAAGAATACTTATTTTGTTATTATTATTTTTTTTATTCAGACCTGATAATCTGGACTGTAGGACGGGTGGGGGGAGGGGCGCGGATTTTTTTTTATGGTCGAAGGGGGGCGTGGCTTAAATAAGTTAGGGAACCCCTGGTCTAAAAGGAGGACAGTCTACCTAGTACTCTTTTCTACATACAAACGTAGTCGACTGTTTCCTCCTTGGATAGCTTATGCCTAAAAACTATATCTACCATGACCATGCACCTAAGTTTTTTTTTCCTAATTAGAATAGAAATAAAATTTGGAAAAAGAAGAATTCGAAAAAAAATTAAACGTAGGGGCATTGTCATGGCTGATATAGGGTTAATGGCAGAGACCTATTTTCTCTAAGAGTAAACAGTCGACTACGTTTGTAAAGAAGGTATGGAGAAAAGAGTAGGTAGACTTTCCTCTGAAGAGGGCCGCATATTGTAAGTATTGTGTCTGAGCGTAACGTTACGCGTAACTTTCCAGCGTTGCGAGGGAGTCAAAGTTTATGAAAGTTTAACTTATAAGGGAAGCGAGGGATTCAAGTCGCCCAAGACTAAGACAGAGAATTTACAGAGGTGAATACTCTACTTTACAATACTACTGCGACTTGCCTGCAAAATATTTAAAAAAGTCAGGCAAGTTTTAATTCACCGTGTCACATGAGTTCCATCATGTGGTGGAGCCATTGTCACCATTCTATCGCCGGCATACTATGGGTGGATCGGCCTGCAATAAAGATCTTTTATTTCTATTTAAGGATAGCTATTGCGTTTCGAATACCGACATACCGTTGGAGCTGTGTATAAATCCACACTTAAACGGTCGCACATCGAAGTATTGAACCTCCCAGGTGCAGAATCGGTATTGCCCTGGCTTTTTGCAGTGCGATAGGTAAGGTTTTGGGTGCGCCTTAGTAGCCTATGTTGTAGATTGTAGCCAATGTTTTACTCGAAAATATAAAAAAAACATTGAAAGAATTTCCGTATGTAATCCGGATTCCGGATTTCAAGTAATTTTCGAAAAGCCAGAAATAAAATACCTGTATTACTAACTGTATGGATGTAAGTCTGAAAATAAATGATTTCAATTCAATTTCAATTCAATTTGATTCAAAATGATGATTCCACACAGATACATGTTCGATACAACATAAAAATCAAAACTAGTCCTTTTCAGGTACGGAACTTTAAAAACATTTTTTTAAATTATTACACTCTATGAAACAAAAGTATGTACGAACCAAATTCTCCAAATTGCTACCCATAACGTTACCAATTGATGAGTTCTGTGATGAGAAGGTTCAAAAGAGAGCAATTTACGAAAATGTTTTCCGTAATTCTAAATAGATACATCGGGTATATTCCAAACCCAATTTATGGAGAGTTCAAAAACAGACGAAACGTTTCGAGAAAAGGTAGGTAGTGCCCGTACGCTTCGCTGGCTCGTCTTGGCGGGAGCACTCCGTGCCGTCAGATATTTGTTACTAGCTTCGTCCCGCGGTTTCACCCGCGTAACTTTCGATCCCGTGGAAATATCGGGATCAAAATTAGCCTATGTTCCTCCTCGATAGAGTAGCTTTCTATTGTAGAAAGATTTTTTTGAAATCGGTCCAGTAGTTTCGGGGCTTACTCGTTACAAACAAACAAATGAATCTTTACTCCGTATAATATTAGAGTAGGTATAGATAATACATATAATTTTTCAAATAAAAGCGTTTGCAGCTTGATGTTTGGTATCTTTTTATTTAAAATTTAGCATACTTACCTACCTGTAAAGGTACGTGTCTAAAAAAAACCACTACACAAATTCATACAGTTTATTAAACAAAAATAATATTTTTTTTAAAAATTACAGTAAACTGCTAACATCAAACAATGACATCAACAGCCGATGGTAGGAATACTACAGACAGCTTCTAAACGAAGAGTAACACTCTCCAAGTGGAAATCTTAGTGCTTTGCGCATTGCCACTAACAGAAGGACCAATAGAATCCACCCAATGGAAACAAAAGTGGCATGAATAGTAATTTGTGCACCGAGGTACTCTATAGTAGTCGTATGTAGAGGGCGTCATATTGACTCCAGAGCGAAACGAAGGATTCTAGTGTTAACTCCCGAGCGTAGTGAGGGTTTTATTAAGTTTAAAAAGTGTGCTTTTGAAAAAATGCTTTCAAAAACTTTAGTACCCGGCGGGATTCGAACCCGCGACTATTGGTAATCCGAACCAACGCGTTAAACCGCTTCGCCACGGGTAGCACGGGTAGCGGGTGGCGAAGCGGTTTAACGCGTTGGTTCCGATTACCAATAGTCGCGGGTTCGAATCCCGCCGGGTACTAAAGTTTTTTTCAAAAGCAGTATTCCTAAGTGTGGATTAACACTAAGAAATAATGTTTAAAAAGTGTGTCGTTAAAATCTTGAGAAAGCGAGTGTGGGTGAGCGAGTGTGGGACTTGTTTAATTCTTCTTATTATCAGCTAATTTAGCCTTCATATTGCTCACTCTGTATTCAATAAAATCTATAAAACCATCTTGATTTAAGTCTGTGTGCGTGAAAGCCGTTTCCAGTAATCTTTCAAATTGTTCGTCTGTGTACACCATTTGATTTGAGTTTGCGGAATCTGAAAAATAAATAACTTATAAGTACCTACCCATAGAACTTAAAAACACTATATTTCAGAAACTTAGAACAAAAATGTAGGCAAAGAACTGTCAATGGGGTGGCACACGCAAAGCTGTGAGCAGATGGCGCTGGGGTCGGATGATCTTTTTTTTTTGATGATGGTCCCCCACAAATAAAAACGCCGAGTTTTGTTTTTCTTTCTGTCTGAGACCGATATGACCAATTTGGCGCCGAGAGTAGTGAAAAACACCTGTTTGACAGTTCTTAATTCAAACCTAAGATCAGTCGACCAACGCCCTCTGCCGGGATAAAAAGTTAGTGTTCCTCCTCATTTTAAAGGAAAAAAGTAAATAAAGAGCTGTCATTTTCAAATTTGTTAGCATTTTTTATTTAAGTTTCTGAAATAGGGTAGGTCTATGTATACCTAAATAAATGTTATTTTATACCATTCCCACTCTAAAAAGCTTATTTTATTCACTGAAAACAGTGAATAACAAGGCCCTTTAGTCACAGTTTTGGTGTTTGTATTTAGAACACACCAATATATTCGACCTCCATCCCATTACTTATACAACCTCCTTGCGCAACAAAATACCAGATACGTCGTCCGTCCCTAAAAAAATCCTAAAAATATTTACTAAGAAAGTGTCTAACGGTCGTTAAAAATCTCGAGGAACTGGTGGTCAATAATTAAAATTAATAGGTTGTAGGTATACAACATTGGAAATCTGTCGCCATTTGATGTCACCTTAAGCGTAAATTACTTATTTCTAATATTTCTCATGTTTTATTCATCAGGCATTTTAACTAGATTTTTTTACAAGGAGATTTTTTGATGATGCATTTCTCTTTGTAGAAATATTTCTAGTTACTTATTTCTATTATAAAAATACATAAATATAATATAAAATAGGTACTTACAACATGGACTTGCCCTTTCAGTCTTTAAGAAGGGTTATTTTCACATCACTTGTTGTTTTCTAATATTGAATCTGCTTCAGGCAGTTTTTTATTCCGAAAACCAAATGTATAACAAATAACATTCACAATAGGACAACACACTGCACAGTACACCAAACGGTAGAATAATTTTAATGTTCTTGCTGAATAGGTATATTTTTCCTAGCCCGGTTGACATTAGAATCGAACCTATAGCCTATAGCTTATTATCAAAGGCACAGAATCAATATATCAATAATCAATATATTAAAATACAGCTTTTTTTAAAAAATGCTTTCAAAAACTTTAGTACCCGGCGGGATTCGAACCCGCGACTATTGGTACCTAATCCGAACCAACGCGTTTGAGCGCTTCGCCACGGGTCGCCGCCCTCCGCTGGGTACTAAAGTTTTTGAAAGCATTTTTTCAAAAAAGCAGTATTTCCTAAGTGTGGATTAACACTAAGAAATAATGTTTATATATTAAAATACGGTAAGATTTTGCAGACAGCGCAATCTAGCTCCAAACTATAAGCAACTAGGCTTGTACGATGAGTACTAAACAACGGATAAAATACATACCTACTTAATACACCTTATTTGTAAAAACATGTTTAGATACATAACATTAGGTATATAAAAAGCCTTATTTTTAATCGCTCTTGCCATTTCATGATTTTAGATCTCTGCTTCGATTTCTGCTGATTTTCGTTCGATGTTGTCCAGTGATTGAGACAACTCGTGGCGTCAATGCGTTTCACTTGGAGAAAAATTACCTACATCGAACGAAAATCAATAGAAATCGAGCTATTTAAATCGCTCGAAGTGGCACAAGCGATTCAAAAATAGAGCCCCAGACGCAACAAACATTTATAGTCCAAATAAATACTTGTTCCCAACGGAAATCGAACTCGCATCCTTCTGCAATGAATGTAAAGTTTGTGATTCATTGTTCCAAGGTGTCAATCATACCCACAGAACACTACTCAAACCCGAAACCACCACAATAAAGGTATTATGTAAAGACGTGCTAAGGCACAATAAAAACACACTAGTTTCGGCCCCAAGCCTTATACCAAACACTAAAAAACCATGATAGGTAGGGCCACCTACTATTTGATGATGCCATTCCACCATTTATGATAAAAGTCTACCTACTCTCCATACAAAACGTAGTCAACTGTTTCCTCCCTGGATAAAGACATTGGAGTAAAAATGTGTATGCCATAAAACCTATCGCGGCCATTCTATTAGAATAGAAATAAAAATTAGAATATGAAAAAAAAAGGTAGGGGCATGGTTATGGCTGCAATAGATTTTATGGCATAAACATTCTCTTAAATCTCTACTGACTTTATCCAGGGATTAAACAGTCAACTACGTTTGTAAAGTTTGTATGGAGAAAATATTAGGTAGACTTTCGCCTTAATAGAACCGGTGGTTCATTTCATTGCCATTAAGGAACTAGTAGCCTAGGATCAATCTTTTCCGCGTTTAGTAGGTATTTAAACGTTCAGATTTTTTATATGGCGAAATTGTTTTTAGGGTTCCGTACCTAAAGGTAAAAACGGGACCCTATTACTGAGACTTCGCTGTCTGTCTGTCTGTCTGTCTGTCTGTCTGTCTGTCCGTCCGTCCATCCGTCCGTCTGTCCGTCTGTCCGTCTGTCACCAGGCTGTATCTCATGAACCGTAATAGCTAGAAGGTAGAAATTTTCACAGAAGATGTATTTCGGTTGCCGCTACAACAACAAATACTAAAAACGAAATAAAACAATTATTTAAAAGGGGCTCCCATACAACAAACGTGTTTCAAAAATAACAAGGAGTCGAGTCAGGACAGGAAGGACAGGAGGACAAATCGAGTTGGTCATGGAATTCAAAATGGCTGCCCTATCTGTCAAATATACCAGTCTGCCTTACTTACCAAAGAGTTTATTTTATGTTTCAGATTTTCTTTGTGCCAAGGTTTTTTTTTTTCAGTGATTCGGTCGTTTGATGGGAGTAAGAATCGAAGATAAATATTTCATTTTCTCTTTCGATTGTCTTTTGTTCCTGTTTTGATCGTCTTTGGTTTTCATTTCTAAGGTCGTTTGATTTCATTTTCCAATTTTCGCTGAAGTGTGGGTAACAAATAACAACATAAAATAAAATTTTTTTTTTTTTTTTTAAAACATATAATCGCTTACCAATCACATAACTAAACTTAAATAAAAACACAAAGATCTTTCCTTTCAAATGAGTAAAACATTCCATACAAAGGGGTATGATATTGTTTGTACGGTACATGACTGTCCAAGCCCCAAAAGAAAACCTAAAAAAATCGGTCCTATAGTTTCAGAAGGACGGAATGATAGACCGATTTTTTTCAATTTTTATTTTATATACCTACTAACAAAAAGAAAACAAAAATATGTAGGTACCTAATAAGTATTTCTGAATGTTGCAAATACCGACAAATTATGCCGGCCTTCCACTGCGAGCGGAGCGGAGTTAAAAATGTCAGTTTAAACATCCAACGATTGTTTCCATAGCGCGAAAGGGTTGTATGACTAGGAAAACAACCGTTGTATGTCACTGACATATTATTAATATGTCAGTGACATACAACGGTTGTTTTCCTACTCCGCTCCGCTCGCAGTGGAAGGCCGGCAATAGCTTCTCCTTGTCGTGTAGTGGTGTGGGTCACCTAGTGTTAGAGTTTTCAGGTCGCCCTAAGGCCTCTAACTTGACCTAACGACTGCTATCAGAGATAACCGGGACCAACCGCTTAACATGCCTTCCGAAGCACGGAGGAGCTCAAGATAGGGTCGGATATACAAACTATCGGTCACCCATCCAAGTAATGACAACACCAAGCGTGGCTTAACCCGCATGACCATTCGAGATCGGCAGGTGCAGATAGGCCAATGAGCTCCTAATCTATCTAAGTACACTATGACTGAAGTGTTTTCAACACAAGTATACTTTAAAATGGCGGCCTGCGTTATAGAGTTGGTACACCGAACCCCCTATTAAACGATGATTAACAGATAAATAAGTTATGCAACGTTTGTCTCCGTCTGTCAATTTGAATCTTCATGTCGCAGTAAAAGACAAACGATACTTTAGTTTAAGAGTTCTGTTTGAGACGCCTTCGTTAACGCGAGGTCCTGAATTTTATTTTCGTGAAACCTAGTTATTTGCGTGTAAATTGTTTAGTTTTGGTGGCAAAATAATCAATAAAGTTGAAAGATAACGAGTGCAGTGAAAATAAAATAACAGTGCCGAACATGGAATTATCGCGTTACAAACAGATGCTCACATGGAGTTTCAATAAAATTCGCCACCATTTTTGTTGTACTCGCCTACCCAGTCTAAAAATAAATACCACTTAACACATGATATTGGCCCAAATTGCCCTTAAATGCTGGCAGAAAGGCCATAAACAAAGAACTGAACTGAACTGATAATTAGTTTATGAGTCTGTTAATCACCGTTTATAAGGGGGTTAAACGCAGGTCGCCATGGCGGGCCTGTCACGCTTACGTCCCGCCCTGAGCCTACCCGCAAACCGCTATTGTAGTAAAGTGTAATCTTACGTTGTATTTAAAACAAAAAAAAACTTCTGTACATTTTTTTTTCGTAAAAATTAAAGTATTGAATCTCAAGTAATTTTATAGGAATGTAGCCCTCCCTTAAATTAATAAACATTGATCTGCGGCGAATCAATTGAAGCTGAATTATACATAATGTTACGAAATGAATGTCCGACCTTGAAGGGGGTTGTTCTAGACGTCTAGGCGAACAAGTTCTACAGCTTTTGGAAATTCAAATTCAATTGAAAAGTTATGCGTGAGTGAGAGCGAAAAAGACAGGTGACGAATTAAAAATGTCAAAATTTGTAACTGTTTTACGAATAAAAACACCACCACCATAGAAACACCGTGTTCGAAAACAAGGTGTTTCTAATGTAGGTAATTTAATAAATAAACTGGCAACAATAGAATAAAATATAAATCAATAAAATCACCACAGATCAACTTTTATAATAAATTAGTAAGCGTTTTTGTTGGTTGAATTATTTTAAAAGCCTTTAGGTATCTATTTATTATCAATTAGTAAATACAAGATGGCCGCCGCTACAAAATGGCGAAATAGAAATCGTTTTCTTTTAATACATAATTGCAAATTGAGGATTCGAGGGCCCGAAATCGGCAATTATTTTTTCTGAGCAATGCCCAGCTCTGTTTATGTTTTTCGGAACCGGGTCAACAATTGTTGGTAATTTGAAAATTAATTGAAGCTTTTAAAGTGTTAATTTCTTGCATAATTTATTACTAACATTTGTCCAACCGTTCAAAAAATAAATCTAACGCGTAGTTATAATGTTTTTTATTTTAGATTACAGGCCTTGATAAAATTAAAATCTCTGAATATCTCATGGGCAAGAAGAGGTTTTTTATTTCCAAAGTCAACGCCAAAGTCAAAATCAATTAAAGTCAAAATCGAACTGTATCAATGTCAACTGACTGGCACAGGGTTTTTTTTTAAGAAACACCTACCCAAACAAAAATATTTTAGCTTCAAATTCGAGCGAGTCAGCCAACAAAAACCTTACCTAACCTATTCTAACCTAACCTATTTCTGTTTAGGATTTTTCGCTTGAGCCCTAACGAATTCAGGATAATCGATATAACCATCTCTGTTATGGTCATCCATATTTAAAATCGGGTCTATTAGGTTAACTAATTCATCGTCGTTGAAGATCTTTTCTGCCGCGGGCGGCGCTCCGGTGTTTCCTTGTTCTTTGTGCTTGTTTTCTTGCTCTATAGGCCCCCAAAGCAATACATAGAACAAATAGACAAACGTACTTTTTTTAATATTTCTGTCATTTTTTTCCATAAAATAAAAAGTTTTGTTAAAAAAAACTTTCAAAGTTCTAAGTTCAGAGGAAGTTATTCAGATTTACAATGGGACAATAATTCGTCAATTTTAAAACATTCTTGGAAAAAAATAACAGAAACGAAACACAGACAGTAAAAAAGCGACATATAATATTTGATGACAATGTAAATCATATTTTGATGGAACAAATAAATAGACAATTATCCCCAAAATATCCTCAACCGAAATGAGACCTCCTCCATTTTTGAAGTCGGTTAAAAATAACAGTCTCCCAACTCCCATCACCTCCAAATATAGCTAATTTTAAATTTCTCTTTATCTGTGTAAAGCCACGTGGCGTAAAGAGTCACGTGATGTGCTACTTTTTGTATGGAGAAGTCACATGATGTGCTTATTTTGTATGGAAGAGTCACGTGACGTGCTACTTTTTGTATGGAGAAGTCACATGATGTGATACTTTTTGTATGGAGGCGTCACGTGATGTGCTACTTTTTGTATGGAGAAGTCACATGATGTGCTACTTTTTGTGCTACTTTTTGTATGGCGGAGTCACGTGATGTGCTACTTTTTGTATGGAGGAGTCACGTGATGTGCTACTTTTTGTATGGAGAAGTCACATGATGTGCTACTTTTTGTATGGAGGAGTCACGTGATGTGCTACTTTTTGTATGGAGGAGTCACGTGATGTGCTACTTTTATACTTTACTGTTGATGTCCATTATACTAAAGGTTCACTCACCATGCCAATGTATGAGGGATTTGATGAGTTCACAGCCGTCCAACTTGTTGTTGTTGTCGGCGTCATGCATCTTGAAGTAGTGGAACATTAGTTCTTGTTCGGACATCTTTGAGGTGTCGATTGGTACATCCATGTGCTCTTGGATATGTCTGGGAAACGAATAAAACATGATTTTAAACTTACGTGGTTGTTTCACAACAAATATTATTTAATATCGGGGTATTTACCATGTTTTAATTTGTTTTTGAACAGAGCGCGTGGACAAGCTAGTTGAAATTACTGGCGAATTATCGAGCTCCGTTAAAAACTAATTTAGACATGGTAAATACACCGTTATTTAATAATTTTGTAGGGAAAAATAATACATGTCTAATTTTAAAAATAATTCCCGTGGCTGAATTCGAACCCGTGCCCCTTGGTTTCCGGGCAAGTGCGATAACCACTGCGTCACACGGGAAGTCACGTGATACGGAGAATTAACAATTATGCTTTCTCTCTGTTTTTTGTCCTCTACCAGTTTGAGATTTCGTCGGCCTAAAATGTTAACCTGCTTAATCCATTTTGACTCAAAAGAATTAAGCAGGTTAAGATTTTAGGCCGACGATTTCTAATTTTCAATGACCCTCTGGGTTAATAGCTTAGGAGATTGCAAGCAATTCGATGATAGACAGACAGTGGAGTCTCAGAAGTATGGTCTTGTTTTTACCCTTTGGGTACGGAACCCTGAAAACTTCAATTATCCATGACTGTCCTGATGGCCTATTTTCGTATTGAAATGATCCAAAATATAATGTGAATATCATTGTAGTTTATCTTTAATTTCAAATTAAAGATTTTCAAATGATGTTTGTCATTTTTTTATAGAATTTTGTTTGCCGTTTTCCATAGGTACATTTCATAAATTTTTAGGGTTAACAATTAAAATATTGTAACTAATTTGCAACTGAACTGCAATTAAAATGTAATCGAAAGTTAATTGACCCCAAAATGTTCTCTGTTCTGGCAATTATGTTCTAATCCTAAGAAGCCTTTAGTGAAAAATGATACTCACTCTCTTTCATGGGCGATGTTTGTGGGATTCAGCAGTTGGGGATCTGTAAAAATAAAACAAAATGCATTTTTACAAATATTATAAATGCGAAAGTAACTCTGTCTGTCTATTTTGACGACCACTGTGGCGCGTCTGACTGCAATGCAGTTGCAGGTTGGTTGCGGGTTCGATTGCCGGTATATGTATTTATGCTTCAAAATAAATTTATCTTTATGTCTCTCTATGTATAATATGTATGTATTTACAAAAGAATAATTAAAACATAATATTGCACGACGTTACACACAGCACAATCTAGCCCCAAACTAAGCACTAGGCTTGTACTATGGGTACTAGACAACGGATATACTACATATTATACTTTTTTTTTTTGTAAATAGGTACATATAAAATATATGATACATAGAAAACACTGAATATCCCATGTCTTCGGACCGTGGTGAGTCCTAGGACATGTTGGTTTCCTCACGATGTTTTTCCTTCACCGTAAGAGCGATGTTATTAGCGCACATACCTTTTTCTTAAAGAAAAAGACATTGGTGCGCGGTCGGTCTGGATTCGAACCCACGACTCTTGGAATGAAAGCCGGGGTATCTACCACTAGACCAACACCACTCTGATAATTTCTTAAAGAAAAAGACATTGGTGCGCGGTCGGCCTGAATTCGAACCCACGACTCTTGGAATGAAAGCCGGGGTATCTACCACTAGACCAACACTGCTCTGATAATAAATTTAAGTATTATAATAAGTCTAGTCAAAGTAACACAAGCTTAGTAGCTTAAGACGGGGCCAGTAGACGCTGTGTGTTATTCACAGGCTTTATAATTATAAAATTATTAACACTATAAAAAATGTCTTTATGTCTGTTGACTTTGAACCAATTTTATTGAGTTTTGGTAAAGAGATAGATATTTTATGAGACCTTGGAAAAGGGCATAGGCTACTTTGATCCCGATACTGCCACCGGATCGGGACTTACGGCGGGTAAAAGGGGGAAACAGCTAGTCTTGTAGATGAGATCTCACCATGAGCTCCGTGTTGGGGTGGTGGCTGCTGGAACTGCTGTGGAGGTGGCGCTTGCTGCTGGTACTGCGGGGGTGGCGGCTGGTACTGCTGGAATGTTAACAATCTATCTAATAAAACGGAGTTCTTGAGTTACGTGGCGACTGTTACCATTTCCATACAAACTAAATAAAAAGGTAGATGCATTGTCATAACAGATATAGGTTTTATGGCATAAACATATTTGCTCTAATGTCTTTATCCAGGGAGGAAAATTTAAACTACGTTTGTATGGAGAAAGAGAATGGAGACTATCCTCTTAACAATGACTAAAGCCTATTATTTATTACTCATCTACGAACCACAGACTTAACATAGTGAAGTTCCAGGTAGGTACACAATATTAAACCCTAAAAACGAGCTCTGTTATGTTGATATACACTGCATGAAAATGCAGTACCTTTTTACCAGTTTACTAGTAGTAAAGATAAGATATGTAGTAACTACCTGTTGCTGTATCGGTTGCTGCTGAGGCGGGGGAGGGGGTGGTGGTTGTTGATACCCGCCCTGTTGCTGAAACAACAATCATAAATAAGTAATATAGTATAAGTAATATACATAGGTAAGGTTTACAATACAAATAGGCTCCAAAACAACGAGACTGATTTAAAAAAACGGGTTGCATTCCGGGAGTGCAGACAGAAGTAAAAACTTGCAGTCTGCTATAATATGTACTTGTACATGCATATATGCACACACTATTTATCTCATCTAAAAATATGCATTCTACGCTAAAAGAAGTTTTCACTCCAAAAATTATTTCACTACTAGAAAGCTATGTTTTCAGGCTACTATTGATCCCAATATTTCGACGGGAATGGGACTTACCCGGGTGAAACCACAGAACACAGCTAGTTTTTGAAAACTGTCATAATATGGACTTGACAGACTGAAGGAAAAATGTAAATAGTAGTCACATATATTGCAAGGTTTGTCAAGAGGGCCAGTAATTAGCTAAATTATAGTTTCTTCTTCTGTTTTCGCGATGTTGTATTGAAATTAAAGACATTTTTCGGTTTGAATCGCGTGGTTTTTATTACTTTTAGCATTGTTACAACGCTCAACGTTTCGAGACCTTTCCAGGTCTCTTCTTCAGGATAGACAGGTGTTCAGGTGTTCAGGTGTTCAGGTGTTCAGGTGTCAGGTGTTAGGTGTTCTTTTTTCGTCTATCCTGAAGAAGAGACCTGGAAAGGTCTCGAAACGTTGAGCGTTGTAACAATGCTAAAAGTAATAAAAACCACGCGATTCAAACCGAAAAATGTCTTTAGCTAAATTATGTTTTTTTTTAAATTTCAGACTATAATCCGACGTTTTTCTTCATTGTATTAAACGTTTTTTCTTCGGGAAGATGTGTCAAATCTTAGTCTACAATTAAAAAACCAAATATAATTGCTGATGTGCCATAGAGGCAGATTAGTTAAGGTTTACCTGATAATTCTGTGGTGGAACTCCAGGAGCAGTCTTATATTGTTGAGAAATGACACACTGCAGCACGGCAGCAAACAATATTAACTTCAACATTTTCTGTAAAAAATAACGCAGATAATTGCTAGACCATAATTGCTAGCTCAATAGGCCAAGTGTTACTCCAGGTTAGAGCTATCAAACACCTTAAACGGATCAGTAAATTTCATATGAATGAAAATAAACACATCACAAGAGAATGCTTGTATTCTCTTTCATAATATTTTTAATGGCATGGAAGTTGTGGGTTTAACCCACAGCTTGGTTAGCTCCAGATGTATTGCCCGTTCTTTTCTCTAGGCTCTGCTGACTAGGATGGGAGGGTGGTATAGGTGCTGGGTAAGCTAGCTAGCAATACCAAGATTACCAGCACGGTGATTGACCGATTCACTGTCCACTCTGTTCCTCCCAGTTCCACTTCAGAGGAAACGCATTCTTGAAGAATGCGTTGAAATAAGCATTGCAAGCTTCTTATTGGTTTCAATTTTAATTTGGCAACTGTTACCAGTATTTACATTAGAGCTTATTAGACAGTGCGCAGGTGTTCCTCACGATGGAACCTCTTGGTTTATACTATAAAATAAACCTCCTGGTTTATTTTATAGTATCAACAGTGAACTTTTGCTACATTTTAATTCAAAAACACAAACTTTTAAAACCTACCGCGGTTTCAGCAACGTCGGCGACGGTAAAAAATAGTATTATGTATTAAAAATACAATTATCACCTGTTTTGAACAAACTGCTACGTGGATATAGATAAAACACCTTATCGAATCAATTTTTTGATATAATTTTTAATTATAACGTGTGTTTCTTCCAAATCGCAACGTTTCAAAAAATATTGAATGAAAACATACACGTCAGAGGAAATATTTTGACGTTGACATTTACATGACATTTAGAGTTTTTGGGTTTAGGGCAGAGGCTATTTTCACGCAGCAATTTTTTTTTTTTAATTGTGGAGGGGTGGGGGGGTTTGCTATTGTTGCCAGTCAGATGAAATATTCAGTTCGGTCGAACATTAAATTATCTGTGGATTTTTATAATATTGTTCATTCCTTTCGTTCGTTCATGCCAAACAAAAAAAAAAAAAACCGTTTGTACCAGGCAAACAGAGAACAAATTATGCAATGATCATTATACAATTAGATTGGCGGTTAATGTGGTAAATACAATAATTTTATAAAAAAAGAGATAGAATATACGAAAAGACGCGAGAGTGACACGTGCCGTTGTTGTTGGTATTATCCAGCGAGTTCGATTCGTTGGCGTTGGTACGGTCAGCATAACAGAAATGAATGAATAGTTTAAGTATTGATAAGTACTGCGATGTCAGGCTCCATAACATGCACAAAACTGATTCAGCAATATCAAGTAAGACAAAACGACAGAAACGCAATAAATTATCATTATTTGAAGGTACATAGTTTTCGAGATAATTTCATAAATCAACCTATTTTTATAACCCGGCTGCAAGGAAAGGGTTCAGTGTTTCGCGCCTATCTTGTATGTTTGTAATATTCTTTTCATCCCATCTATTCGAAAAGAACTAGTCTAATCCCTGTCAACAGGGCAAGAAGTAGCGCTTTGCTGGCGATGTTCCTAGCAGGCATTTTCATAGCGTTTTTTCTTCCTGCTAGCAGGGCAATAATGAGATTTGAATTTGGAATGTGAATATTTTTAAAAAGTTTCAATTAACAAAGAGTTCCTATCACCGTACTGCGTGTCTGATAGGTAAGTGATGGGTGATAGACCGAGCAGGTTAAGCAACACATGTGTCTGATAGGTGAGCGATGGGTGTTCGACCGTACAGATAGAATATTGGTAAAATGGAGGGTTTTGGTAGAAAATGGTAGGTTTTGGTAAGAAACGGTAACGTTGGTAGAAATTGGTAGGTTTGGTGAAAAATGGTAGGTATTGGTAGAAAATGGTAGTTTTTGGTAGAAAATGGTAGGTTTGGTGGAAAATGGTAGTTTTTAGTAGAATCGGCAGTTTTTGGTAGAAAATAGTAGGATGTAGTAAAAAATGGTAGTTATTGATGGAAAATGGTAGGTTTAGTAGAAAATGGTAGTTTGGTAGAAGAATAAGGTAGAAGGTTTTGATAAAAATTGGTAGTTAGTTACTGTCACGGGAACAATGGTCAAAGTACGTTACTCATTTTCTCATAGAGGGTGATGAAAAGTAGAATGTTCACCTCGGGAGCAAACACTATTTTTCGCTCGAGTGAGATACTTTGAATCCCTTCATTCGCTCAGGATTCTACTAAAGTATCCCTCCCTCCCTGTATACCAAGGGAGAAATAGTCTTTTCTCCCTTGGTATACAATCTACTATTATTCCCTCGTATCTTTCAAGCAACTCGATGGATTTCTTTAAGAGGATAGTCTCCATTCTCTTTCTCCATACAAACGTAGTTTAAATTTTCCTCCCTGGATAAAGACATTAGAGCAAATATGTTTATGCCATTAAACCTATATCTGTCATGACAATGCATCTACCTTTTTTTTTCTAATAAAAATAATAAAATGAAAAAAATAAAAAGGTAGATGCATAGTCATGACAGATGTAAGTTTTATGGCATAAACATATTTGCTCTAATGTCTTTATCCAGGGAGGAAAATTTAAACTACGTTTGTATGGAGAAAGAGAATGGAGACGATCCTCTTAATGTATCATTAGATTCGTCTCACTTAACCATCAGTCCAGTGTTTCTTAGGGGTCCATATTGGCTCACATAAAACTATAAGTACTATTCTTTGTCTTACTACCGATTTGAGTTCATAATTATAATATTATTTTACATACTTTTTTTATTCCGACTTTTTTATTACCTACTACCATCGGAGCTCATAACAGTTAGTGATCATATTTTTTTTATTAATAGGTACTGTTACTACCAAGAACAGTTTAAAATCATACCTAATTTTATTTTTCAGATTTTTTTTCTTCATAACATTCATGATCATATTGCTATAATTAATAATGTTGTTACTAAGATTATTTATATTAATAAAGGCAACTGTGACAAAACTTTTTTATGAACTACCCCATTATCAAACTCTAACGGAAATTTTCGATTGTTTTTTAACTTGTGTTCTGCGATCTTCATAAAAACACTTATGATTAAGATACATTACGCTTTTTTTATTTATAGTATAAAGCGCTGCGTGTAATCATGTTCGATTTTTGGAAAACTCATCCATTGCTGTCACAAAGTCTGAAATTGTTTCTTTTTTTTTAAATTTTACAATTTAAAATAATCACCATAATTTATTGCGCCAATCGATAATGTTATCAATGGAGATTTACTCCTGGAATAAACATAGGTACCTACTATGGAAAATTAAAGTAAACGACTCATATTTGTTGTTTTCACACTATCACTCCAAATATTGATTTAAACCTATTTAAAGTACATATCGTATAATATATCATTTCTTGTAGTATCTATAAGTAGTTGTTTTTTGTTATTGTAATAAATACTCATTAAAAAATATTAATATTATTTTAGTTTTTTTATTTACATACCTAATATTTAATTTATTTCACCTAACTTTTTTGTTGACGGTACTAACGCAATATGAAGTCGGGGAATCTCCGATTTCAATTTCGCTTGAGTGTAGTGATGTGCCGAGTCGCTGTTTTTGTGACTCGAGTCGACTCGAGTCGGTTTATACGGACTCGAGTCCGGGCTCGAATCCCAGACTCGAGTCCGGACTCGAATCCCGGACTCGAATCCCAGACTCGAATCCCAGACTCGAATTCCGGACTCGCATCACCAATGTGTGTCAAGCGACTGTAGACCTTATTCCTTAATTCCCCAAGATTTATTATTGTTTTACAACATGTATGGTTTTATTCAAAGTTTAACTGAATTGAACAGCCACAAACAATAATATTGATTGGACTACCACAGACAATATTATTCTTGAATAAAAATTCGTACGAACGGATAGTCGAAGTTTGACGGTTCGGCGGGAACCATTTTTTTTCGAGTAAATTTATGTAAGTACCTATGGAAAAAGAAACTTTGCGTGGAGTGAGTGAAACAGAGATGGAGAACGCGCGTGTCAACTAACTCGAGTCAGTTGGAATCGCATAATAGAATCCAGTAAGCGAGTGCGGAATCGATTCTTCCTGACTCGAGTACCGGAATCGAGTCCAGAGTACCGGAATCGAGTCCAGTACTCGGGTACGCCGGACTCGAGTACCGGAATCGAGTCCGGCGTACTCGAATCCAAATAAATTGGGACTCGAATAAGCGAGTCCACCGGAAGAATCGAGTCTGACTCGAGTCAAGCCGTACTCGGCACATCACTACTGGAGTGATTGCTATCTCTTTCGCGCTGCAGTCTGGAACGTCTCTCTATCTCTGTCATTGATTACAATGTAGGAACACGACTAATGTTATAGAGCAAGAGCCCGTGAACCCCAGACCTTCGTTATTTTATAAAAGCTGAAAGTTTGTCAGGGCATGCTCCTATACACAGGTAAGAACGCTGGACTATTATGAAGTTTGGCTTGTAGTGGCTTTGGCAGGTAAACGGTACTAAAGGTGTGTAAAATTATCGATCTAAATTCATCAAATAATAAAGTGTGATTTTTAGGTATTACCTTCAGAATATTATTAAAAATCACGTCATTCATTGCCAGACACCCAATGTTCATGAAATTATAATTCTACTTACGTTATAGTATAAAAGCTGATTTTTATATATAATACTTGGGTAATAAGTAATAAGTAGATGATGTTTCCTCATTAGCCAGACATTTTTGATAGTTCCAATCCCTTGCCAGACAAAGGAAAGCCTGTACGCAGGTACGCAAAGCTACTACAAGCCAATCTTCATAATAGTCCTGCGTTCTTACCTGTGTATAGGAGCATGCCCTGACAAACTTTCAGCTCTTACAAAATAACGAAGGTCTGGGGTTCACGGGCTCTTAGGCTATTAGAACATAACGTATTTTCCTATTTTTATTTTTATCTAAGAACTAGCAGTGCCCGCGACTTCGTTCGCGTAGAAAAGTGACTTTCAGGATTTGTTTATTTATTTCTTCTCATCTGAGCGATGTTCCCGGTCTCTTTCGACTCTCGGGAGCCCGGGCCGCTAAACCCCAAATTGTTTTTTTTATTTGGGGTCGGCACAGTCGGTAAGTCATCATTGACCATACCTTCTGCAATTAGATTTGGCAATGTTTTTACGGCCAGCCGCCTGCCTGACACCAACCCTCTTAGGGATCAAGCAGTTTATCCGCCACCGCGCGGGGAGTTCTTAAGGTTTGCTAATCTCCCTCAGATCCCTTAGTCGCCTTTACTACACCCACGGGATGAGATGGGGTAACCCTATTCTATGCCGGGACTACACAGCTAATGCCGGGGCTACACAGCTAGATTTGTTTATTTATTATTCTGTACTTATAACATCTGTACAAAAATTATATAATACAAAATCTAATTAGATACGGAAATTGACAACAATAACTAAAATACACGTTTGTTGTATGGGAGCCCCTCTTAAATTTCTGTTTTATTTTGTTTTTAGTATTTGTTGTTGTAGCGGCTACCGAAATACATCTTCTGTGAAAATGTCAACCGTCTAGCTATAACGGTTCATGAGATACAGCCTGGTGACAGACGGACAGACGGACAGAGGGACAGACAGACAGACAGACAGCGAAGTCTCAGTAATAGGGTTTCGTTTTTACCCTTTGGGTACGGAACCCTAAAAAAGAAGTATTAAAAAGTATCACTGAGCACAACCGCTTTGCAAGGAGCCGACCGCGCTACCACTCCCTCATACATGCGCGCGCAATACTTAATACTTATTTGGTTGCAACATACTTACATTTTTAATATTAATTTTACCATTAATACCAAGGTACAAAAAAAATGGTTATTAAAGCGACGGCATTTTAATTATTAACAAAAATTACAAAAACACTTATTGTGAGATAACTACAATAGTTGCACATATGGTGTCGCGATGTTTTTAGTAGACAATTACATGTTCTACAAAGTTGTAGTACATAGTTTTATTCTCTATCCAATAGTTTTCGCAGCGCACGCGCTGTAAGAAATTTATGGGTAATTTTTTTCACACCTTGTGTTACATTATTGGACTTTTAGTGAGGATCCCTAATTTTTTTGGAAATATAATATAGCCTATAGCCATCCTCAATAAATGTACTATCCAACACTGAAAGAATTTTTGAAATCGGACCAGTGGTTCCTGAGATTAGCGCGTTCAAACAAACAAACAACCAAACAAACTCTTCCGCTTTATAATATTAGTATAGATTTAGATATCCATACGGGATAAAAATAGTTCTTAGAAGTCATGATCGCCTGGTAACTTTAATCAATTTAGCTACAGCTTTGTGACATGATTTGCTAGGTTTGTTGGGTATGATAATCTCCAGTTTCTGTTATCGGTATCTGGTTGCTAAGGGGCTTTTGCTGCGGAGAAATAGCCAAAACAAATCAGTTTTCCTTAGCAACGGCGTGGCAACAGCCAATGAAATGCCAGAACATATTTGTTTGTTTACTTTTTTGTCAAAATTGTATTCAAATTATTTCAAACCACCAGGATTACATAAATAAACAATGTATTTGAGTTTTTGATCGGAGTTCATAATGGCAGTGTTACCATGTGAAAAGCGACACAGACTAAAAAAAGAATGATTGACATTTTCAAAAGCCAAAACGTATTTTGTGATAATCGAGATCAGCTTTATGAATAATAGGCGCGGCGGAGTGGAAGAATGATCGCATTCGTATTTTCCACATAAATAAAGAGCATGTTTTTTACCCGATAGGGTAAGGACTTTTCGTTTTTTCGATGTTTTTACCCTACTTTTGCTGCGGAGAAATAGCTCGTTCGTGGGTTTAGCTATTTGGGAATTACTAGTGTCAAATCGAATCAATCATCCGTTAGGAAAAAATAACACGCTTCCCATAGAGATATAGATGAGTCACGTGGTTCATTAAATGTCAAACAAAATATGTTAACCGTAGACAAGATTAAATGTTTTTCCAAAGATAATTCCTGCCGTGTTCATGGTGGACGTCTTCACTTCGTAACAAAACAAAAATCTATCATTACATTTCATAAATACATGCCGCTGTCGTGTTAAATACGAAAAATGTCTACTGTAGTCTCCGACTGCTTCACTATCGGAAGTATTGTGGCCACGCGGACTTGTTACAATGAAGAAATAGAAGGCGAAGTATTAGCTTTCGATCCTCAAACTAAAATGCTGATATTGAAATGTCCGTCGTCTAGTGGAAACCCAAAGCGGCACGACGTGAATATTGTGAACCTATCGTTGGTCAGCGACGTCCAGATTAAGAAGGAAGTGACCACTGTACCCGAACCGCCGCAATCTCTAAACCTCCATAGGTTAAACACACGAGTCAGGAATTCTATCGAAAATAAAAGAAGATTGGTGAGTACCGTCTCCAGACCTGTTTTAAGCCATTGCACCGAATAAAACGAGAATTCATTTACACTAAAAATATTATAGATATAAAAAGACTATAAGATCAAGTCATGAATTTTCTTGAGACCAATCCCTGTAACAACTGATCTACATATATATGTTATAGAGTCCCCACTAGGCTGTCGGCTCTTCCGACTTGCAGACAGGGTCCGAATGATACCAAACGGTTGCTCCTAGGGGTTAGCAACCGTACGGTATCAGTTTAAGACAGATTGTGTCCAAACACTAGTGTTCGGTTTTCTATAAGATAGCTGCCTTGTGTCCAAAATGCCACTATCTGATTTCTAGACAACAAGAGCAAATTCACAAATGTTAGATGTTGGTAATTTTTCTAAGTAAATTGTATGACCGCAACAATTAGTATCAACCCATTACCACAGTAGTCCAACATCAAACAGAAATTGAGCTATTTAGATCGCCTGAAGTAGCAAGAGCTAGTCAAAAATAAGGCTTCTGGTCAATACATTTGGAGGTAACTAAGCCATGCGTTTCCTCATGGTATTTTCCTTCACTATAAGTGCGCTTTGATGACACGAAAGAAAGACTGCATAACCATAAAACCAATTGGGAAGAATTTAAAAGCTACTTGAGTTCTAAAATAAACCTAAAGGTACCTTTGAAATGTTCCCGTGATATAGATGAAGCTTCCCTCTACATTACAAATCTCCTTCAAACGGCTGTTTGGATCAACACCCCGGAGATCACTATAAAGCCACAAAGTCTATCACTGTCAGCAGAAATAAAACAAAGGATCTCAGAGAAGCGAAGAATCAGAAGACAATGGCAGCAGTCTCGACTAAGATCAGACAAAACACGCCTAAACCAAGCAGCAAGAAGCCTAAAAGCATTACTCAGAAGCGCAGAAAACCAAAGAGTTAAAGACTGCATAGAGTCTATGTCTCCCTCTGGCAAAGGCGAGAAATCACTATGGAACGCAGTGAGAAATAGTGAGAAACCTAAAGCCTTTTCCCCTCCTATTAGAACGGGATCAACATGGGCTCGATCTAACAATGAAAAAGCCGAAGCTTTCGCTGGGCACTTGGAAAACGTCTTTAAACCAAACGACGGTGACTGCCACGATGAATCCATGATCGAGATAGCCCTACTCCAAGACTTTCAGATGTGTCTGCCCATAAAACCCACGTCACCTGGAGAGATCGCGAAGCAGATAAGATCTTTGGACCCAAAAAAGGCTCCGAGTTACGATTTGATCACCCCGAAAGTGCTGAAGGAACTTCCTAAGAAATGCATTACATTTCTAGCATGTCTGTTTAATGCCATCTTCAGACTGTCACATTTCCCTTGGTTGTGGAAGATGTCACAAATAATAATGCTGCACAAACCAGGAAAACCCGCGGAGGAAGCAGGGTCCTACAGACCGATTAGCCTAACACCCGTACTCTCTAAACTGTGGGAACGAATATTCTTGCCTCGGCTTCAGCAATTTTTGGACGAGTCCGGGTTGATTCCCACACACCAATTTGGGTTCCGTAAATCTCACTCAACAGCGGAACAAGTCCATCGGGTCTACGATACCGTGAGACAATGCTTTGAACGCAAAATGTACTGCTCTGCGGCCTTCCTCGACGTCCAGCAAGCTTTTGACCGCGTATGGCACAAAGGACTTTTATACAAGGTTAAAAATAACCTGCCTCACACTGTTTACTCCACTATTGTATCTTATCTTGCTGACAGAGCATTCCAAGTGAGACACGGCGACGCGAGATCCTCAATCCGCAAAATAGAAGCAGGAGTTCCTCAGGGATCTGTGTTGGGCCCTGTCTTGTATAACATCTTTACTGCAGACCTCCCAGTCACAAATGGTGTTACTATCGCCACCTATGCAGATGACGTGGCATACCTGAGCGTAGACCAAGACCACCGCGCAGCAAGTTCTAAACTCCAAAGGGCACTGGACGAAACACATGCATGGCAACGCAAATGGCGGATAAGAGCTAGCGCACAAAAATCATGCCACATAACTTTCACACTAAGAAAGCAGACTTGCCCTGAGGTGAAGCTAGGAAACGACACACTCCCGCAGCACGATTGTGTCAAGTACCTTGGGTTTCATCTTGACAGACGCCTAACATGGAAAACTCACATCAGGCACAAACGAGACCAAGTGAACCTGAGGTACAGAAACCTTTCATGGTTGATGTCTCGTAACTCTGCACTATCTGTGGACAACAAACTCCTGCTATACAATGCAGTCCTTAAGCCAATCTGGCTATACGGCATTCAACTTTGGGGAGTGGCCAGCAAGAGTAACATAGCTTGTATCCAACGTGTGCAAAACTCGATCCTCCACAACATAGTCCAAGCTCCCTGGTTCACGAGAAATGTTGAAATTCATGAGTACCTGGAGATGCCAACAGTCACTGAAGAAATTGCTAAATACCAAAAGAGTCATATTGGACGCCTTGCTGCTCATCCCAATCCACTTGCTGCTCAGCTAATAGATCCCACAAATAAGACTCGCAGACTGAAAAGGCTGGATGTCGTCTGAATCTAGAGGAAGCATTGGCACTGGCTAGTGCGCCTTACATCACATTATACTCGCAACCATACTGATTATAGTCTATCAAAGACTGATTGCAGTATCAAAAAGGGGAAAAAAAAAAAAAAAAACTATAAGTGTGAATTTCTAGTAAAATGGCCAAGCATTTTACTATATCAATATTAAAGAATAATTATTGATATTAGTGATCATAGTACCTATTCAATCATTTATTTTTGCGAATAAAGGTTCAAAAAAATGTATACCAAGATACTGATAGATGATATCAATACCTGTAGGTACACATCAAGATCTAAGATATCTACAGCATCATCATCATCATCATGATTTAACGATAATGATTAATTTTATAAATCATTGTCATTACATAATGATTGATATTATAAATCATCATCATTAAATCATAATTACTGAATTGCAATATGATAAATAGAAGAAAAAAACATAATATTACACCATTTTATCATTACTTAAATTATGGTAAGAACATGCTCAAATAAGTATAAAAAAAATTACATTACTTTGGTGTTCTTGATGTTTATTAGAATTGTTGAGTAAAAATATAAAAATGTCAGTCTCAAGATATAAGGATATGACTTTAACATTAAAAAACAACACTTTGCTGACATTGTTACCAACCCCCTTACTTATAAACGATGGTTAACAACTGTATAAACTATGTATTGTTTGTCTTTACTGTGACATGAAGTTTCACAGTTGACAGACAGAAAAAAACGTTACCTACATAACTTCGTCATACATACGTTAGGGGGCAAGTAATATTCTACAGCTCCCTATTATTACCTATTACTTTTTGTTCCAAAAGGCAATGCTTTAAGTAAGACTTTAATGAAATTTTATTGTAATAAAATGTTTTATACGTCAAGGTGTCGGCGCTCTCAGCGTGCCTAGACCCAGAGGGCCAGCGTCTGTTCCTAGCGATAGCGCGAGTGATCGAAGACGTCTCGTGGGCCGGACAGAACATACGCGTCTACAACGAAGTTATTATCACACCGCCTTATAAGGTGAGAATGAGGAACAAATACAAATAGATTTGTCATGGCGAGGAGGTGCCTCGCAATAACACGAGGTGATTTCTTAATTGCGGCTTACCCGTGGCGTAGCGGCTATCGCGGTTCGCGTTGTCTGAATACGGCTGTTAAGGCTACTACACACAATGCCGGGGGCAGAACCCGCGGCTCGGCCGCCAGCATTGCCGTCGGCCAACCCGCGGATGTTCCTGCCGCCGGACTTGCCGCACAAACCGGCCGTGCGCGGGGTGCCTGCGTCAGTTCGTTCCTGGCATTCGAGTGGTAAAGGAGTAATGCTTAGCGGCTTTGCGCGGCATATGACGGCGAGTTGTGTATACCGGAGGCATAGCTGCTCGCATATACTCGGCAGCGCTGCCGCCGGCACTGTGTGTAGGTGCCTTTAGACTAGTTGCCTTAAAGCATGTCACACAGCACAGGTGAAATACCGAATGCGCGTCCTGTCAATACTGCACCCACACAGGTGCAAAAACGCATGCGGTATTAATTTTTTTTTTTTTTAAGTTACACAACTTACCTCACCTAGAGTAAGAGATTTCAGGTCACCCTAAGGACCCTAACTAGACCTAACGACTGCTATCAGACAATAAAAGCCAGGGCTCCGTGCCTTCCAAAGCACAGAGGAGCTCGAGAAAATGATTTTACCCCATACAAATTATCGGTCACCCATCTAAAATAACTACGCCAAGCGTTGCTTAACCCGCACGATCATTCAAGAGGCAAGTCCTAGTTGCACTAGGACAATGAGCTCCTCGATCTTCTCTTTCAAGCATAGACTTTTTGTTCTCTATTCATCTACACTAATATTATAAAGAGGAATGATTTGTATTTTTGTGTGTGTATGTTTGTAATGAATAAACTCAAAAAGTGGAATTTCCAAAATCCCGTTCTTAGTGCTCACTTTCAACCCCTAAAGAACCTATGTTCCAAATCTCAAGTCTTTACACCTAGCCGTTTAGCCTGTACGTTGTCCTTCAGTCAGTGAGTTAGTTACACTTGCGTTTTATTAAGTACTAGCTGTGTCCCGTGGTTTTACCCGCATAAGTCCCGATCTCGTGGGAATTTTCAAAAATCCTTTCTTATCGGATGTCTACATTACCTAGAGAACACACTCTCCAAATGTCAGCCCTCTACTATCAGCGGTTTAGGCTGTGCGTTGATAGATAATCAGTCAGTCAGTCAGGACAAAGAGTTTTATAGATATAAATTTTATTAAGTACCTATGATAGATAGATAGAACTAGATATCTAACAGTAAATGTATAAATTGCCCCAGGTCGAGAACGTGATCGGCGACAAGGAGTCCAAGCCGTACAACTACATCCGCAAGTTCGTGGAGCGACACTCCCGCGACTCGCGCGACTCTCGCGACGCGAGGGACCACGCCATCAACCATCAATAGATATAAACCTACACTTTATTTTATTTCTCTATAATAATATATTTGTTACTGTAGCTTCTGACTTTTATTTACCTACTTCTTGATCTCTCTACCTACTAGTATAAAACCTAATCGCTTTCTGCTGTCTGTCTGCCTGTCCCTGTGTACGCTTAGATCTTTAAAACTACGCAATGGATAATACACATCCGTGCGAAGCCGGGGCGGGTCGCTAATCTTCTCTACTATATAAAAATAAGTCGGGTTTTCCTTCCTGACGCTATAACTCCAGAACGCACGAACCGATTTCCACGGTTTTGCATTCGTTGGAAAGGTCTCGGGCTCCGTGAGGTTTATAGCAAAGAAAATTCAGGAAAAATTTAAAAAGAAAAGCTGGAAAATCAAAATCAAACTCAGCGATGACGTATGACGATGACGTACGATAATGACGACCTATGTGGCGTGTCGTGCGAAAGCGCGACTGCAATGCAGGAGGTTGCGGGTTCGATTCCCGCCGGGTGCAAGTATTTATGCTTAAAAAAAAAAATATTTGTGTCTGGTCTGGGTGTCTCTATGTATAATATGTATGTATTTACAAAAGAAAAATAAATATAAGTATTATATACGTTGTCTAGTCACCGTAACACAAGCTTAGTCGCTTACCACGGGGCTAGATGGCGCTGTGTGTTGTTCGGAGAAATTATTTATTTATTTTCTAGTTTCCTATAAAACAGACAAGCGACTGATCTTATGCGGGTTCCTCTTTTATTGTTGAGTTATTATTAAGTGAAGTATTATGCTATCACAGGCGATCTTTTCCTTCTAGTATTTTTATGAGACCTGCCCTAATTTTATTATGTAGGTATACTATCGTCTATCAGTCGACCTTTTCCTTCTCCTTTGACGACCTCGGTGGTGCGTCGTGCGAAAGCGCGACTGCAATGCAGGAGGTTGCGGGTTCTATTCCCGCCGGGTGCAAGTATCTATGCTTATAGAATAAATATTTGTGTCTGGTCTGGGTGTCCCTCTATGTATAATATGTATGTATTTACAAAAGAAAAATAAATATAAGTATTATATCCGTTGTCTAGTCACCGTAACACAAGCTTAGTCGCTTACCACGGGGCTAGATGGCGCTGTGTGTTGTTCGGAGAAATTATTTATTTATTATTTATTTATTTTCCTTCTAGTAATTTTATGAGACCTGCCCTAATTTTATTATGTAGGTATACTATCGTCTATCAGTCGACCTTTGCCTTCTAGTATTTTTATGAGACCTGTTCTAATACTATGAAAAATAGTTGCAGCTCATCTAATCTGAGAACTTCGCTTAGATTAGATGAGATAATTTTTTAATACTTAATTATTCATAGCGAAGTGAGATGAAATGAAATAAAAAGTACTTCCAAGATAATTACCGCCAACTTTCAAAAATTCTGTATCAGAATCTTAGATCAAAAATGTAAACAAAAAACTCATACATTTATTTAAAGGTGACAGCTTATTTCTTATTTACTTTTTCCTTTAAAGTTTACAGTCTTTGTTTACATTTTTGATGTAAGGTTCTGAAATAGAGTACTGGTTTCGTACCTATACGGCAAAAGAAAATGTTAAGTTTAACGGCCGATAAAAATATCTGAACAAATAAAACTCAAAATCAAATGTATCATAATTTATTGACTACTTACTAACATACAAGTTAAAAAAAAACTATACCAAAGGCTAATTCTTCATACAATATATAAAACAGATACTTAAACTTATCATTAGTTCAAACTTAAATATTGAACAAACCTTTATTATGAGAGTGTTTAATAACTATCTCACTGTAAGCTCTAGACCGGGACTAACGGAAACACAAGTTGACAAGCTAGGTTAGCATGACAGCACGCGAGAAACATTTTGTCGAATCGACATCAAAGACATTCATTATCTCGTCATTTGAAAGTTACGTATACCTTTATGTCGACTCGACATAATGTTTCTTGTGCCGCTTGCTAGAATAGCATTTGTGAAAAAATCGTGAAACAACGCGAACGCTTCGATTCGGCCTCGAACGGCCAGTTGTTTCATCAAAAGTAAAAGTCGAAGAAACAGTGGCGACTATCCACGGGAACTTTAGGTCTTTTATTGGACCCAGAGTCTTGGCTTCACTTTGACGTTTACCTACAACGTAAATGTGGCAGTTATATAATAATGCTATGGCTACAATGAGTCGCGAAAATTCGAAATGCGTTGTCGCGATAAACCTTCATCTACGACGAAGTGCTTGGCCACATCGCGCTACATCGTTATAATCTAACTAAAACATCGCGATAAGATGAATTCTTTTACGTGTCGCGACAACGCGTTATCGCGACAATGAAGCCACAGGGTAAATGACATACCTACCGTTAGCGAAGCATTGCTTAACTAAAGTTCCACTTCGAAACGTTTCTCAGTGTGACAATTTGACTTTATACATAAAATATTAGACCTAATATTTAATAATTAATTAATAAATAGACAAATAAAATCACAGTGGGGATATGATATTTTATTTCGTCGTTGCATAGGCAGATATCGACTTTTTTTCTAAAATATATATTTCATAGCTTTAATATAAGTTTTTACTGTTGGTTTCAGCAACTAGCCCTAACTGGGCCTTTTTGCGTGACTTTAAGAGGGTGGGTACTGTTACCATTTCCATACAAACATAATACCAAAATAAATTATGAAAAATTTAGTTTTCTACCATAATATTGGTATTATTCGGATTAAGATTTTACTTTTACAGGGTCCAAAATTACAAAATATTCATTCGAAATGAAATAAAACGGAAATACATTTCGTTCATTTTTACAGCGTAACATAATATAATGCGTGTTAGGAATAATCTATAACAAATAAGATGTAAATGAGATGTAAACTAGTAATTTACGCTGGAAAAAAGAACGAAATGTATTTCCGTTTTATTATTTTCGAAAATAGGGTAGAAAACTGAATTTTTCATAATGTATGTTGGTATTATGTTTGTATGGAAATGGTAACAGTACCCACCCTCTTAAGGGGAAAATGTGCCTACTCCTTTCTCCATACAAACGTAGTCGACTGTTTCCTCCCTGGATAAAGACATTTAGACCAAATATGGTTATGCCATTAAACCTATATCTGCCATAACCATGCCCTTTACGGTTTGTTTTCATTTTCTAATTAAATTGGGTCCCGTTTTTACCCTTTGGGTACGGAACCCTAAAAAGAAATAAAATTTAGAAAAATTGGAATTTGATAAAAACCAAAAGGTAGGGCCATGATTGGCCATGCCCATGATTGATATAGATTTTACACCGTAAGAGCAATGTTAGCGCACATAATTGTTTTCTTAAAGAATCTTAAAGAAAAAGACTTTTTAGCTTTAACATTTAATTTATTATATATTTTTATGAATATTGCGAATTGTATGACTAAGGGTATAATCACAAACGTCGCTAAGTAAGCGGAGAATGTTCAAAAACTTGACTTTTCAGAGACTTTACAGTGTCCGGTGGTCACAGAAAATGTTTTATTAAGAGTATTGCGAAAATATAACCCTCGGTTTCTCGAGATTTTTAACGAACGTTAGACACTTACTATGGAATAGTTCCAGGAGTTTTTGATAGATGGCACTGTGAAATTCTATAGATGTTATCGACCGTTAATTGTTGTTAACGGTTTTATAGATATATTTTTAAGTTAATTGATAACGTTAACTTTTAAATATATCTATAGAGTAGCACAGTGACATCTAACAAGAAATTCTAAAACGATTTCATAAGAAAGTAAATCCATAGTAGGTATGGTTTAAACACAGTTTAAATTAAAGGTCTTTAAAATCTTCGAGAACTTCACTTTATTAAAGTTTAAATTTAGTTTTTAGATGTGAAAATAAAATAATAAAAAAATATGTACCGATTGTAGAGAAACAATCATAGATTTTTTAATCTAAGGTTTAAAATAAGCCCGAGTTAATCAATATGAAACGCACTTTCTGTAAGACAACCGAGGGGGTTGTTCGAAATCAAACACCGTTAGTAATTTTGAAATGAAATTGTTTTACGACTTTTTGATATTGTGCCATATATGAAAATGTATTGAAACTATATATTTTGCAATTTAACCACTTTTAAAATTAACGATCTTTAAAAGTTTTGAGAAACCGACGACAGTTGTATACTATTTGAGACAACCGAATCAGAGTTCTAAGGTGGCCCGGTTTATAAGCTCATCAGGGCACCTATTCTACAATTAATTTGTGTAACTTGTGTCACCCCTTCTTTTTATTTTTAAAAAGGTTCAATATTTTTTTAATAATTTTCCTGAATGTCGTTTATGCTATGGCTACATTGAGTCGCGAATATTCGTGCTGCGTTGTCGCGATAAAAACTTCGTGGTCGATCTACGACGAAGTGCTTGGACACATCGCGCTACGTCGCAATAATGTAAAACATCGCGATAAAATGAATTCTATGGCAAGACGTGACGCGACAACGCGAATTTTCGCATTATCGCGATAATTTAGCCACAGGGTATTTCTTGTAAAATTACTAACAATTGCTAAACCGTTTTCTAAAAAAAGAGCTGATGCATGTTTGAGACTTGCTAATTATAGGATAGGTGCCCTGTTTCGTTGCCTGCGCCACATACATTACCTAAACTGGCCGCAACGTTCGACATTAAACCCAAGTTACATTTATCTTAATTTAAGATCACTATATTTTTAAGACTTACTAACTAACATGTAAGCCTATTGTTTGGACTATCTTTTCAATCATGTACCATTGTAAGCGTTTTAGTTAGATACAAAACGGATTCCTAATGAATTTCACTTTTTGGGTTCCGTACCTATAAAAGATTAAAAGGGAATCCGCAAAAGATCAGTCGCTTGTCTGAAAGGGTATTCTGAAACTAAACCGAGTAGATGCCGCGTAGTTTCTACACGGTTCGCCACTAATTTTACGCCTTTTAATATTCTGCCTGCATGTGATAAAAAATCACGTGATATATCGATTATAATAAGTACGAATAAATAATATAATAATAATAAATCTAATCTGTTAATAATATATTAAAAATATTTTTATAGCGCTTCGAAAACCAAAAAGGCGTAAAATGACTGGCGAGCCGTGCGACGTGAGCGACACGTCATCTACACTGTTTAGTTGCAGAATAGACACCCTGTTCGTATGTTTTTTTAAAACAGACAGACAGACTTATTTTTAACAATTCTAAGCAAAATCTTTTTCGAAAAGTCAAAATTGAAAAGATGGTCAAAAGTTAGAGATTGTAATAAGTAAGAAAAATACAAAAGTGAGCCTAGACTTAAATTTACTTAATTTTTTTTTTCGGAAATTCCACTACTTTTTAGAATATTACCATACTTTTTTTTTTAAAAGTTTCCACATTTTCCTCTCTCAATTAACAGTCTTTGTGCATAACAAATTGCTATTAGATTTCGAATCAGGTTAAAAATAATACAAAATAATAAATAAAGGATCTAAAACGAAAAAAATAAACAAAGAAAATTAGAAATACACACTCTGTGCCAATTGTTTTTAAAACTAAATAATAACCTAATAAAAAAAACAATTTTGTCTACTTTCAGATTTGTTAAATCTAATAACAAATTGTTATGCGATACATAATTACACACTGACATCATTTTGTACTTTACATACATTTTAAATTATTATTGCACTACGTATCGCCATCGGCTATTTTAAAAAAAATCAAATCTTTCCCGAAACTTAAGGCTCAAAATACACGGGCGACACTTTCACTGCAACTTTACCTATAGAGTCCACACCTACAGCACACATGCACAAATTTCTTTATAATGTGTGTTGTAGGTGTCGGCCACAGACATATGTACATATAGCTAGACCACGCGAATTCATATCCTTCGCGTGTCAGAAAAAGCCTGACAAAAAGGTTAGTCGGCGCTAACTGACAGTCCGCGCGCGTCTACAGTTGCCGGACGTCCGTAAAAACTAATAAAATGCCTCGTTGCGTGATTAGTAACTGCAAATCCCAAAAAAATACTAGCACCTAAAGGCAGGAACATATGTTCTGTGGCTGTGACGTCACAGTAGGTATTAAATAGTCGCCACGCTCGGTTTCAATACACATAGAGGTACATGTGACGTCTAGCTACATCTATGTCTGTGGTGTCGGCTCTATAGGTAAAGGTACTGTATCAATGTCGTTGTATTTTGAGCTTAATTGACAAATATGTTACCGAAATTAAACAATTTACACGAATTTTAACTAGATTTCGCGAAAATGAAAATTCAGCAACACACTTCGTCAACGCGTTCCCACCAAAACTCAGCTAAACAATAATATTCGATGAAAAGTACATAAATATGTCTGTATGTGTTAAGGGGCCGGCGGATGGTAACTTTTCCATTCAAACGTATTAACACTATTTTCAACTTATATATTGTTAATTTTTCTTTTTGTTTTTATTGCTTACTCAAGGCATTTTTACTAGAAATATTTACAAGGAAATATACATCATCAATAATTCTCCTATGAAAGGATTCGAACCTGTGCCGCTTACCGGGCGAGTGCGCTACCACTGTACCTACTGACTGCACTGTATTTCTCCGTGTAAATATTTATATTTATTGTTAAGTTATTATTTATTTGTTTGTAACGAATAGGCTCCGAAACTACTGGATCAATTTCAAAATTTCTTTCACCAAAAGAAATATACCGAGTAACATAGGCTACTTTTGATCTCGTATTCCCACGGGATCGGGACATACGCGGGCGAAACTGCGGGACAAAGCCACTTGTTAATATGTTTGTATGAAAAGTGAACGACCGCCGGCATCTTAACAGAACCTACATTCAGTCTGAATCTCTCAGTTGATCACAATCAGTCTGGGAGGTAGCATTCCTTTCTTACTGAGCCATACCCTGTAACAAGACAAAATCTTTATTTAATAATTATATTAAATTGGTTAAGAGGCTTAAGACATTTCGCTATCATAGTTAGTAAGTGTGAGTATGTACCTACTTCCCTATATTTATGTTTCTACTAAATAAATTATCTAATAATATAAAATTTCCATGTCACAGTGTTAGTTACCGTACTCCTCCGAAACGGCTTGACCGATTTTTATGAAATTTTGTATACGTATTCAGTAGGTCTGAGAATCGGCTACTATCTATAAGTTATAAGGCAAAACAACGTTTGCCGGGTCAGCTAGTTATCATATATTTTTAGCCAGTCTATTATGTCCCTTTTTACAAACGGGATGGACAACTAAAACTATTTACATATGTCCCCAATGGGGTGCCACACGCAAAGCTGTAAGTAGATGGCGGTGGCATCAGATGATCTTTTTTTTTTCGATGATGGTCCTCCACCAATGGAAACGCCGAGTTTTTTTTTTATTCTTTCGGTCTCAGACCGATGTGGCCAATTTGGCGCCGAGAGTTGTAAAAAACACCTGTTTGACAGTTCTTAATTCAAACCTAAGATTAATTGACTCGCGCCCTCTGCCGGGATAAAAAGTTAGTGTTCCTCCTCATTGTGACCACTTCGGGTATAAATGGAGGGGTCCGCTGTACCGTCAGGCCACCCCCAGGGCCAACCGTCAGGAATCTGGTATAGACCGATCGTGTCCTTTTGTACAGCGGCGATATGAAGTACACAGGGCATGGTTGTTATAATTATCTTATATCGGTGGTATAAAGACAGTGTTATGTAAACATTATTTCTTAGTGGTAATCTACACTTAGGAATACTGCTTTTGAAAAAATGCTTTCAAAAACTGCTTTCAAAAGCAGTATTCCTAAGTGTGGATTAACACTAAGAAATAATGTTTACATGTTTGGAATGTGTCATCTTATATTGTAATCATTTCCATGTAATATGGGAAGTTACAAGCCGAGTCGATCTGCAAAGTTCGCCGGTAGATGTCACTACGAGGCCTTACTCGCAAGAACACACGAAGAGGTGCTTTCTTGAATTCGACCCGGCTGGAGGGCTACCCGTGGCGAAGTGGTTTAACGCGTTGGTTCGGATTACCAATAGTCGCCGGGTTCGAATCCCGCCTGGTACTAAAAGTTTTTAAAAGCATTTTTTCAAAAGACAGTGTTATATTTAATATTTACCCAATGCCGGCGCCGAGTATCAAGGACACTATGTTGGTGACCAGGACGGCTGCGATGGCGCCGCGACTGAACAGGCACGTGCGACGGACGGACAGACAATGACTCTGGAACATTACAACATTACATAATTAACTACTTATTATAATTTATCCAGAGAGAAAACAGTCGTCTACGTTCGTAAAATCTGGATGGAGAAATGAGTAGGTAGACATTTCCCATAAGGTTTGTTTTTTTTAAGTCGTTTATTTATAACAGGGGTTCTCAAAGTGGTCGATATCGCCCCCTTGTGGGCGCTGCAGGCCTAAAAGGGGGCGGTAAGAGACCCAGAAAAAACTGGGGCCATTGTGTACAGGCTTAGCGGCCTACTGATACTACTCTTAGACTACTGAGCTAAGGCAACAGACACACTTCTGCTTTTTCAACCCGATTTGTGCATTCCTGTATCAAACGGTAAGGTTTTTCAGTAGGTGAAGAAAGTTGTAGTCTTCGACCTGTAACATTACTTAAGCTGGATTTTCACGGCGCGAAATATCTCAAGTCGCGCCGCGCCAGCTCACGCCTGCGCGCCGTTTTAAGGTAGGTGCACGACGCGACGGAAGCGTGCTATATATCGCGTGCAAGCTCGTCCTATCCTTTCGAAGCCGGTACTTCAACGCGCGGCGCGAGCGGACGCGTGGCGCGGTGCGACTCGTGATATTTCCGTGAGAAGACAGCTTAATACAATAAAATATTGTCGATTGCTTGATCTAGGATTGTTTACCTGTTGCATGGCGACAACTGGCAGTTGCTGCTCCAACACTTCTATAGAGGAAGTGGCCGAGGGAGGGCCTCGCGCTGCGCTGGTCGGGTGTTTGAAGCGCCAGTCTCTGTGTCGCAAATATAAACAAATCAATATATAATAAAGCACGTATTATTGTCACAGTCCTCAATCCTGTATGGTAATATATCGGTGGTGATTACAGGGGCAAACATCTTGAAAAGATGGCGACTACGCAGAAGTCGCGCGAAGCTACCCCTTCCTCGTCAGTATTTTGTATCAAAATCTATCCTGTTAAGAGTTTTGACAACTATCGAGACTTCATTGAGGAGTAACATAGGCTAGTTTTGATGCCAATATTCCCACAGGAAGGGGACTAACACGAGTGAAACCGCGGGTCTCTGCTAGTTTATTTATAAAAATCAAATCTCTTCAACAATCATGTTAGGCTGGTAAACTTACTTAGGTGGTAGCTGATCTGGGCGACTGCTCCATTCCCAGACCCAGTCGTTAGAATCCTCCTTCCAGCAGTTTATGTAGATCCCTTTCAGCTCATCTTCAGTCGATGGTTCTAGGTTCGGACTGTTCGGGGGTGATTTTGGACTGGAAATAAAGAAAATAAATATATTCTACATATTGGGGGAAGGCTATGGTCATATCCACACCACCTACCAGTCTAAGTAGATAGATAGATAGATATACGCTTTATTTGCAGAACAAACAATAGAAATTAAACTCATTTATCGGTTTTAATAGCGTGGTGTATAACATCTTTAACTTTTAGCATTGTTTCGAAGCTCAACGGTTCGAGACCTTTACAGGTCTCGAAGTCAATCCTCAAGAATACACGTCAACTATGCTGGTAGTCTTGAGATCACTTCACAGGATTAAGATTGACATCGATTTAGAGATATGTATAATATGTATGTATTTACAAAAGAAAAATAAATATAAGTATTATATCCGTTGTCTAGTCACCGTAACACAAGCTTAGTCGCTTACCACGGGGCTAGATGGCGCTGTGTGTTGTTCGCAGAATTTATTATTATTATTATTATTTATTATAAAGACTGTACAAGCATATATAAAATAAATAATCTCGTAAATGTATCTTCCATCGTCCACCGTACCCTAGCCGCGTCTAAATAACAGGATTTGTATTGAATTGCGTGACAGTTAAGCCTATATCGAATTTCATGCGGTCGCCAGTTTGGCGCCGAAGAACGTACAATGTTACAATGTTATTCTTATTAATAATCAAATTATAATACAGTAGAAGTTTTAATTACATTTATCTTATTCAGGATTAGAAAACATCCTAGATAATTCAACTCCAAAATATTGGTCGTTATTTTCGTAGAATACAGCTGCACTCCAATTTGGGTTATTTTTGCGAAAAACTAGAGAAATAATAATTTTAAATTCACAGGATTTGTTAACATAGTTACACTTACCACGCGGCCAAGACTATTGTAACGTGACTATTGTATTGGACTGTAGATTTTTTGTACATTAGATGTACATTTTACCGGTTCTTATAGGAATACCTGTTAGTAATTTCGGTATTTTCTTATCCCGAAGTATTGACTAGATTCTCGACTTATACTCAGTCTCAGAATCTTAGATCAAAAATGTTAATAAGAATTTTATTGTCAATATCAAAGGAAAAAGTAAATAAAGAGCTGTCGCTTTTCAATAAAAAAATTAAATTAAAAATTTAAAAAACCCCCGACTTCAAAAATCCTCCAAGTTAAAACATAACTAAACTTTAAAAAAAGGCAAAAATAATAAACCGAAAACAAATTTCATGTCTCTGAGTAGGTATGTGGTACCTTACGTTTCCGCGTCGGGGGCCGCGGGCAGGTGTCATGTGTCACAGAAGTTGATGGTAACCGACCCGTGCTTATAGTATCTTACGTTCCCGCGTCCCCCGACGCGGGAACGTAAGGTACCACATACCTACTCAGAGACTTGAAATTTGTTTTCGGTTTATTATTTTTGCCTTTTTTTAAAGTTTAGTTATGTTTTAACTTGGAGGATTTTTGAAGTCGGGGGTTTTTAAATTTTTAATTCAATTTTTTTATTTAACCTTTTTTGTAAGAGCGATTTTGATTAAACATGCATATTGTTGTCACAAAAGTAAAATCCTTTCATTTGATACCCCACTCGGGTATATTTGAAAACATTCGGTTTTTTTTTCCGAGTTTGACCCTACATATACTTTGAACGGCTAAGCCGATTTTGATTAAACATGCATGTTCTTGTCACAAAATTCATTCTCTTTTATTTGATACCCCACTCGGGCATATTTGAAAACATTCGGTTTTTATTTCCGAGCTTCAACCAACATATATTATGAACGGCTGAACCGATTTTGATCAAACATAGCTAAGAACACTCGCGCAAAAGTCACCTATCAACCAAAAAAAATACATTGAAATCGGTTCATCCGTTCGTGAGCTACGATGCCACAGACAGATACACACACAGACAGACAGACAGACAGACACGTCAAACTAATAACACCCCTCTTTTTCCGTCGGGGGTTAAAAAATGAGTAAATGATAAATAATAGTATGAGTTTTTTGATCTCAGATTATGAGACAATTTAAAATTCGAGCACAAGTTGCGCGCTCACCTTCGGCTATAATTTTGAGATAAGATTGCCCCCCCAAGAACACAAATCCTCATTGCCTAGAACTCAGTCTAGAGTTTAATTTTAAGTCTACCTAAATACCAGGCTGGCATAAACAACGTGTAGGTGTTAGGATGTTTTGGTTCAAACAAAAGTGAGTACTGTTATGAGAACAAGTACCAGGGTAGCATAAAGTTCTAGGAGGTCGGTTATTTGTTTATAAACTTGTCATTGATAGAAATTACTTCATGAACGTTTCTTGCAAACGAACGTATTTAGAAACATTTTTAAAAATCTTCTTTAGGTCAGTTATACTCAAAGTGTGCCCTGGGGCTCCACGACAATACCATAAAAATGAAACAATAGCAAAAAAAACCATTCATTTGTGTCGCCGCACATTCGGGTAAAAAATGGTTTAACTTGATTTCAGTACATACAGAATTTACAAATAGGATTTTTTTTGCGATTTGCGAAGTTTCTGATACTAAAAATTTTAGGACTCTGTTAAATATTAGGCTTTCCAAAAGGGTTCCATTATCGTAAGAGTTTGAGAATCGCTGCCTTAGGTTTTGAAACCTAAGGACAGTTTTGCCACATCTTCGTTCGTAAACTTTTGCATTTACGATATAACTGACATATAGATAAAGTTAGTAGATACGTACATTTTACAAACAATGTTTTCTTTGTATTATGTATGATTCATTAAAGGTCAATGGTACGAAGTAAATACAAAGAAATGGAAAAGTATAAAGCCGACACAAAGAAGAACTTTATTTGGTAGAACTTCTTGATTTTTACAGTAGATTCCGATTCCGGCAAAAAACTTAATAAAAAAAATGGTGGATGCGCAGGTGTCTTTTCAAAGAAATGCCATGCAAGTACTGCGCGAACTTGCCCCTTCCATGCGATCTACCGTATTTTTAAGCACCCAGAAAGGGGAGGTACTAGCACCCTTGTAGCGCTAACACAGTCTCCTCGCGACCACGACTATTGTAACATTGTTCAAACGTCGAGGAAAAAAAAATAATAATAATACGCGCTTAGATTACTTAGATGGTGGATATTCTAACAACGTCGCGACGTTCGAATATTGATCCATTTTTACGGTTCCGTATTTAAAAGGTGTGTGAGTGATATCCCGAACAGTTTGACGTTTGGAACTGGCTCGTCTCGTCCGTCAGAGACGAGTTTGAAATGGATCACTATCAGGCGACCTTTCTCCTTCTAGTCTCTAATAGAGACCAGTCCAGTTCTATGAATACGCGATTAAGGGGATAGTCTACCAATCTTTTCTCCATACAAACGTAGTTGACTCTTTCCTCCCTGGATAAAGATATTAGAAAAAATATGTTTATGCCATAAGTCCAATATCAGCCATGACCATGCTCCTACGCTTTGATTTTTTTCATTTTCTAATCTTATTTATATTTCTAATTTATTTCTATTCTAAATAGAAAATGAAATAAACCAAAGCGTAGGAGCATGTTCATGACAGATATAGGTTTTATGGCATAAACATATTTGCTCTAATGTCTTTATCCAGGGAGGAAACAGTTGACTACGTTTGTATGGAGAAAGAGTAGGTAGACTGTCCTCTTATGACTGTATTTGTGAAGCGTCTATGCATGAAATAGGGGTCTAGATAAAATATGTATTGATGAGACAAACATTTGACCCTGGTGTATTGCACGCAGGACGCAAATATAATTACTTATGAGGCTTCCTAGTTATTGAACAGTAATTAAAGTCATACGATTAAATGTCATATTATGACCTAGATAAAAATATGCGTCATCTATCAGAACATTAGGTACAGACATTCCAGACTGCTCGATATGACCAATGAAATTGACGCCTGTCAAGAACATAATATTGTTTCCTCAGCAGGGGAAGTTAAGAACTTCACGGGCTCTATCAAAGGCATCTGGTACTCCTTACCAAATACAGTTTGTATGAATTTTGTAAAAAGTTTAAAAAAAAAGTTGTTTTATCATTTAATACTTTTTTATTCTGACAAGATGATAATCTGGACTGGAGGATAGGGGGGCGCAGTTTTTTTTGCGGTAGAAAGGGGGCGCTTCTTAAATAAGTTAGGGAACCCCTGTATAAAGGTGATCGCACATTTATCAGCAAGGTACGCGCCGCACGCGCCGTACTCGCCGCATTTTAGAATTCATTGTATGTAATGATGTCAAACCTCGCACGTTTCACCCGCACTTTACGAAATACGGTACGTACGGTGCTGATAAATATGCGACCACCTTTAAGCGAATGAAACCGCGGGGTGCAGCTAGTTCAACTATAAAGTGAACGAATTGCCATCCAACTGACCTGCCCTTTACACTGGAGGCCCTAGAGTGCCTCACGGAGGAGTCCCGGCTCTCCCTCTGCGCCTCGCGAAGGAGTCTTATGTATTCGTTCTCGACGGCTGCAAGTCCGCCGCCAGAATTCAGTTCTACCCACGATTCTGAAAACAATGAAAATAACAATTAAGAGAAGTTTAAAGTGAAAGTAAAATTTGTGAGTATGTATGTGTGCGTTTGTTACTCAATCACGTTAAAATTGCTGAACCGATTACCATGAAACTCGGTATGTAGATAGCTCGAGACCTGGAATAACACATAGGCTACTTTTTATCCCGATATTGCCACGGGATCGGAACTTACGCGGGTGAAACCGCGGGACGCAGCTAGTATTATATGTAGAGAAGAGATGTAGGTACTTTACATGGCGTGTCTGCCTACATTTGTATATAAATGCGACATGGACGTCCATACATAAAGCTATCTATTGTGTTTGTCTGACCGGATGCAAAAGGCCTAATTAGACAGATTCAATCTTAGTTTTTTTTAATTTAAAACATACCTACAACAATCTAAACTGTGGTTGGTAGGTCTAGGTACCTACTATATTACAAACTATCCTATTTTACTAGCTGCATCCCGCGGTTTCACTCGCGTAAGTCCCGATCCCGTGGGAATATCGGGATCAAAAGTAGCCAATGTTACTCCTCGATAATGAAGCTTTCTTTTGGTGAAGTTTAGAGCAAAAAAATCTAATATTTGCTAATTACAAGTTACCTAGACAGTCAATCAAAAACAATAAGTTTTTAAGTGCCTATTTTTATTGTGTACCATGAATAGCGAGTTATACATCTATTAAATACCTATCTATTCTATGGCAACACATAATATATGTCTAAAAGCATTTACTAATTCAAATAACTATGTAGGTATATGTCCTTGACATTCGCTACCACTCACAGTTCCGGTCTCAAAATAAGGTGTTTTTGTCACTATTTTTAAAATATTTATATTATAATGCAAACCAACGTTTACTGGCGAAACGACCTCCATTGATCCTTTCGTTGAGGGCCGAGGGCTGAGCCTGAGGGTTCATTATGATCGTATGTAATACCAAAGTAATGTGGTTGTTAATATTTGCATTGGCAAAGAATCGTTTACTGGCGAAACAACTTCCATTTAGTTCTTTAGTTGAGGGCTGAGCCAGGGAGTTCTTTATGATCGTAGTACCAAAGAATACTTAATGTAATTTTGTCGACCTTATTGGGTAAGCCATCGTGGGGTAATCCAACCAACCAGAATATCAACAGTGGTCTCACTTTCAATGCGTCCCGGAACTTCCAGATCCATTGATTATGGATTAACGAGGAGTACATTGGCCTAACTGCACCTGCCGATCTTGAAGGATCCTGCGTGTTAAGCAACGCTTGGCGCGGTCAGTGCATGGACGGGTGACCGATAATTTCTGTGGTATAAATTCATTTTCCCGGGCACGTTAAGCAGTTGCTCCCGGTGGTTATCTCTGATAGCAGTCGTTAAGTCAAGTTAAAGGGCGCGGGGACGACCTAAAAACTCTAATACTAAGTGAGCTATGTGAAAAGAAGCAGAGGATTCATTACTTTCTAGTCTACATTATTACAATTGATTACCTACACGCAAATAATCAAGAATACTAAACAATTTCAAATACGAAATTTCTTGATTTAGTCATATTATTTTGAAACTAAAACGTTTGCTTTCACGGCAAAAATTAAACGAAAAGGAATATCTGATCGAGATTTCAACATGCACCTTTGAGCATGCATCGCATGAAAGAATGTCACAAAAAGATTCAACAAAGCATATGTAGCAAAACAATCTATACTTCACTTCAGAAACTTCAAAAACGTATACAAAGATGTTTTAAAGAGAAAGTAAATTTTAAAGAAAAAAGTAAATAAAGAACTGTCACTTTCAAAAAAATGTATGGGATTTTCATTTTCGATCTAAGTTTTTTAAATTGAAGTTTAATCACTATTTCACCAGATTTGATTTAATAAAATAAGTGTGGTCTAAGACATAGAACGCCTACCACCGCACCTGGGCAACTATTCTTCAAATAAAATGCATCAAACATGCCTCAGCCCAGTTATTTTTTTCGAAACTGTTTACATTTTTGACCAGACACACAAAAGTCTCATTTTCCCCGATATCCCCCTACTTCAGATTTATATACGAGTAAACTCACGGGGCGCTGCTAGTTACAAACAAAATAATACACAAACCAGCATCATCTTGCTCTAAACACTTCTGGGCACTCATTGTCTTTGTATATTCACTTTTCTTTTTATTTATTATTTAAACACAAATCGAAAGAACTGCGTAATAACAAATACTAGCGTCCGTATTATTATGCCTGCAAAACAATGATTCAAGTATTTAAAATAATTGAAATTAGCAGAGCGTTCGCCGGCGCGTCAACACGCGCCGAGCGTCCGAGCAAGACTGATTCAAATATAGAACAGTAAACAAACTATCTAGAGTGGCGTGGTCTGTCGATTGCGTGGGCGCATCGCAAGTAGACATGACTGTTTACCAACAGAGAACACGTATACAGATTTGCAATGCCCTATAATAAAGTTCGCAGTATTATCTGTGGTATTATAGAGATCAAAGACTGAAATATTGACAGATACATTAAACCGAAGTGAAGAGGATGACCAACTTCGCTTGGAACGTGATGTAGCAGAACCAAACTTAAACAAAATTTCACGTAAATTGGTTAAGCCGTTTGACGGAAAAGGAGTAGCAAACATCTAAACAAAGACACAAACTGACTTTCACATTTTATAATATTGATAACATAAAGTAAGTTGTATTATAAACGTTATTTCCAGTAACAAAGAAAGGTTGTTTCTTTGTTCACACTCTTTCGGATCAATAATTCGCTTACTACTTACTACTCGCCTCCTCCTCATCAGAGCGACATTCCCGGTTGCATCCCTCTCGGGAGCCCAGAGTCCGATAATACGCCAAATTATTTGGGTCGGAACAGTAAGTAGGTAAGTTCATCATTGACCACACCACACCTACTACAAATAGATTTAGCAATATTTTTACAACCGGCCGCTTGCCTACCAACCCTCCCTGGCTGGCACCATACAGTTTACCCGCCACCGCGCGGAAAGAACTCCCAAGTTCGCCCAGATCCCCTAGTCGCCTTTTACGACACCCACGGAAAGAGATGGGGTAGCCCTATTCTATGCCGGGGCTACACGGTTATTTACTCATCTGTGCATATTTACCACCTTCTTGAACAAGAGTTTTTAAATGCGAAACTTTAGCTTAGATGTTTGGGGGTCAATCACACAAGAACAGCTGTATGCAGTTGGCCGAAATTTAGCTTACAGGTAGTTTTTAATTACTTAAAATACTTTTTTAATCTCATCATTCTCCATTAAAAGGAAATTAGCAGGCAAACCCACAGGGCACAGCTAGTAAGATAATATTAATCAGATCTACACTCTAGACATCACGTAGGCTATCTGAAAGTACGTGACTTCAATACACCGATAAAAAAGTTGACCTTTTTAACTTAGAAAAATATAGGCTAGTTACTAGGCATTCATAACTCGTAAAGATATTAATATTAGGCCACTCAGAATATTCTGCAAAAAAAAACGGTTTATTGTCACTTTTAGATAGTGGACGTTTTGATATAGTTGACTATTGGATAAAGTGGACAATGTGGTATAGTGGACATTGTGATAATAGGACATTTTGATGCAGTGGACATAGTGATATAGTGACTATATAGCTTATGCCCGAGACGATATTTTGAACTTGACACGAATCTTCGCTCGCTAATGTAGCTCCAGCATAAACCCTAAAGATACTAAACGGATTTTCATGCAGTTTTTACCAATTGATAGAATGATTTAATGAGGAAGGATTTAAACCTACGACCTTTGGAATGAAAGTCGAAGTATCTAGCCATCATCTCATTCATTGTAATGTTGATGCAATCACAGCTGTAGCATTTAGTTGAGATGCAGTTGATTTAAGGTTATCATCAGGTCATTTGACGGCCTCTGTGGCGCGTCAAATGACTTGCTGAGTGCTGATAGCCTTATTTGACTGCAATGAAGGTTGCGGGTGCGATTCCCGCATTATTATCCGTTATACGTCCAGTATCACGGGGCTATGGAGCCCCGGACTTTTGGAAGGCGTGCGTGGAGCCGAAGCCAACACGTAGAGGCCCGCGTCAATAACAATTTTACTCGCAAACAATGAAGTGGACACTAAGCCGGCGATTATCCCTGTCTGCACTATAAAATGCAGCCAAGGACAACCACTGGATCGGATAGAACTATTGAGAAATCTACGGATGAAAACAACATGGGCTATTATATAGTTATGTGATGGTAGTGGATTGGCTATTGGGGGAACTATAGTGATTATTGCGCCTGCCGTAACAATGTCCAATAAACACGTAAAAATGTCAGACGGAGACTCGCCAACTCACAAACTGGGCCCCCTAACCAACTGAGCACATTACAGCAAAAGAGCAACAAGGACGTGAGAGGCTGAAGGATGGAGAGACCTCCCTGGAATTTAAGTCATCACTGGTATGCCAGAGAGCGGGTCTACTCATCACTGACGTAAGGTATTAGTAGCAGTTAGAATTAGTACAAGTTAGTTTATTAAAAACATGTGTTTGGCATATTCTAGAAATAGTTATAATCTAAATATATGACTATGATGGACTGTTTAAAAAGCATTTTTCGAACTCTAAAACTTTAAAAGTTAAATCTAAACAAAATTTCTAGTTTCGGTGTTTCGAGTAAAGTCCTTGATATGAATTTAATAATCGCACCGAAGCCGAAGCAACCAACGTTCAGACTCGGTTCAATATCTACAAACAAAGAGAGATCATTGAACCATACACGTCAATGTTTTATTGCGTATATAAACTGATTACATACACACGAAATGAACCTTTGCTGTGAGATTTTTACGTATAGCAAGCAATCGCTGTCACGTCGCGTAAAAGCGTTTTATTTTGTGTACCTGGGACATCTAATATTTACATTAAGAGGATAGTCTACCTACTCTTTCTCTATACAAACGTAGTCGACTGTTTCCTCCCTGGATAAAGATATTAGAAAAAATATGTTTATGCCATAATAAGTCCTATATCTGCCCTTACCTGTGATTTTTTCGTTTTGTAATTTTTCAGAATTTTATTTCTATTCTAATTATAACCGTTAAGTTTTAATGTAAACTACGTTTTTATGAAGAAAGAGTAGGTAGACTGTCCTCTTAATGTAAATCTTGTGTGTATGTATGTACGAACCTATACCTACCTATTAGGTACTTTACTTACTTTTTACCTTTCCACTATTACTTTGGTGTTTACGCAAACGTGATAGTACTTTTTGCAATACAAAGATACTCGCGCTTTTCTGATAGAAAAAAAATCATAGCATTCGGACTTTAGACGGCTGAAAAATCCGGTAACATACAAAAAAAACATGCATCCGAATAGATAACCTCCTTTTTTGAAGTTGGTCAAAAATTATGTTAAAGAGTGGCTATTAATTATTATTAGTGCTTTGAAAAATATTTTACATTTTACAAAAAAATCATTGTTTTTACGAGGTTGTCTGGAAGAGATCCCTCTCAGCGGTAACAAAATCATCTTTTGTGCCACTCTAGATTAAGATTTTTTTTTTGGTGAGTACAATAAAGAGTTCTATCTATCTCTCTATCATCGTTTTTTAATGCCATTCCATCTCGCTCATTTCCAGCCAACCGAATAAGGACCGATAATTAGCATCTATCGCCACCTGAAGAAGAAATCGGATTTGGATAGTCGCCAAATACGAGTTCACGTGTAGATCTGACGTCAATATGTACATAGAAGTAAGTACATAGGTTAGGTATATTATGTGTGTGTATACATAATAATATACTGGGAGAAACGACCGGAAGAAAATACAAAATTGATTACTTTTGTTTTAATAGATAATTGACGTCAAAGTCGGGGGCGGTGGAGGCGTGGTGGGAGATTCACTTTTAGGTAGGTAGTATAGGTATGTATGTACCTAAACGAGTATACATACGTGGGATGGGAAGGCCGTATATGACTCAAATATCTCCCAAAATAGGTCATATTTTAGGTGTTTATTTTTTAGCAAAAAGGCAAAAGTTAGATTCATGGGAGCACCTTCTTGTATGCCCCCCCAGCCCTAATAGTTGCTGGCTGACATCAGATCTGATCTGACGTCAGCCAATGAAAACGCCAAAGATCTCGCAACATACCACATCCCCTGACAATTTTTTGTGTCATCGACACGAAGAAGAAGAAGAAGAACTCCTTTCAGCATTCTTAGCTATCTGTTATAGTTTAGGATATCCCCCTACTAAAGGCTGGTTTAAAATGGTTCATATAACAAAAACAGGTCCAATTAATCGGTATTTGTTTCACAAGCGATATAATAATGATGTAACCAAGATACAATGATTGATATCTACCTGTTCGTTTGTCACTTGACCTACTTTATATGGACTTCTATTGTTCAGGCGTAGGCAGGGCGGAGGGCAGATGTAGTATTGCGCGCACGATGCAATATCATGTCAAATTGTCTCTTTGTCTATATCTATAAAATGTTTTGTCCTGACTGACGATGAAGGCACAGCCTTAACCCTGTCAGCCGTTTAGGCTGTGCGTTCATCAGTTACAGAGCTGAAATTTGGAGTGAGTTTTTAGTGATATATTGAATATCGGAAAGACACTTTCAATGACGAAGGATCCTTAAATATCGTGAAAGTCAAGACAATCATTGAACTGAGTGCGCACACGCAGGTCGGCTTGCATTCGACCTCGGACGCGGGAACAGTCACGTAGGCTATACACTCGTCACTCGTGGACATCTTCAAAGATGTTAGGATAACATAAGTACTTAAATCATTTTTGTAAGATCAGATACGAACACATACAACTTACGGACGGATGTCTTCTTTAGGGCCCTGATTCGCGGCCCTCTCATCCCTATCAAGATGCATACTATAGCCATTTATTTGGAGTAACACGAAAAAAAAAAACGAAAACACCAAATTGCTTTACGCGCCATACAAGTAGTTATACGGTTGTTAAAATGGCATGACTGCACAATAGATCGAAAACTTCAATGACAAACGAATTAGGACAATTGATTCCACAGCTTAACTGAATAGGTAATGATGATGAAACTCTTTCAAGGTTCTGAATTATAGTTAGGTCAAGTTAGATGCTTAGGTGCTCGCTCTCATCGGGACACTGCCGTGGACAGAGTGGTGGCCATCGGAGTCACTCTGTCCACGGTGTCAATGTCTAATGTCACACACACATTGACGCGAAATATCTCGATCACTTGAGTGACGTGAGGATGCGCCAAATTGGGGCGATCGACCAGCAGGCGCAAATGGAGGTTTTTTTAAACTTGTTTACGATTATTTTTTTATACTAATAATAAAGTGCTGAAGTAATAATAATAACAATTGACTTTTTCATCTAATATTCGCCTTCCCAGCCTAGTCAGCCACGCCGAGGAAAGACTGATTAAGTGGCCAACATTATGTCTGGACCTAAATAAGCCGAAGCTGAGGTAATAGGTATATTAATTTACACTATTTCAAACCTAAGATCAAAAATGTAAACAAAAACCTCATACATTGACAATTCTTTGTTTACATTTTTGATCTAAGATTTTGAAATAGAGTATAGATATATTGCTAACCATTTATTTATAGGGTTCATTATTTTATCTTTGTTTGTTTTCGTTTATTTCTTGTATATCTACAAATTTCAATTTAGTAATGCGCTCAGTATCACACGCAACTTTGCGTAGCTGGGAGCCTGACATTCTATCACACAGGAAACTCTCCTAGAATAGACATCAGTCTCTCAAACAAAGGTATTTAATGAATTTTTCTTCATCTCTAAGGCGATACTTATTGTAATTTAAAGTAACCTTTGTGAAGAGAAAAATAAATAAGTGCCCTCGACTAATTTTTTCGATTTTTTTTGAAATTATAATATAGCCAGCCTTCCTTAATCAATGGACTATCCAACACTGAAAAAATTTCAAATCGGACGAGCGGTATCTGAGATTAGCGCGTCCAAACAAACAAACTCTTAGCTTCATAATATTAGTATAGATATAAAGGCAAAGTGTACCTAAATTGGACCATCAAATATAACATTATATAGCCATTATCTGAGACATAAAATATAGTGGGTGTTTGTACCAATTCTGACCTATCAAATGTAGATACAAGTGACATCATCGTCCTGGGGTGGCGGAGAGGAAACAAGCCATTGTGAGTCAACGAACTGATGAGAATTGACTGATTGCTTGATTGATACTTGGTCCCCTGGGGGTAATCTAAACTGGATATTATATTTAACTATTGCTGTTGCTATGGACAGAATATACCGCCCCAGGGTCTTAAGTCTGCTCTCAAAATCGGGTCTCAATTGCGTCGAAAATTACCTGGTAACTTCCCTTTTCGAAGGAAATTTTAAGATTCCGTTAACTTACCCATCACCTATAGCGATATATTACCTAGAAGTTACATACATTTCTTTCTATCGCGTGCGCACAAAGGGATTAAAGTTATTTAGCTAGAATTAGAGACTTCAAATTTTGGAGTATAATAACGGATTATATTAGTGTTCTACTTATAAGGGAGGGGGGAAAGTTACTTGATAAACTTCATTTCTTACCGAAAGTTTCCGTAATTTTCAACTGTAGTCTCGATAGAGTGTCGATATACATACATATTAATACTTGTCACATTTGACGTGTATTTTTGTTACACACGATAGATGATAGATAAATAGTTTGACCACTATCTCACCTGCTAGTAAGTAAGATTGATGACGAAGCATCCACAACCCAATCGAAAGCCAATTATTTCGACTACGGATATGAATGCAAATAGGTCAAAACGACATCAACCTCTATTTGGCTGTGTGCCACAAATAAACTTCACCTATGACGAAACTTCATGCAAGAATTGATCCGATTTTCGGTCAAGATTCTGGCCTTGACACATTTGGATGGTCAAATAGGAAAACGAAACCGATTCTCTGGTGTTCAATAAATAAAAACCGGCCAAGTGCGAGTCGGACTTGAGGACTAAGGATTTCGTACCAGTATCACTCAATTGTCATAAAATTAACCGAATGGAGCCCTAAAATAAACAACACTTGTGAACACTGTATGGCTAACAGCTAACACTAAAAAATATGACCTATTCTGGGAGATATTTGAGTCATACTGTCTTCCCCCGTATCCTATCTTACCTGACTTTACTCTATGGGTATATATTGTTTTGTTTCTAGTAAATAAAGATAAAGAACTACCGATTACAGAAAGCGCACGAGCATGACCTAGGTACGCACAGTTTTGTCTAAGCTTTGATAATAAATGTAAACAAAGAAACATCGCTGCCAATAAATAAATATTGCAAGACGTTACACAGCGCCATCTAATCCCAAACTAACCACTAGTAGCCTTATTAAGAGGATTATATACGTCAACGACCTTTAAACTGAAAATCCCTGTCGGGCTCATCGAAAATTGTTGATTATTTCATAACGGAATGTCGTAGAACTTTTTTTTGTGCACAGATTGTAGGTGACATTGTTTCCTACATTTTGGTGTAGTTTTAAGACAAGAACCTCCTATTGGTGCAAAGCCTATCCAAATTTTAGACAAAAAATGTCTGATTTGGCTAAAATGTCGATAGGCTTCAATACGTTTCGACATATTTGTATGGAAACTGCACTAAAATATCGGAAACAATGTCGCCTACAATCTGTACACAAAAAAAAGTTCTACGACATTCCGTCATGAAATAATCAACAATTTTCGATGCGCCCGACATGGATTTTCAGTTTTTCAGAATAGGGCCCTTAATAAACGTGGAGAAAGATCGGAGTAGTGAGAACATATTTTGTCTTTTTCCGTGACAAGAACTTTCAAAGTTGACAGATAGGAACAAAAAGTGGTAAATTTACTCCGACCTAATTCCACGTTTATTAATAAGGCTATATGTGCGTACTATGGGTATGGTGGTTAAATAGAACCTTCGGATGCATTTTAACTTATACCCTATTTTAGACTTTTAAAACAAAAATTTAAACAGAGAACTGTCAATTTCAAAGGAAAAAGTAAAGAGCAGTCACTTTTAAACAAATGTAGGGGATTTTTGTTTACATTTTTTATTTGAGATTCTGAAATAGGGTTTAGAATGGTTTGGATATTGGCGCCATCTAAATGGTCTATTGTTTACATTTTATTATTTTGTAAACGTAATAACACGCAAAAGTTAGCAAAACATGTTTGTGTCTGCCTCTAGTGACGTTTGCTAAAATGATGTATCTATTACTTGGTACACACACAGTCATACTTTCATTCAAGGTTATAAAAATATTGGTAGGTGCGGTGCGTTGCCTTAATCTTTTCGGAATTTCCGCATTAATTGCGCGCAAATTATTTACCTATCTATTAAAAAATATGTTATTCTCTTTATTTATGTATTCTAAATGCATATAATGATGACGCAATAAGTTCTGTTTCAGATTTCAACACCAGGAAGACATAAAAAACAAGGTAAAAGTAGTAAAAGTTGACGAGAAATAACTAAAGAGTAGGTATAAAAAATTCAGTATAATTTTCTAGAAATAGATTGAAGAAACTAGCTCTAGACGATAACTAGTTTCCAGTTTCTTCATCTCTTTGTGTCTAGACTCGATCTTAGGTACTAGTGGACCTCGTAAACTCAACGATTCGATATTTTCAAGCAGAAAAATGAAGAAATCCTTCTAGGTTGGTATTTAGAAGTCAGACTGATTTACTAGGAACCTATAAATTAAAAGATGTATGGTATCCCGGTACACTCAAGAAGGTCTCTCTCTAGCTGGCTAGCTAGTCAATAAAGTCTAAAATTCTAACATTCCGAACTTTAGAACAAGGAGCAGGTACTAGGCGCTCATAAAGACGTTACAGTTAGACCAGATTTTAAACAAATCCCCTATACTTTTATTCATGCTGATTAACAGATGACTAAGCTACATAACATTTGTCTCTGTCTATCAACTTTGAAACTTCATGACACAGTAAAAGACAAACGATACATAGTTTATGCAGCTGTTAATCACCGCTTTTAAGTAAGGGGTAAGGAATAAGAACAAACCGAACTCAAAAATAAATAGTACCAGGCACTTATAAAACAAAAGATATTGGAGGTAAGTATTAAAAAGATCAAGACTAAATTCAGATTGTAAACAAAAGGTCTAGACTGAAAGTTATAACAAATTCTAGACCAAAAGTACCAGGCGTTTATAAAATAGCAGATGTTTTCGAGCGAGAGCGTTGACCTGTCTGAAGGGCAGACGTCTAGGTCCCGACCTCTAGCACAGCCTATCTACAATAAAGTCGGCCGACGAAGACGTTTAGACAGGGTCCCGAGTCTGCTTTCACAATCCAGTCGCAATTGTCATATTTGATATCTTTGGTAGTCAGTCATCCATAATCATCCGATGTTTTTGCATCCCTTTTGGGTGGCCAGGGTCCGCCGCTATCCTACTTTTACGTCTCCATTTCGCACGATCTTTGGCATCTCGTGTAGTGAGGCCATTTGCACGCATATCAGCCCTTACGTCAAGCCAGCATTTCTTGGGTCTTTTTTGTTCCTCAATGGTTAGCAAAATTTCACTAAAATCTTATAGAACTACACTTTTCCAATAACTTAGGGGGCGTCCATAAATTACGTGAGGTGTTTTTTGAAATTTTCTGTCCCTCCCTCCCCCCCTGGTGAGATGTCGTGAGATTTTATTCAACCCCCTCCCCCATCCTCCAATCTCACGTGAGATTTTTCAAAATGTGGGTTTCTTACGTAAACGCGTTGGATTGTTATAGTAAAAAGAAAAAAAAATTGCTTCGTGTAAACTGTAGAGTGTGTTCAGTTACTGGAGCAGTAAAATACAGCTCCGGTAGTAGATTTTTTTTTTCAGTGTGTACAATCTGGATTAAATGGACCAAAATAGTATATTTTTTTTTTGTTTCAATCAAAAAAAAAATTGCGTGATATTTGCCGAGACCCTCCCTCTCACCAACGTAAGATTAGATGAGATTTGACTCGACCCCCTCCCCCCCTTAAACATCTCACGTAATTTATGGACGCCCCCTTAGACATGGGTCAAACAAACAGTTATCGGTCGCAAGATAACATTTTATTCTCATCATCATCCGAGCGATGTTCCCGGTTGCATCCCTTTCGAAAGCCCGGAGTCCGCTTTCCTACGTTTACGTCTCCACTTCGCACGATGATCAAGATAATATCCTACCATCAGTAAATGTAATTTCGTTATGATAAAAGTCCGAGCAAGACGACCACCTCTGATTAGTAACTCTCATTCGACAAGGATTCTTTTTCTCTCTAACGAGAAAACTAATATTTAGATAGAGGAAACGTATGAAAGAAAATATGTGATATACCTATATAAAATATCGCCACAGACGACCTCTGTGGCGCGTCGTGCGAAAGCGCGACTGCAATGCAGAAGGTTGAGGGTTCGATTCCCGCCGGGTGCAAGTATTTATGCTTAAAAAATAAATATTTGTGTTTGGTCTGGGTGTCCCCTCCATGTATAATATGTATGTATTTACAAAAGAAAAATAAATATAAGTATTATATCCGTTGTCTAGTCACCGTAACACAAGCTTAGTCCCTTACCACGGGGCTAGATGGCGCTGTGTGTTGTTCACAGAATTTATTTATTATTATTTATTTATTATGTATCATGATCATCTATAGAACACACTCCAGATTTTAGCTTTCTACTATCAGCGGTTTAGGCTGTGCGTCGATCAGTCAGTCAGGACAAAGCATTTTACAGATATAGATGTACGAACAGTGTTCGATACGTAGTTACGTACGCACATAAGGATTACTAATTCATTCACATAAAATAATTTAAAAACAAGATAAAAACTAAATTGGTCTAACTAAACGAACAGCCATCTTATTGGAACAAATTGTTCAATTTAATTCTATTGAACTATTATAAGAATGTGTCGTACGAGCTCAAAAAAATATAATATTCTCAGGGAAGGATCATCTTAGGAGATGGTAAATGTGGATGTGAAGAGTTATTTATTATGATTGTCCAAAATTTAATTTCAGAAAACAATCATATTTTTGCCCTGTCAACATTTTCTTAATAAAGTTTCAATTGGTTTCAGTTACAAGTTAGTTTCAAAAGAATTTCATTTTGTTTCGAGCGTATTTTTTGCATTATACATATAGTATCCCGCGGGTAATCCACATATGTCCAAATCCCGTGGGAAATTTTAAAAATACTTTCTTATCGGATGTCGACATCACATGTCATTGACATTGTTTTGATAAAATTAATGTAATGAGTAATGACATTTTGACATGATCTTTAGAATTGTAACTTTTTTTTAATATTAATATTCGTATGCCGGAGGATCCGGCGAAGTACGGCACCACTCTATTTGTATACAACAACTATGTAACCTACTTCAGACGAATTTTCATTTCATTTCATTTCATTTCATTTCATTTCATGAAGAACTCTCCAAATTTCAGCTCTCTACTATCAGCGGTTTAGGCGGTGCGTTGATGAGTCAGTCAGCAGGACCAAGCATTTTATTTCAAAGGAATATGTGAACAAGTAGGTAGGTATCAGGTTTTTACTATTTTAAACGACTTTTGGTTCCCAAGGTCAGAGGCAAAGTGAATTGACGCAAAGTTAAACGTACAGTAAACTTACGATTAAAAAAATACAAACGCGGAAATTGAAAATTTTCTAATGCAAACTCCTCGATAACGGGCGATAAGCTCTGACCTTGTTTTTATCGGTTTTTACGATTTACATTACGCGTGGGCGGGCAGTGGGCAGTGGTTAACTACGTAGGTATCAACCGGATTGCAAAATACTTTCTTAATTTATGAATTTACGATACCTAAATATTTCATAATATGATTTTAATAGATTTTTCTTCTGTTTTTGCGATCACATCTCAGTCAATCCTGAAGAAGGGACCTGTAAAGGTCTGGAAACGTTGAGCGTTGAAACAATGCTAAAAGTAATTAATAACACCACGCGATTAAAACCTGTTTAAAACCGAAAAAAAGGTCTTTAATTTCTTTTGATCTTTAGTTACTCTAGGCCAGTCTAGGCATACTTAATCTGCCTGCCTGACCCCAAGGAGTCCCTTAGAGACCACTCCTTGGAGTTCTTGGGACCAATCAGTTTACTCACAACTGTGCAGGAAGAACTTCAGGTTCGTAAGTCTTTCCTAGACCAGGGGTTCCCTAACTTATTTGAGTCGCGCCCCCTTTCGACCATAAAAAAAAATCCGCGCCCCCCCACCCTCCAGTCCAGATTATCAGGTCAGAATAAAAATGGATTTAATTTCAAAATAAGTAGGTATTATTATTGCTTTACAAAGTCATACTTGGTACTTGGTATAGGTATTTGGTAAGAAGTACTAAATACCTTTGAGTAAACTAAATACCGCGCCCCTCGAGGTTGGCGCGGGGCGGGGCCAGGCTGGAAGCTGATTAAGTTCCTAACATTCGCCTACTGAGGCCTGAATGAGGTTCTTGACAGGCGTCAATTTCAAATATTTTCATTGGTCGTATCGAGCAGTCTGGAAAGCATTCTCTCAGCGATCGCAGGTTTTTCTACACAGGTGGCCCGCGTCCCCCTGGAAAGGTCTCTGCGCCCCCCTGGGGGGCGCGCCCCCCACTTAGGGAACCACTGTCCTAGACAGTAGACAAACTTACATAGGTATTAATGTATCATATAGATACAAACTCTAGTTATGGAATGCTTGTACTACTCTTGTGAGTGTGATTCTTGGGAATGTTTGTGGTACAGCCAGGTGGTCTAAATCCATAATCATAATCATAAAGAAGAATCTAGAAGTCTAAATTATGCATAATATTAATCTGGTTTCCTGAGACCGAGCAAAATACCATTATATTGTTTATAAACAAACAAAATGTCCGCTAATCAATAGGCAGAGGTACCAGGAGGCCATATCAAGTAGGAGGTTCACCTCTACAGGTATAGCCTGGCCAATTCACGGAAACGACTAGCTATAACCAACTTGCTAAGTTCCTATGGATTTTTAATTTGGTCGGGCTATAGCTTACAATCACGTAGGCTAGCTACGACTAATCAGAAGAATAATATTTACGAAAACGTATGACGCAGAATCATAATTACTAAGAAATTGGAATAATTAACTGTTTTCAATGGACACATTGCATGTATTCAATAATGGACCAATTAATTAAGTATATTTCACTAGATAAATGGGTAAATAGCCTTGATAAAAACTGGTTTCTAACATTTTCTGACAAAGACGTATTGTTTTTGTTTACTTACCGCTAAGATCTTCAATTGTATTCAGTTTCCGTGTCGTCATCTTAATTGTTTTCGATCACGCACTTTGTTTAATTGCGATATGTTATTCACTCGCGTTTTAAAAAGGCGTATTTTTAATATTTTAGGACAAGAATGCACTACAAGCGATTTCGATCGCCTTTTGTTTTCTTTTTGCGCAGTTTTTACTTTTCTCCGCTACGTTGACGGGCAGCGTGCGTGTCGCAAAATATTTCGTAGTAAATTTTGATTCGTTAGCATAAATGTATGGCTGACCAATTGAATGGTAAGAAATCGGATACCGTTTACTGATTGGCTGAGCAGAAATACAAGTTTTGCTTGTTCATTCCATATTCATTCCCCTTGTTCATTCTATGTTCACAAACATCGCTGTTCGTTCATCAAATGTTGCTATCGAAAGGAAAAAATAAGTAACCAACCAACCACTATATAGTTCTCAGTTCTGTCATTTAAACGAAACACTTTTTTTTAAGTTTGCTTCAACTTTTCGAACTACACTAGTAAATTGTTCAGCCAAGGGCTAAATGTCACATATATCACTTAAAATATTTCTCAAGTGAAATGGGTGACCTAACCTAACTATTCGGGCTTTAATTTTGGTCAAACGCCAATAGTTCGAGGGTGAAATGGGGACATTCACTCGAGCCAAAAACTTATTATTTCGACGTCATTGACAATTCATAATACTAGCCAAAAACACTAACTAGCGCTTGACTTTTGTGGCAGATCTCCAGTTCATGACTTGGTGCCTTATGCATTACTTATGATATCCTTCTTAGAGCACTGCCTTAATATATGTTAAATAACATCTTTATCCTGTTCTTTTATCTCATCGGGAGTTGAGTCACTGAAATCACTTTTTGAAATCATTTTTTAACTATAAAATACTATTACTATGACACAGATAGCGTCATAGTGAAGATAGGTACTCAATAGCGTTCACACGGCAGCAATATTTTTATGTCGACATCAAGTCGACACAAAATATTGCTATCGACTATTCACATTCCGTTGCCATGAACGTGTAATTTGTTTATTTTTTAATATTTCTTCAAGGTAATCGTGCTACATCTTGGACCAGATTAGCTCACCCAAAAACATAGAAAGTCGACAAGCAACACAATCTCACGTGCAATCACTTACTATACGACAAGGACATTTGATGTAGAGCGACACAGCTGATACATCTGCAACTAGATTGCAACGGTGTATGTACATACACCCGAAACGTTGAGCGTTGTAACAATGCTAAAAGTAATTAATTTTTTTAGGGATATGTCAATGTATTGAGGTTTACGTTTATGACATTGATTTTTAAAAATGGTAACATTTTTCGTCCGCGACATTCTATGTTCACTCCATGTTCAATCAAGCTCGAATTTCAAAGTTCAATCACCTTTCATTCATTCATTAATCTGCCAAAATCGGCTGATGACGTGCGGCGGTCGGCGAGCGCAAATTATTTAGATCAAATTATAACTTAAAAATATTAATTATGAGCTGCAATAAATCAGAAGACGAATATTATCATTATAAAAGTACAGAAGAAGTTGAAAGTCCTCGGTAATTCTGTGATTTCATTGCGAAAAATGTATTCAATTGCATGTAACCTATGTTTGTACCTTGACAGCTGATCGCTTCGCGGTAAATTCAATGGCGGCAAACCTATCCCTTTTATTATAGTGAAAATCACAGTGCTATCCATTTAAAACGGCAATGTATTTACAGGAAACGTATGCGCTTGGAAAATAGTGCTAGAAAAAGCTGGAGTCTAATGGATAGAAGAACAGATCACGAGGTAAAATGACATATAGATTCCCGCTTTTTTGCCACCTATTTATTGGTTAGGCGGGGAAACATAGATAAAAATCCCCATAAAAAGCTTTTGCAATTACACAATCCAACAGTGAACATTTTCGTAATATTTTAAATATCTATACAAAGTGAAAATATCTATTGGTAACGCGGTAAACTTCACAGGTTACACTACACATACAATTATACAATACGCTGTGATGCGATGTTAATTTTGAATATCACAGAAGTAAACTCAAGTGCTTGATATTAATCCTTCCTATAGCAAACAGCATGTCTATAAATTTCACTGTAAAACAATGCATATCGTCATGGCCTCAATATTAACACTGTAACACCTCTGTGCAATGCCTCTGTCTCTATTTCTTCAGCAATAGGAAACTAGGCAGCGGACAGAAGAAACCCTTTTTGTTTGGTCATAACTATGAAACCCTATCCACTAGTAATCAGCCAAGGAGAACTAGTTGTAACCCTTATATTAAATCACCCCTTTAATATACTCCCCCTAAGTTCAACAGAGTCCATTCATATTCAAGGTTCACTAAGTAGCTGTAACTCACAACGTTTTCATAAATGACTAGCTGCACCTTGCAGTTTAACCTCTGATGTTGTGGGAATATTGATATATGAGTAAAGTTAAATTAAATAGTTTTACCAAGTGTTTTTCTTCACTGTAAGAGTGATATTAAGTTTCAAATACACAATGACACTTAACTCTTTGACTGCTGAAAATGTGTGTTTTTTTTCATGTTCGCCACTGTGGTAGGCATAGGCACCCAACAGGTGTGTTTTTATTCCCTGGCACGCGTATGCGTACCGCACACAGGGCTATTTATTGTTTCCCAGCAGCCAAAATACTAAACTTTACCTAAAACAGATCACTCCTACAGCACACAATCATGAATTTCTTAATATGTGCTGCTGTAGGTGTGGGCTGTTTTAGGTAAAGTGTCAGTGTTGTTGTGTATTTGAAACTTTAATGATGCACATAAATTAATCTTGAACACTGACCTCCATTATAACTGGACAGGAGATCACACACTGAATTTTGTGCCTATTTGATCTGCACCATGCTGTGGTGTTTTTCTATTGAAAGTAACAACCACCATCAATATTGATAGAAAACAGCACAACATGGTGCAAATCAAATAGGCACAAAGATCAAATGGAATTGTGTATGGTAAAGCAATTGCAGCATACTTGTATATATAGAGTTCAGTCATCTTGAAGAATATGTATTGGTTTGGTACACAGTTGGCCAAGATGGGACCCCAGGCCCTTCCACCTCTTGTTCCAGTAATTATTGCATGAAAAGATAAAGAAACATCTTACATTCTCTTAGGTTAGACTTCTATTATATTATTAAATCCTGTGTCTTTATTTTTTTAAGGTTCTGCAAGAAATGGGGGTCAGTTTACTAGATCCTGATGATGGAGAAAATACTGAACATTCACTAGTAAGTCAATAATATCCAATCATATTTTTAGGTACTAGCTGCGTCCCGCGGTTTCACTCGCGTAAGTCCCGATCCCGTGGGAATATCGGGATATAAAGTAGCCTATAGCCTTCCTCAATAAATGGACTATCCAACACTGAAAGAATTTTTCAAATCGGACCATCGGTTTCAGAGATTAGCGCATTCAAACAAACAAACAAACTCTTCCGCTTTATAATAGTAATAGATTACGTTGGAACATTGGTATCAAAGTCTATGTTACTCCTCAGTATGTAACTTTCCATTGGTGAAAGAGTTTTTGAAATTGGTCCAGTAGTTTCAGAGATTATACCCCCAATATAAATACAAACATACACATTACCAATGTTACCTCTTTATAATATTAGTATAGATTTAGAAAATCATTGCGAGGAAATATAAATCTTAATAGTAAATATGATTTATGTACAGTACAACAACAATACAATATTAATTTATTATTTTGAAACTTAAACATTTCCCAAATAACATTATAAATCAGTTCCACACTAAGCACAGCTTGTATCGCAGTAACCGAGATACCAATATAAAAATGAAGATCACATTTAACAATTATTCATATAAATATATACCTTATAGACTAACATACATACAGAAAAGCCAGTGGCCTAATTATGAGGCTACATATAGAAAACGTTCACAGAAGCCTTTTATGAAACCTTTGGTGTTCATTTTATGATGCCCAGATAATGGATCTTCGTCCACAGCTTCTTTTTACCCACCGCTGGCTCCCTGCCAGTTTTCAATACATATTTGAGCGGTGTTGGTCTAGTGGTACCCCGGCTTTCATTCTGAGAGTCGTGGGTTCGAATCCAGACCGCGCACCAATGTCTTTTTCTTTAAGAAAAAGGTATGTGCGCTAATAACATCGCTCTTACGGTGAAGGAAAAACATCGTGAGGCAACCAACATGTCCTAGGACTCACCACGGTCCGAAGACATGGGATATTCAGTGTTTTCTATGTATCATATGTATGTATTTACAAAAAAAAAAAAGTATAATGTGTAGTATATCCGTTGTCTAGTACCCATAGTACAAGCCTAGTGCTTAGTTTGGGGCTAGATTGCGCTGTGTGTAACGTCGTGCAATATTTAATAGTTGTTGCAAGATATATTTACACAAGCTGCATTTTTTCCCGTGTAAGTCCCGATCCAGCGGGATTATCGGGATGAAAAGCTTATTTGTTAATCAGGATCTTCAGCTATCTGCAAGCCAAGTTTCATCGTAATTGGTTCAGTAGTTTTTGGCTGAAGGATTAACAGGCATACTCGTTTACTTACTTATCTACAAACTTTAACATTAATAATTTTAGTAGGATTTTGAGTGTTTTTTTTTTGCATTTGTGAAGAAAATGAAATGTGTAAAATTCTTGTAGTTTGTCTGTGAATTTCCCACCAGTACCAACTACACGGCTGAAGTCGCGAAACACAGCTATGTATAATGCACAACAAATATCTTGTCAAAGAAGACCGTTCAAAATGGACCAGCTTTGTTCCACAGATATCATATTCAACACTTCAAACAAATTGTTTCAATCGCAAGTTATGAAATATGGATTAGTCGATTGATTACGTAAACTTAACGCCGATCTTCAAGTACCTTATATATAACCCAATTTTTGTCCACACTGATATACCTGACTCTACATTTTTTAACTAGAACAAAAATTATGCAAATGTGACAAATTATTGTATTGCATTGCTATCATTTTAAGAAACCAAAGTACATTAGACTTTTCGTGTCATGTCATCTTTATATAATACTAGCTGTGTCTCGCGGTTTTACCTGCGTAAGTGCGTATACAGAAAGAAAGCTGGAAACTTATAAGCGCTTACCAGCGCTTGTCAGCGCTGGTCCGTTCTACACAAAGGAAGCAGGTTGAGGCGGAATGTCGGACTCATCGGACGATGTTATGACGTCAGCACCCAGCGCTGACCAGCGCGTGTTGAAGCTATGACGTCAGCAGCCCAGCGCTGACCAGCGCGTGTTGAAGCTTGTCGGCACCGATCAGTGCTTATCGGCGCGGGTTCATACATTTTCCTGCGCGGGTCACCAGCGCTGACAAGCGCTGGTAAGCGCTTGTCAGCGCTTATAAGTTTCCAGCTTTCTTTCTGTATACGGCCTGAGTCCCGTTCACGTGGGAATTTCGAAAAACCCTTTTGTAGTCGATACTTAGTTTAATTTAAACATTATAAAGACCAAACTCTTCAAATGTCATGTGTTTAGGACCAGCGCAGCCGTTTATGCTATGATTGCATTGATCCATTATTATAATATTAAATGTCCCGTAAGTATCACATCGGGCCTTACTCGGGTGAAACCGCGGGACAGAGCTGGTAAATAAATGCTACGTTGAGATGATTTAGTTATAAAATAGGCATATGTATACTATAGACTAATATTTATTTATCTTTCGTTAATATATAATATACATACATACATAGATACCCAGACAAGACAACCTTATGCATTGCAGTCGAATATTCGCCCAAAGCGCCACAGAGGTCATCAAGAACTTCCTTATGTTACTCATATTATAAACTTAGATGAAAACAAAAACAGCAGATACGTTACCTTGTCTCGAAAAATGAGACGATAAAACTGCGTCTAGCCTGCGACTAGCCTCAGTCGTATGTCGGACCGTTGCCGCGTGAACACGTGCTGTCACACTGCGATTATCTTTTTGAAATCCATAAGAATGCCTTTTTGCTTATTAACAAATGCCTAAATCATTCTTAAAGACAAATGTTTTTAAATAATTTTATGAAAATGCATGTAGGTGTTTCTAGCTCATTTTTCGAATACGCAATGTTAGAATATACCGTATCTACTATTTTTGTTTTCATCTAAGATTATAAATGCGAAATTAGTAACTCTGTCTGTCTGTTACGCTTTCACGCCTAAACGGCTAAACCGATTTTAATAAATTTAGAGAGTAGACATAGATTGGACTTTGGAAAACAACATAGGCTACTTTTGATCCCGAAAATCCCGCGGCATCGGGACTTACACGGGGCGCAGCTAATATAACCTGTTTTCGTTATCGTTTCAGAGTGTCCCCCGTTCCGCTAGCAAAAGGAAACACAACCTAGAGAATGTGAATCCGAATGCGGTGTTTTCCCCAAAGAAGACCAGCCCGAGGAAAGGATCTCCGGGCGCGGGGCCCTCGAAGCGGAGTCCTAGGAGTTGGGAGAAAGGTAATAAATAAATATCACCAAAAAAAAATAATCAAAGTACGTTTATTCATTCGGATATTAGCAAGATATCTCTTTGAAATGTCATTTTTTTTTATATTTAATCTACTCTACTGTCTTCGGAACCCGACCTCCATGACATGAGAAGAAGACACAAGAAACTCATGGGGTTTTTTTTGTATATTTTTTTTTGCAGTAATGTGATTTACATTGTCGCATATATATTATTGAAAAAAAGTGGAACTGGAGCAATAATCTATACTATAATAATCCTTACTAGCATTACAAGAGCGAAAGTAACTCTGTCTGTCTATCTGTTCAAATAAGTTATAATATACAAAATAATAAACATAAACAAATAATTTACTTAAAACACTATCTCATCCACAAACACACAACCCGCCCAACACCGCCCAAACCGCCCCGGGACTAGGGTTACCAGATGAAAAAAACAAAAGTCCTGAGAAAAGTCCTGATTTCCACCAAAAAATCCTGAGATTTTTCTCACTCTGTTTTTTTTCCCCATAGGTACTTATTTACAATTTTAATACTCGTAATGGGGTCGGCAGTGTTATAAATAGGCGTTAATTTTATGCAATTATTACCAAAGAATGATTATTAGAAGATACCAGATGATTCTTACCAAATGGTTAATTTTAATTGTACAATTGGATAAGTTATTAAATATGAGGTAGGTACCTATGGTAAAACTGACTAGGTTGGTATCTCTTAGCAGCACTATTTATTGAAGTACTATAAAATACAGTCGTAAAGAAATGCTGATTGAATTCAAGAAAAAATGCACCAGTAGTAGGTTTCTAATTAGATAAATAATGAATGATTATTTTTAGTTTGTTTACTTTTTACTAAACAAATCTTTAATTAAGTTGGTATTTTGTTGAAATTTCTAAAAATCCTGAGATTTTAAGAGATTTGCGAAATCCGCCCGCAATCCTGAGAAATGTCCAAAAATCCTGAGATCTCAGGACAAATCCGGAGATCTGGTAACCCTACCCGGGACCCATCACACCACAGACCGACCACCACATCTTACACTAGCTTCGTCCTGCGGTTCCACCTGCGCAAGTCCTGATCCCGTGGGCACTTTCAATAATCCTTTCTTATCGAATGCCTACATCGTAATAAGAACACACTCTCCAATTTTCAGCCCTCTACTATCGGCGAAGCATTTTACAGATTTACTAGCTGTGTCCTGCGATTTCACCCGATCCCGTGGGAATTTCGAAAAAACCCTCGGATACCTCAGGACTCAGTATTTTATTCCCACGAGATTGCGTGCAGGATCGCGACTTCGCGGCTGAAACCGCAGGATACAGCTAGTCATAAAATTGGTCATAATTTCCAGCGAAACCTCTAACGGAAACGGAATTAAATACGACGTTAAATTCGGAGTATCATATCGACGAAGAAACGCCGCTCGCGCAAGTAAACGCCGACCTGCCAACCACTAGGGATCTTAAACGGGGTACCAGTCTCACACGTGAGTTGCACATTCTTTTTACTTAAAAGATTTTGAAATTAAATACATTTTTCGGTTTGAATCGCGTGGTTTTTATTACTTTTAGCATTGTTACAACGCTCAACGTTTCGTGACCTTTCCAAGTCTCTTCTTCAGGATAGACTGAAAGATTTTATTTAGATCACGTATTCGGTATCGTAGTGGATTCTTGTGATAGTTACATTTTCCCGGGTCTTTATCGCGTATTATTTTTTATTTTCTTACCTCGACGTTTCAACCATGTTACAATGGTCTTGGTCGCGAGGGGACACTAACAAACGAACTAAGATAACAACTACTACTCTGGAACTATGATAACAAATCGTGTGAATTTAAAAAGTTTATGGATTCTTGTGTTTCATCGAAATCGGTTCGGACGTTTAAATGATGATATTATGAATTAATGGGTGTGATTTTGAGTATGGACTAAAAGATTGTTTGCCATTGTTCTGAAACACCAAGGGGTGTCAAGTGGAGACGCTATATTATAAACATGGTAGATTAGTAACGGATGGGGGTCGTTCTTCTAGTTACAAAGCCTAGAGCCTGTCAAGTGGGGCTGCTATATCATAAGCGTAATAGATTAGTTATGGAGACGATTTTCTTTTGGTTACTATGCGCAGGGGCCTTATACCCAGACAGCCAACCAGTCAGGGATAGCCCATACCACCGTCAGGTGCGTATGTTTTTATTGGAATGGTTAAGAAAAGAATAGAATAGAAAATATTTATTGGCAACAAGACACACAAAAGAAATAACACCAATATAAAAAAGAAAACAGCACATATTAACACAACATAATATAGAAGAGTGTCTGCTGCCAACTTAGATTAAAACAAAAAACTAAAGATACGGTACGTAGTCTCGGAAAATGAGACGATAAAACTGCGTCTAGCTGACGCACTAGCCTCAGTCGTATGTCGAACCGTTGCCGCGTGAGCACGTGCTGTCACACTGCGATCATCTTTTTGACATCCATAAGAATGCCTTTTTGCTTATTTACAAATGACTGAATCATTTTTAAAGACAAATGTTTTTAAAAACAATAATTTTATGAAAATGCATGTAGGTGTTTCTAGCTCATTTTTCGAATACGCAATGTTAGAATATACCGTATCTACCTATTTTTGTTTTAATCTAAGGCTGCCAACAAGAATCTGGGAGTCTACCGCGGATGTATCGTCGCTTTCAACTCGACAGTCGACTCGCTGTCAACGAGTCTCTGACTATCTGCCTACTTAGGCTACTAGACTACTTATCTATGGTTAGGATGCTTTATCATAAACTAGAATAAGACTGTAGACTGGATGATTATTATTTGGCTTATAATGGTATGAATATAACCAGGTGATCCTTGCCCGGGCGCGGGCGGGTCGCGCGCATGCGTGCCGCAGTCCCCCGCGCGCGCCGGCTCCGGCCCGGACTCGTTCCGCGCGCTGTCCGACGAGGTCATGATGTCAGTCTTCAAGTGGCTGCCGAAGCGGACGCTCGCGCATTGCATGCTGGTCTGTAAAAGGTACGTACTCTAAGGCCGCCTTAGCCGGCAGAGAAGCCACCTACCACATATATATATACGGTAAAAAACCGCGGCTGACGCCTGGTCACCAAGAACCCTGTTATGGTCCTCTTACGATGGGCTGGTGATACTGTAGCCATATTCTTTTAGACCCGGGTAATGTCGGCTGAGTACCAAAGTATAAAGGTACTTATTTATACTAATATTATAAAGAGGTAACGTTGATAACATGTATGTATGTATGTATATTGGGAGTAATCTCCGAAACTACTGGGCCGATTTCAAAAATTATTTCACCATTAGAAAGCTACATTATCGAGGAGTAACATGGGCTACTTTTGATCCCGATATTCCCACGGGATCGGGACTTACGCGGGTGAAACCGCGGGAATCTGCTATAATATTATAAAGAGGTTACGCTGGTTTGTATGTATGTATGTATATTGGGGGTAATCTCCGAAACTTCTAGACCGATTTCAAAAATTCTTTCACCAAGAGAAAGCTACATTATCCAGGAGTAATATAGAATACTTTTGATCCCAAAATTCCTATAGGATCGGGACTTACGCTGGATTCTGCTTGTATTTAGTGAATGTATCTGTTGTATGTGGAGATGGTACCGGGTGGCGTGCGACGAGACGTTGTGGCAGCGGCTGGACCTCGGCAACAAGACCATCGCGCGAGGAGCGCTCGGCAGGATCCTGCAGCGCCAGCCCGTCGTCGTGCGCCTCGCCAGCTCAGAGGTATACAGTTAGGTGCTAAACTGTCCCAAGCAATAGGTACATTGTTATAATGCTTGTTATAAGTTTCGTTTTTACCTATTATGGATTAAGACTATCATGACATTCATGACTTTATACGTTATCAAAAGGCTAATATTAAACAACAGACAAGTTAACGCTATCTACCAATTTTCAGAAAAACTATATTATTTTCATTGGGACAGTTTTGCAACGATCAGTACAAGAAAAAAGTTTTGCAATAATTTTGAGCTGAAACTGGCTATTTACTTTTAAATTTAAAATTGTTTAGTTAAATTTAGAATGTTTTTGAAAATAGGCGCGGAAAACTAATTATCGATTTTAATTGTTCTATTCCGTAACATCTAATTATTTGCAAACATGAAACCATTTACGAAATCTTTAAACAATTCCATACTGGATAAGTTGAAAGAAGGGATTTCCGTTAGCAAAATAGCTAAATTATTTAAAGTGGGCAAGAGTGCCGTGCAAAGAATAAGGCAAAAGTATAAAGGTGAGCTGAAAAGAATAGTGGAGGAAGACCAAAAAAACTGAATTCTACTGATACTCGACGAGTGATCAGATACTTGTCTACAGGAGAGGCAAAGTCGGCTTCAAATGCATCAGCACTAGTTCGCAGAGACACTGGCAAAATAGTAAGTAAGTGGACAGTGCGACTCCGTCTACGACTACGAAAATTTTAATTCAAGAGGTTTTAAAAAAGTATCTAAGTCTAGCATATGTACCTACGTAAATTATTTTTCCTACCATAATTGATAAATCACGGATAATTTTTATTTTTGTTTGCTTGTTTTGTTGGATGGGTCATACATAAGTACCTATATTTAAATCTCATATTATACATCGCAATTTCGTACTTCGCTACAGTGCACTTTCGAACTGACGTGCATATTTTAGATCTCATAAACAGCGCGACATTGTACTTTCGAACTAACGTACATCGCACTGTTACACATTTGGTCTCGCAAACTGCGGAATTTCGTACTTCGAAGTTCAGTAACGGAGTCGGACAGTGCAACGAGCCCTACATTCGGCTGGTTTTAGAGCTATAGAGAAAAAAAGAAGCCTTTATTGTCGAAGAAAAACACAAAAGCCCGACTTGATTTTGTTAAGAAGTATGAGTCGTGGACAATTGATGATTGGAGTCGTGTGATTTGGTCAGATGAAACAAAAATTAGCAGATGTTCAACAGATGGAAGACAATGGAATTGGAAGAGAGAATGAGAAAAGATGAATATAAAAGATTTCATACAAACTGTGAAGCATGGAGGAGGAAATGTGAAAGTTTGGGGCTGCGTGACTGTTTATGGAACTGGATCTGATAGGAAAATTGACGGCATAATGAAAAAAGAAATGTATCTTGATATATTGGAAACAAATTTGAAGCCGATTTTGCCTCTCCTGTAGACAAGTATCTGATCACTCGTCGAGTATCAGTAGAATTCAGTTTTTTTGGTCTTCCTCCACTATTCTTTTCAGCTCACCTTTATACTTTTGCCTTATTCTTTGCACGGCACTCTTGCCCACTTTAAATAATTTAGCTATTTTGCTAACGGAAATCCCTTCTTTCAACTTATCCAGTATGGAATTGTTTAAAGATTTCGTAAATGGTTTCATGTTTGCAAATAATTAGATGTTACGGAATAGAACAATTAAAATCGATAATTAGTTTTCCGCGCCTATTTTCAAAAACATTCTAAATTCTAAATTTAACTAAACAAATCTAAATTTAAAAGTAAATAGCCAATTTCAGCTCAGAATTATGGCAAAACTTTTTTCTTGTACTGATCGTTGCAAAACTGTCCCAATGAAAATAATATAGTTTTTCTGAAAATTGGTAGATAGCGTTAACTTGTCTATTGTTTAATATTAGCCTTTTGATAACGTATAAAGTCATGATAGTCTTAATCCATAATAGGTAAAAACGAAACTTATAACAAGCATTATAACAATCTACCTATTGCTTGGGACAGTTTTGCACCTAACTGTATATACCACTTTTCTATACTCTATACAGGGTGTTTCGACGAGGGGGTATTAAGCCGAAATGGGGTTGTTTTAGAGGTCTAGGCGAACAACTTTTGTTCTACAAGTTTTGGAAATTCGTAGTTTTTGAAAAATTTGAGTTTAAAGTTTGCATGAAAATCAGCTGTTTTTTAGAGCTTGAGGTCATTGGCCTTAAGGTGCCCTTTTATTTAGTTTGGACCACTACAATGTAAACTTTGCCTTTTTTTACAGAAACAGCTGTTTTTTTGGTGATACAACTTTAAAATTTTTGAAAACAAAGTTCGAATTTCCAAAAGTCGTAGAATAAAAGTTGTTCGCCTAGACCTCCAGAACAACCCCCTTTCGGCTTAATACCCCCTCGTCGAAACACCCTGTATACTCTATATACTCTGATCCCTCCATGTATAATATGTATGTATTTACAAATGAAAAATAAATATAAGTATTATATCCGTTGTCAAATCACCGTAACACAAGCTTAGTAGCTTACCACGGGGCTAGATGGCGCTGTGTGTTGTTTACAGAATTTATTTATATACCAGCGGTTCCTTAAGTGGGGGATGCACCCTCCAGGGGGTACAAAGACCTTTACAGGGGGCCCGGGCCACCTGTATAGAAAAACCTATAAGCGCTAAAAGAATGCATTCCAGACTGCTCGGTACGATCAATGGAATTATCTGAAATGGCAAGAACATAATATTGTTTCCTCAGTGGAAGAAAGTTAAGAACCTTATCGGCCTCTAGATAAAGGAGCGCGGCTTCTTTATGGTCAAAAGGGGGCGCGTCTCAAATAAGAATATTGATGTGAAACATCTATGGGCGGGGGTAAACCTAAAAATTCTCGTGGCGATACTGGCCATGGCGACGCTTCGCACGCCACGTAATATGTACCATTATATACGAAGCGAGTCGATGTTTCACATCTGCCAGGCGTCCCGTGACGGCTCACATTTTTTAAGCTATTGCATAGTTTTATCGCGGGCTTTGAGCTTTAAGTGAAGAAATTTCGTAACGAAAAAAACCTAACACCCTCCACTCCGCCTACTATGGCAACGTGGTACAAATTAAAAAAATAATTATAATTGCATAAGTTGATAAAAAAAAATGCTATGCCATACGTTTTATTTTTAATTCATATTTGTAGTAAAAACAACCATGTAAGTTTCAAACTATATATTTGTCCAGATAGGTGCGTGGCGTCCGACGGCGCTGCCCCCGGGGGTCGCGGGTTCAATACCTAGACCTGTCGATGTGTGCCGTGGACGGACAGACCATCGACAACCTACTGGCAACCTGCCCGTGCCTGAAACGCCTTAGTCTCGAGAATGTCACCGTGTGCGAGACCACTTGTCGTGTTATAGGTGAGTTATTGTACTTATATTTAAGCTAACTCTTAAATATTGTTCTATTCTAAGGCCCGTATTAATAAACCAAACTCAATATCGATCTTGAGTGCGTATCAATTGAGTAACTCTTGAGATGCGGTCACCATCTTAAGTTAGACATTAATTAATAGTTAAAACTCAAGCTCTACTCAACTGATATCGCTCTTGAGCTTCGAGAGCGATCCTGAGAGCGACCTTGAATGAAAGTAAACGTTTTATTCTTGCACTATGGTAGGTAGTTTTTTTTTTGCATTTTTAATTTCTCAAGTTAAAAAGTTTTGTTACTATGGTACCTAGTTTACTCGTCGTATTTTACTGTCATTTTTTTATTGTGAATATATTTAACAAAATGTAACTTAATTAAATCAATCTTTGCTTAGGTGAGTTTAGCTAGCTTAGTTTTGTTTAGCTAAGCTAGCTAAGCTAAGCTTAGCTAAACAAAACTAAGCTAGCTAAACAAAACTAGGCTAGCTAAACTAAGTTAAGCTAAGCTAGCTAAACTAAGCTAACTAAGCTAAGCTCGCTAAACAAAGCTAGCTAAACTAAGCTAAGCTAGCTAAACTAAGGTAAGCTAGCTAAACTAAGCTAGCTAAACTAAACTAAGCTAGCTAAACTAAACTAAGCTAGCTAAACTAAGGTAAGCTAGCTAAACTAAGCTAGCTAAGCTAAGCTAGCTAATTCGAAAACCTTGTGGCCATATAATTTCTTCATGACGCCCTAAAAATCAACTTTTTAAATAATAATTCAAAAAAACTTAACTAAACAAAACAAATAAAAAAAAATCACCAAAACTAAAATAACCCATCCCCAAAACATCATCATAATAATGTTTGTCGTTGGTGTGGGATGCGACATGTGTCGATACGCTGGCGCCTTCGCATGTTCCAGCTTCATCTGGGCAGGCTGGGGCGGCGGCCGCGCATGCAGAGTGCATCAAGTCCCGAAAGTACGTTGACTTGGCGGGCAACTACGTTTTCGTTCCTGTGGGGGTGGAGACGTTAGGTGCATGGGGGCCGAGTGCGCTTGTTTTTTTTAAAGATCTAGCAGGGCGTCTCAATGCGGCGTCGGGAAACCGTAGGGCTGGCGGCTTCTTTTTCCAAAGGATCAGCTTAGCGATTCAGAGGGGAAATGTCGCCAGTGTCTTGGGGACGATGCCGCGGGGGGACGCTCTCGAAGATGTTTTTTATTTATAAGTTTAGTTTAAGTCATTTATTGTAATTATTTAAATGTAATTAAAAAAAAAAAAAAAAAAACTTGAGTTTGGTCTATTAATACGGGCCTCAGTGCTTAAGCCTGCACTGGGCTTTCATAGGAATATTTAAAAAAAACAATACTTCTGCAAAAACACAACGCACGATAGACGCAGGGCTGGATTCGAACCCGCATCTTACTCAAACCGAGAGCACGACTTGAACCAATCCATGCCATCGGGGTGCCGCAAAACATGCCTAAGTTGTAATAGATGAAGCAATGCTTGCGATAATACAGCGTATGAGTCACCGACGCCGGTAGACTAATTGGTCAAGTCGTGCTCCCGGATTGAGTAAGATGCGGGTTCGAATCCAGCCCCGCGTCTATCGTGCGTTGTGTTTTTGCAGAAGTATTGTTTCTTTAAAATATTGAAATTAAAGACATTTTTCGGTTTGAATCGCGTGGTTTTTATTACTTTTAGCATTGTTACAACGCTCAAAGTTTCGAGACCTTTCCAGGTCTCTTCTAAACAATAAATAAAAAACGAAAAAAAAAAAATCATAAACAAAAAGGAAAATAAAAAAAAAATGTGGAAAATATTTCTAAACTCTAAATATTAATAAGGAACATATGTTTTATGTTAATTTTATATTTTACCGGGTCTTAAACGCGTGATTTTTCTTTTTAATTCTCTTACCTCGAGATTTGACCATGTTACAATGGTCTTGGTCGCGAAGGGTCTGTTTTATAATGTTCGGAAACGTATACTATTTACCTAAACAACATAATTTAGCACACAATTTATGCGGAATTATGCGGAATCTTAAAACTCTTGGTGGTGTGGTGGTTTACCTGCTTTTCTCGTCTATAGCTATGCGTGTAATATGGTATGTTATGTTGTCGCCAGGTAAATGCACCCAATTAGAAACATTAAATTTGACGATGGCGCAAGGGATTACGACTGAAGGACTAACGCACATTTTAAACGGATGCCAAAGGTACGTAATGTGCTCCGATTGGGGGTATTAGAGTTATTAAGCTTAAAGAGAGTTGTTCTAGACGTCTAGGCGAACAACGTTTGTTCTACGACTTTAGGAAATCAAACTTTTTTTTATAAAAAAAAAAATTAAGATGTGTCATTGAAAAAAAACAGCAGTTTATGTAAATAAGGGCAATTATTGATTAGATTGTAGTGGTCTAAACTAAATAAAAGGACATTGCAAAGCCAACGACCTCAAACTTTATGAAACTGCTGATTTTCACGTAAACTTTAAACTTGAAAAAATTAAAAAACACCTAGAATTTCCAACTTGGAGAACAAAATTTGTCCGAAAGGGGGTTGTTCGAGCAGCTGCTATATACTCTGTTCTACACGTCTAAGCGAACAACTTTTTGTTCCGCCGGACGAAGCTAGTAGATATAAAAAGACAATGTAACTAAAAATCAAACCGTTTTTATTTCAGTTTACAATCTCTAAACATATCTTGGACTAATTTAGAGGAACCCGCACTACAAGTGTTGGTGAACAATCTACCACAGAACCTATTGCGACTCAATTTGGCTGGAGCGAGGTTACTCACTGACGATAGTAAGTATAGTTTTTTTTATAGTTGCGGGTTCCATTTCCAGCGAAAATGAATATTGAATCATTTATTGAAAAATGTGTGGATATCCTCACACTTCACACATCACAGATTAGGTGTCGATTGCAGTTTTGAGATTCAGAGTATTTTTTACATGTTTACCCAACCATTAGAGATTCAGAGTATTTTTTACATGTTTACCCAACCATTAGAGATTCAGAGTATTTTTTACATGTTTACCCAACCATTAGAGATTCAGAGTATTTTTTACATGTTTACCCAACCATTAGAGATTCAGAGTATTTTTTACATGTTTACCCAACCATTAGAGATTCAGAGTATTTTTTACATGTTTACCCAACCATTAGAGATTCAGAGTATTTTTTACATGTTTACCCAACCATTAGAGATTCAGAGTATTTTTTACATGTTT